>JAJTUV010000087.1:600000-1147342 GCA_021653895.1 Mastomys natalensis
AGGCCTTTAATCCCAGGGACACACCATGGCAGGGGTGGGGCATGGGAGGATTGGTGGTGGTGGCAGAGGTGGTTGGACTTCTGTGAGTTTAAGGCCACCCTAATCTATGAAATGAGTTCCAGGAGTCTTGAACTGAACAAACAGGTAAAAGTGTATTTTTATTATTCCTCTAAAAAGTTCAATCTTTGCCAAGCATGGTAGCACAGGTCTCTAATCCCAGACCTTAGGAAGCAAAGGCAGGTGAATTTCTGTGAGTTCAAGGCAAGCCTGGACTACAGAGGCAGTTTTAGGCTATCCCATGCTACATAGTGAAATCCTGTCTCAAATAAGTAAATAATTTAGCAGGTTGGTGGTGGTGCACACTTTTAATCCCAGCACTCAGGTGAGCGAGTTCCAGGACAGCCAGGGCTACACAGAAAAACCTTGTCTCGAAAAAAACAAAAAACACACACACACAAAAAAGTTTAAGGTCATCCTAGGCTACTTAGTGAGTTCAAGGCTAGCCTGGACTATATGAGACCAAGACCCTGTTTTGGGGAAAAAAAGATTAAGTATGGAAAGCAAAATAAATAGCCATTATTACTATTCAAACAGAGTATAGCAAATTAATAAATATGTGAATTTAAAAAAATCAATAACCCAAATTATTATGAACATGATCAATGTCGTGAGATAATTGATCAACACACAAAATCCTGGGAGGTGAAAGGTTGCTTCAGATCATAGATTGACCCAGAAAGAGTTTTGGCTTTTTATAAAAAGATTGTTGATTTTTATTTTGTGTGAACCAGTGTTTTGCCTGCATGTGTGTAAGTTACATGCCTGGCGTCCATGGAACCCAGGAGGGGAGGGGGGGTTGGTTGTATGCCACTTTCTGGGGGCTGGGAACTGAACCTGGGTCCTCTGTCAGAGCAGCAAGTGCTCATAACTTCTGAGGCATCTCTCTAGCCCCCATGAAAGATTTTTCTAAGGAGACTCATAAACAGAGACTTTGTGGATGAGCAGCAGCCAGGCATATACAGAGAGGTATATCATGTGCAAAGGCCCTGGGGCAGGGAAGAATTGAAATGTTCCTAATTTCCTAGGGGAAACCTGGAACACTGGGAAGGAGACGTGGGGTCAGACTGCCTCAAGCCGTGCTGGAGAAGCCCTGAGCTTGTATGATTGAGAAAATGTAAGACTCCCAGTTAATCATCAGATGAGCAAGAAATAAAATACCATGACTAGGGATGTAGCTTGGTCCACAGAACACTCGCCCAGCGTGTTTGAAGCCCTGGGTTGAATCCCATACAAGTAATCCAGATGTGATAGTCACACCTGTAATCCCAACACTGAGGAGGTGGAGGCAGGGGGACTGGGAGTTCAATGTCATCCTTGGCAACACAGGGTCTTTGAGGCCAGTGTGGGCTGTGTGAGGCCCTGTCTCAAAGACAGCGTCTAGTGTAAGCATGTTCCCTGAACATCTAGGAATATGCTAAAAATGAGTCATTATTTTTCTGAAATTTAAATTTGGGCATCTGGCCAGGGGGTTTCCAGGTTCTTGGTCTCTTGTTTGAAAGACTTAAATAGACTTACACAGATCTGCAAAAGGGGCAAGGAAATGTTATTCAAACCTGATTGATAAAACAGGTCAGGCCAAGAGTGATAGAGGCCACAGGAGTGTCACAGGTCACCACAATTTACTGACTTTATGCCTCAAAAAATAAATAAATAAAAATAGATAGGGAGATAAAGCCAGCCTGAACTACGTGAGACTATGCCTAAAAAAAAAAAAAAAAGGTAGGGAGATAGTCTCACATAGCCCAGGCTGGCCTTGAACCCATTACATAGCTGAAAATGCCCTTAGCTTAAATCCTCCTGCCTCTACTTCCCAAGTGCAGGATAACAGGTAATTCCACCATGCTCAGCCTCTGTTTTGAAGCAATTTAAAAACATCTATCTGCCTGCTTGCCTGCCTCCCTGCCTGCCTGCCTGTCTATCTGTCTGTCTGTCTGGTCTGTCATCTTTCTATTTATTGTGTGTGCTCTCAAGTCTGTTCATGAATGAGTCGTAGCATGCATGAGAGGTCAGAAAACAACTCTCAAGGTTGGTTCTCTCCTGCTATGTGGATCCCAGGGATTGAATTCAGGGGGCTAGGCTTGGTGGCAAGAGACATCTTGCTGGCCCATTTTAAAAATAAAATAAAATTGAGCTGGGCATGGTGGCCCATGCCTTTAATCCCCGAATTTAGGAAGGCAGGTGGATCTCTGTCTGTTGAAGGCTAGCCAGGTTTATAATGTATATGAGAGGTCACTTCCTGCATTTCAATTAGCAATTTAAATTATATTTAAATTTAAATATAGAATCGGGTGACAATTCCCTCCCCACATTAAATACACATGATACTAGCCATTTTAGAGTGAACAGTGCCATTATAGTTAACATCAGAGAAGATTTCTTGTAAGCAGTAAGCACGGTCAACAGGATTAGCTCCACTTCCCTGACCACTGGCCACTGCGTGTCTGCCCACCTTCCTCCATCACCATAGTCTGCTTTTGCTTTCACTCCACCCTTTTAATAAGTAAAATTTTAAAGAGCAGCCAATCAGAGTGTATGACCGTTGATGAGCAGCCAATCAGAGCTAATGACTGTTAGATACTAGATCATATGCTTTTTGGCAATAGGTATTTTTCTTTTATTATATTTTATTTATTTTTATGTGTTTGCTTGTGAATACATACCTGTATGCAATACTAGTGGCCAGAAGAGGGCACCAGATGCTCAGGAACTGGAGTTACAGCTAGTGTGTCTCAATATGGATACTAGGAACTGAACTTTGATCCCTGCAAGGTCCTGTAGACCTGATACACTTCAATGTCACACAACACCTATAAATCCAAAACTAGAAAGTCAGTGAAGAAGCCAATAGTAACTGTAAAGTGTCAGAGTGAAAAATTATCCCTGGCTGAGTATAGCTATTGTGTTCCTAGGCATTAACCTTTGAAGCCGTTACTGCCAGGCACGGTGGCACACACCTCTAATCCCAACACTAGAAATGGGAGACAAGCTGATCTCTGTGGGTTCCAGGCCTGCCAAAGCTACATGGTACGATTCTGTTGAAAAACAAAAAGACAAAATAAAACCCCCAAGTGTCTATATTACTCGTGAAGGAAAGAAGAGTTCATACCTTAATTTATTCATTTACTTATTTTGGTTTGGTTTGGTTTTTAAAATAAGAATGTTCAATTGTCCTTTATTATAGATATATGGCTAAATTCTCTCTCTCTCTCTCTCCTCTCTCTCTCCTCTCTCTCCAGAGTACATAGTCCTGGATCTCCTGGAATTCACTTTGTAAACCAGGCTGGCCTCTGCCTCCCAAGTGCTGGGATTAAGGGTGTGGGCCACCATGCCTGGCCTCAAATTTACTTCTTTATTTATGATGTGTATGAGTATATTGTTTGCATGTATGTTTGTGAACTTCATTGTGTGTGCCAGAGGCCAAGAGAGAGTATCAGATTCCCTGGTACTGGGGATACAGACAGTTTTGAGATACATGCAGGTGTGGGGACTCGAACTCAGGTCCTCTGGAAGAGCAGACAGTGCTCTTAACCTCTGAGCCATCTCTCCAGCTCCTGTGTTTGTTTGTTTGTTTGTTTGTTTGTTTGTTTGTTTTGAAACAAGGTTTCTCTGTGTATCCCTGGCTGTCCTGGAACTCACTTTGTAGACCAGGTTAGGCTCCAACTCAGAAATCCGCCTGCCTCTGCCTCCCAAGTGCTGGGTTAAAGGCTGTGCCACCACTGTCCGGCATCCTGTTTTTCTTTTTGTAATTCATACTCTATAATCTTGCTTTTATTGCTGCCTCTCAATAAAATTAAATGACAGGCCTTCTAATTTCACTTAGCATAATCTGTTTTGGTTTTTCGAGACAGGGTTTCTCTGTGTAGTCCTGGCTGTCCTGGAACTCACCCTGTAGACCAGACTGGCCTCGAACTCAGAGACTGTCTGCCTTCCATCTCCCTAGTGCCGGATTAAGGCACATGACACCACTGCCTGGCCTGGTAATTATGTTCTCTTCCAGTTTCTTTACGTAATTTTTACTCTGTTCCTTCTTCTTCTCCGCTGGGGGTTTTCTTAGTTATATGAGGTAGTGAGCAAGCATGGGTTTGAAGCACATGCTTCAGAGCATGGCTACTTCCAAACTGGGCTAACTTTGGTTGGTGATGTAGTTGGGTGGTTAGAGGGCTTGTCTGGCACACACAAGGCCGTAGGTTTGATTCCCAGCATCATCTGTACTGGGTGTGGTTGTCTTTGTCTGTAATCTGAGCACTCCAAAAGAGGCGGCAGAACGATCAGAGGTTCATCCTCTGTGACGTGGCAAGTTCAGTGTCCACTGACGAATACACATCTGTACTCCCAGCACTCCAAAGTGGAGGTAGGAGGGTCAGGGGTTCAAGGTCATCATGGGTACATAGGAAGTTTGACTAGTTCTGGGAGACTATGCCAAAGGGGGAAGGGGTGGTGGGGAGAAGGAAAGAGAAAATGAAGATAGTGAGTGGGTTTGTGACTGAATTGCTGTGCTGTGCTTACAGCATTGCCTCTAGAACATGGTTTTGCTTTGTTTTTAATTTTCGGGTTTCTCCACTGCCTTACAGATGCAAAGAGAATGAGGCAACAAATATATCTCGCTGACTTGAGAGCTGTCGAAACATGAATGAAAACGGGTGACATCTGAGGTCTTTATTAACCAGTGGCCAAAAAGCCTTTGAAACCATTTCATCTGTCGCTGGCATTCTGTGAGCGGGTGACCTAAAAATATCCGTCGGCTCCTCGGCAGGCCGTTTGTCAGCAGCATGGTGTAATTATAATGAGCTTTATTGACATCATAAACGGGACGCCAGGTGGTGTCCATTTCCACTCATTTAATTGAAGAAATGAAAGATCTTGTAACGTGGCTTGAACCCAGCCATCTGTCAGGCAACAATAACACTTTTGTCATAGCTGTGACCTTGACTCCTAAGGTGACCATTGGAGAGGAAAAGAATTTTATGATGCGAATGAGTCCACTGACTTACTTTATTCTTAGCTCTAATGGCATCAGAGAGGATGGACGGTTTGTTCTCATGGTCTTCAGCATGGGCTGATGTAAAGCTGTGTGATCGCCTGAGCAAATCAATATGAACACCGTCTGAAATCATAAGCTGGGATATAGAAACAGTGAAGCCACAGCCTCTACTCTACAGTCTTTTGTTTGTTTGTTTGTTTTTTGAGACAGACTTTCTCTGTGTAGCCTGGTTATCCTAGAACTTGCCTGTAGACCAGGGTGGCCTCAAACTCAGAGATCTGCCTGCTTCTGCCCTCCTGAGTTCTGGGATTAAAGATGTGAGCCACTATGACCTCAAAACAGCCTTTTGAAGTTAGAGTCAACATTTATAAACACTCACAAGTTAAGAAAAGAAAATCAAAGATTTTCTATAAAACAGTAAATAAAGTCATGCTACCAACTATTATGGGCCCTATGACTCAGGATTCATGTATCAAAATAACATTTTATTTTTTTTTTTTTTTTGGTTCTTCGAGACAGGGTTTCTCTGTGTAGCCCTGGCTGTCCTGGAACTCACTCTGTAGACCAGGCTGGCCTCAAACTCAGAAATCCGCCTGCCTCTGCCTCCTAAGTGGTGGGATTAAAGGTGTGCGCCACCACTGCCTGGCTAACATTTAATTTTTAAAATTGTGTGTGTTGTGTACGTGTGTGTGTGTGTGGTGTGTGTGTGGCGTGTGTGTGTGCGTGCGTGTGTAGTGTGTGCACTGTGTGTGTGTGTGTGTGTGTGTGTGTGTGTGCGTACATATGTATATGGTAACCTGCCAAGTCTAGAAGAGGGTGTCAGGTCCGCTGGAACTGGAGTGACAGTTTTACAAGGCACTCCTGATGAAGTGGACTCAGAGAGGTCCCAGGAGAGGTGTTTCCATCAAGATGCAGGAGGAGGAGAGAGGAGAGAGAATCATGGTCCTGGGGTCTCAGCTGTGGTTTGGACAATTACTGAGATCTTAAAAACCAAGGAAAGGGCTGAATCTTCCAGACTTTGGTGGTTTCCAGCCTGAACATTGCTCAGACCTACAGGGGGCATGAATCAAAACATCACGTGGGATGAACTGAATCCTTTCTGCCATCCTATAATATTTTCAGGAAATTGGGAGACAACAACGAACTGTATTTCCTTATGTTATTATCGCGTGTGAGCGTGTGCGGTGCACATGCTGCAGGAGTCAGCTCTCCACGTGGGCTTGTGGAGCACTCAGGGTGTCAGGTGACCTGAACTGCTCACAGGTCAAGTGCCTTTGCTGCTGGCTCATCCCACTAGCCTCTTCTGTCTTTTTAGCACCCATTATACTAAATAGGACTGACCAACCTTCTGCATATCCACCAATTTATAGCAGACATAGATGATTCCGGGCTCTCAGCTATTCAGAAACTCCTCAGAGGATGTCTGACACTGTGGAGTGTCAAAGAATGCCACTTTCTCACATCTGTAAGCTCTCGGGAAGTGTTGCAAAGCCTTCCTGCTGAGAATAGCAGTGTACGGAAATGTCATGTGAAGTACTCTGTGATCCATGTATATGAAGTTCAAAACCAGGGCAAATTATGGCCTGGAGTTAGTATCCAGGATTGTGGTTAACCTGGTGGGGTTAAGGGGTGAGGAAGAGGCACAAGGGAATTCTGGGGTGCTGGTGGCTGTTCCTTGCTGAGTGAGGGAAAATGTTCCTCTTTGGGAAAATTCATTGTGCTGTATTTGATATTTGCAGCAATCCTCCTGCCTCAGTCTTAAATGTGCTGGAATTACAGGCACGAGCCACCACTAACTAGTATATTGTATGTTATACATTGTAAGATATAAGATTTTTTTTTTTTGGCCTTATGCATACAGTTCAAATCGGAATTACCTAATAGAATTTTTAAAACTAGAAGTTATTTTAAATAATAGTTTCACAGTCACAGAAAATTTGAAAAGCTAGCTCAGAGTTGCCATATCCTTCACTCCCTGTCTCCCAGCTATTGAGGCCTTGCATTGGTATATGACATGGATTATATCAATAACAGAAGATCCTGGTTCTGTTCCCAGCACCCAAGTCAGCAGCTCACTGTAACAACAACTGCATTAGAGGACCCAATGCTCTCTCTGGCTTCTGCAAGCACTCCACACATTGGCATCCGTACACATATCCACATAAATAAAGTCAAATCTTTAAAAAGCAAGAACTTTATATTGATTATCATAAAACAAGGTTCATAGCTGACTTAGAATTTCTCAGCATCCTGCTCTTGTTGCATAAGCCTCCTTGCCTACCTTGGCTCTGACCCACTCAGCTTTTCTGACTTTTTTTTTTTTTTGGGTTTTTTGATGACAGGGTTCTCTGTGTAGCCCGAGCTAGTCTGAACTCACTCTGTAACAGACTGGATCGAACTCAGAATCCGCCTGCCTCGCCTCCAAGTGCTGGGATTAAAGGCGTGCGCCACCACCGCCGGTGCTTTTTGACTTTGATGGCCTGAATGCTTTTGGGGAATTCTGCTGCAGTTTGTAGATGCGCTCTGTAGCTTAGATTTTTTTTTTTTTTTCTAAAAACCTACTTAAATAAGGATTGTCAATGCTTCATACCAACCCTCTACCACCCTTCAAGGAGGGAGAACGGGTGTAAACAGGACAAGGCAGGGCCTATTTAGAAGTAGTTCCTGTGGGCATTCCAATCTCCATTGTCAGATACAGCAGTCCGGTTCAGTAGTCTCTGGGTAGCAACATGAATCAGCAGCGGTGGTATGGTGCAGTAGAACTGCCAGGCCTGCACTGATTCAGCAGGAGCAAATGACCAGCCAAGACACCAGGAGTTTTTCTGCCATGAAACCTTCTCAATGAAGTGAATCAGTGGAACTCAGACCAAAAATGTTGAGAGCACACAGCACACCATCACTGTCATTGGTCCATTTATTCTCTCCAACCATCAGGTCTCTCAAGGTTTGTCTCACAAATACCACGGAGTATGCATCACATGACACACCAAAACTCCACTTCATACCTCTTAGTGGGATTTGTCTTCAGTGGGATTTTGTTCTGTTTTTTTTTTTTTAATCATGTTGACATGGGTCTCAGGTAATCCATAATCCATCTTGGCATCATACTGTATAAGTAAGGATGACCTTGGACTTCTGATCCTTCCACCATCTTCTCCCAAGTGCTGGGATTATAAACATGTACTACTGTATCCAGCTTAGACTCGTGTTTTTCTAATCATGAAGCCTGTTGGTGTTTGGAGAGGTTTAACAGTCTTTGGCGAAGTGGAAACTTAAGGGTTCTTTGGAAAGTCGTTTGGATGGTGTTTTGTTGGGCAAACACATGAAGGAATGTTTAGCTGAAGTGGACACAGGTTGAAAGGCTAAGGCAGACTCGTGAAGGGAGTTTGGCTGAAGCACACACAGGAGAAAAGATATTCTGCTAAAGCAAGCATGTGAAAGGAGATGTGTGATATTCATGTATTGGTCTGCCTTGCATTGGGTAGTGAGCTGCATTTGTCGGTACTCCATAGAGAGAAACACACCAAAAAAAAAAAAAAAAAAAAATCTGGTGGGTGCTGCAGTTTCTTGCCGCTTCCTCAGACTTGGACTGATTGGCAGAGTGATGCCAGCTGAGACAGACAAACATGCTGAGGCAAGACCCACGGAGGACACGTGATGCTTGGAGGGCATATAAAAAGGATTCGACAGACAGTGGGCAGGGTTAGAGAGCTAGCTGTACAAGGCTTATAGGTCTCTCGTCTTTGCTTTGATGAGAGAGGCACAGCAGAGAACTTCTGGAGTTCCTGCTGGTCCCTCCTGCTGACTTGTGCTGAGGCTGAGGCCTGGCTTCTGTGCTAGGTAGAGCCTCCGCTGCAGATTTCTGTTTGCTATCCAAACTTTACTTAACTGGACGGTCGGTGTAGCCATGAAATGTTCACTAGTGGATCGAGCTGCCACTGCTGACCTGTGAACTGAACTGCTGATTTCCTGACAACACAGATGGGAGTTGCTCCAAAGAACCATTTCTAAACAGGTCCACTTCCCTGGTATTCTTTCTTTTTTACTACCTCTGGTGGGTGGTGGGCTACAAGAGAGGTTAAAGCATTTAAGAACCATCATTAAAACTGGATTTGAAAAAATTAAAGTTACACCCTTGGTAAAACGCTTTTTTTAAAAAAATTGATTCTGCCTGTTAGGTACCTATGTACCTATGTCATGTTCCAGTAGAAGCAGGAAGAACCACTCTAGATATGGGTGGCACCTAGTGGCAGCCCAGATAAACCCACATGGAAGAAGGAGACTTTTTGCCCCCCTTCCCCACTGTCTCTCTTGATGGCAAGTTCATCTACTCTGTTGTTGCAGCAGTCCATCTGTAGACTGAAGACCAGCAGATCTCCAGGAGTCTTCTAGACCTTAGGACCAGACTGGGACAGTGCACACAGCTTCCTGACAGAGCAGCTACTGGAGCCTTGGCTTCGTCATTGTGCGATAGATGTTGTTGGACTACCTGGACTGCATCCTGTGAACCAATCTAATAATTCCTCTTTTAATAAGCACCCATTCAATCAGTTCTGATTTTTTTTTTTTAAAGAACCCTGGTCAATGGCACCACGAATAAATGTTTTCTGCTTTTTTGTTTGTTTCGTTTTATTTTGTTTTTGAGACCGGGTCTTACTCTGTACTCCCTGGTTGTCTTAGAACTTGCTTTATAGATAAGGTCGGCCTCAAACCCCAGAGATGTACTATGACTGTCTCCCAAGTGGTGCGATTAATGGTGTGTTCCACCACACCCTGCCCAGTGTTCTGGATTTTTAAATTGTTAATTAATTTATTTTAGATAAAGTCTTGGTGTCTCAGGATAGTCTTGAATAACCTTGAATTTCTAATCTGGCCTCTAGCTTTTACCTTCTAAGTGCTGAGATTACAGTTATGTGCCAATATGCCCAGTTTTATGTAGTGCTGGGGACTGACCTCGGGGTTTTATGTATGCTGAGCAAGTACTCTACCAACTGAGCTACAATCCCCATCCGTCCAACTTTCTGTCTTTTTTTTTTTTTTTGAGACAGGGTTTCAGGGTTTCTCTGTGTAGCCCTGGCTGTCCTAGAACTCAGTTTGTAGACCAGGCTGATCTTGAACTCAGAGATCCACCTACCTCTGCCACCTGAGTGCTAGGATTAAAGGCTGCGCCACCACTGCTGCTGCTGTTGTGCTGCTGCTGCAGCTGCCACCACTACACCCCCACCTCCTCCACAACCACTTCCACTACCCAGCAACTTTCTGGATTTTAATAGACAACTGAGGACAAAATAAAGGGAACAAGTAAAGAGAAAAATATGGCATTAAGGTGTCAGAAAAGGCTGGGCATGGTGAAGTCTCAGCTCTCAGAAGACTGGGAAGGGTCATGAGGTCAAGGCCAGCTTGGGTTGCATAACAAGGTTCCCCTCCTCCCTCCCAAAAAATAGGGTCAGGAAATCAATACAAAAACCAGAAAATTGGCTCTTGTCTCCTGAGTGGAAGTTAGGGACATTCACAGAACGTTACTCAGGCTGTGTGTGGGGCTTTGCATCATCTCCACAGGAAGATGACAACCTCTTCCCAGGGAGACTCCTCCGTCTTCAGTCACACTTCTCTGCCTCTTTTGTGTAATGGAATCTCTACTTAATTTAGGGGAAATGTTCTCTGAAAGACAAGACTGCTGAAGCCAGGTCAAATGGTGTGGTGTCATATGACATTTCAGCGACTCTAGTCACCGGACGTAGCCTTTCCTATTTTCCCACCCATCACCTCTCAGAACCCAATGACTCTGTTTGTCTACATTTTACAGCTCATGATAAGGCTCAGGAAAAGTTAAAAGGATCCGCTAAGATCATATAACAAATTAAAGGAGAGAAAGCCAAGCTGTAGAACGCATTCTAGCCCAGCTCCCAGCATCCCATTCACAGTATGTACCCTTCCCCTCTGCACAGCTTGGTCTTATGCTACATGGCCCAAAATTATTTGCAATTTGTTGTGTTAATGTTGCCTGGAGAGACTCGAGCAAGTGTCCACTCAAGATAGGGCAGCAACAACAGACTATGTAATGATTCCATCTAATTCCATCGTTGTGACCCAGTGTTTGTTGGACTGCTTACAGGAGCGTGGGTGAGGAGTGTAGGTGACCTCAGAATGGCTCTGTCATGGAAAAGTCCCACCTTAGCACGGGTACTAACCTCCTGAAAGTTTTATAGAGTCTCTGCTTCTTTTAACCTCTGTCTAGTATACACTCCGCATTCTCAAGATCATGCGCACTGTGGCAGAACTACAGCCAGCTGGGAGCCGGTACAGAGGCGGAGTGAGGCTCCGATGGCCCTTCCCCACTCCTACCAGGGACTCAAGAGTGCCCGAAATTGTGGCTGTTCTGCATCAGATGCCCAGAGGACAGCATCCCATGATGCGATTGTTAGCTGGTTTGCCCTGCAGACTTCAGCGAGGCTCAAGGGGCCACATGAACAATGGGAGTGTTGGTTCTGAGGTGAACATGATTTCAAAAGCTCCAGTCTAGGAAGAGGGATGTTGAAGAAAGAAGCAAGCGTACATACCGTAATTCCCACAGGATGTACAGTTTTGGAGTCATTTTCATCCCACTGAGTTTGCCCAAACTTTTCATTTGACAGGTGAGGAGGATGAAGTTCAGAGTCCTGAGTGAACACCGCTAATTAGTGGCCAAGCTGAGCTTTTGAAAAGACACAACCTGACTTTCGCTTTCCACCATATTCGATAGCAATAGCTTCCAAGAAACCCTATTTATTCTCGCATCTCAGAAACTGTCCTCTAGAGCAGTTAAGAAGTGGGAGTCCTGATTAATGCACACCGGATTAAGCATATTGAGAAATAATCTGTTGTCTTTTTCACAGCAATAATTTAAAGATCGAATGAGTCTTTTGAGCTTCCCTCACTTCCGTCACCTTTTGCTAAGAATATGAGGTATACAGATGGTTTCTCACGATCCCAGGAAGTCCCTGAAGGGCTCTAGTAGACCTGAGCATGACAAACATGGTGGCACTCACAGATTTTGCCTTTTACCTTTCTCCTCCTTGCTGAAAACCATTAGACTACAGTTGTTGGGAGCCGACTTTGAGCAGAAAGCGGCTATCATCTTTGCAGCCATCTCAGGCCATATACCCTGACAAGAGACTTGTTTTCAACAGCCTACAACAGCTGAGCACACACTGATAAACATCTTGTTTTTCTCTCATATCTTGTTTTGTTGTTTAATGCCCCCAGCTGCAAGGCGCACGTGGTCTCCACGCTGCTAGGTGCACGTGGTCTCCACACAGCTAGCTAGGCGCACGTGGTCTCCGCGCTGCAAGACACATGACGTAGTGCCTTCAGCTATGCTTGTCCATGAGGGAAAGGCACGTGGTAAAGGGTATAAATACCCAGGATTTCCTTTCAATAAAAGAGACTTGATCAGACTCTGTCTTGTCTCCATGCTTCGCATCTCTTGCCCCTCCTCACTCTCTCTCTTGCTAGACCCTGACCGGCGGACCGGAGCAGCAGACTGGGCCGTTACATACAGTTCTGAAGAGAGCCCCAAGGTCCATTCCCTTATTTGGCCACTGACTCCTTCCTGAGACAAAACACCAAGGTCCACCAATCAGAATTAATATTTGGCTAACATGTCCAATCAGGGTTTACCAATGTACCCTAGCACAGACTCCCAGCTTTTCCTTAAAAACCCACTCCTGCAAAAACAACAACAACAAAAACAAAATAGCAACAATCCCTCAAGTCCAACCAACCAACCAACCAACCAACCAACCAAACAAACAAACAAACCTGCTTGCTTGCTGGTGCTGCTTGCTGTCTGCCTGTTGGGGTAATAAATCTCCTATGCTGAGGATTTGGTGTCTGGTGTGTTCTGCACTGACCAAGGGGCCATCCTCTCTTTCAGTTTCCTAGCATTAGTATTTTTTATTATGGTCCTAGGGATGGAGCCCTGGGTTTTGTGCATGGCACATAGTAGCTACCCACTGGGCTATATCACCAGACCACAAATATGCTTATTTTTTTTTTTTTTTACCTGAAGTCACTTTGGACTCCCAGATCAAACTGAGTGGTAGCTGTCATTTATCATGATACAGTGACTTCACTCAAGAGTGCTTCCTAGAAGTACGAGCTAAGTCGTGAGCACCATGCACTATAAATCATAGTGCTACATTTCTGCATGCTGCTTTTGCTTCTTGAAAGTGGACTTGGTTGGAGAAGGTCCTTCCTTTTCTCAAACTCAAGCAGCTTTGTTGGGTCTCCACCAAAAATATTTGGAGCTGGTAAAACAGTTCAGAGAGTAAAGGAGCTTGCTGCCAAACCTCATGACCTGAGTTCTATCCCAAGGATGCCCATGAAGGAAGAAGAAAACCAACTCCCGAGAGCTTTCCCATGATGTCACACACATGCCATGGAGTGTGTACATACACAGATCAGACACACACACATACACACACATATACACACACCATTGAACTGTCCCATGATGTCACACACATGCCATGGTATGTGTACATACACAGATCAGACACAGACACACACACACAGACATCCACGTAAAAATATTAAGTGAGTTCACTTTTTCAGGACCTGTATTTACTTTTATATGTGTACATGTTTTGTCTGCATGCTTCTTTTCATCATGTGTGTGCCTGTGGAGGTCAGAGGAAGGCGTTGGAGAGCCTGGGATTAAGTTCCAGTGGGTTGGGAATAGTCATGTGTGTGCCAGGTAAGAGCTATTAACTGCTGAGGTATCTCTCCAAATTCACTTTTATTCACACACCTAGCTCCAAGTTCACTTTTACACCACACACACACACACACACACACACACACACAGCACACACACACACACACACACACACACACACACCTTTTAGGAAAATAAGGAATAAGGATATTTAACTTTTTTGTTTATTTATTTTGCAGCATACTGGATCAACCCAGGGTCTTACCGATGCTAGACAATCTGTCTATCACTGAGCTACATCCGTAACCTGTGCCTGTGCCACCGTACCTGGCTAGAGGATCTTTTCTCCTGCTCTTCCCTAGGTTGATACATTCTCTTAGAAACAGAGGCATCAGGTGTTTAGGGGCAAAATCAGACCACTACTATCCATGCATGGCGGTCCCAGGGTCCAGGCTACTGTTACTAAAGTATCCCAAGCCTGGTACTTACCTGCTTTACTTTTGTTTATGTTTTTTGTTTGTTTGTTTTTTGTTTTTTTTCCTTTTAAAACAATTTAATTTTTATTTCTATTTCTGTGTGTATGAGTGTGAGTGTATGATAACTGTGTTGGATGCCAGAAGAGAGCAGTGGTCTCCTGGAGTGGGAGTTACAGAGGATCCTGAAACGTCTGTTGTGGATGCTGGCAATGGAACTCAGGTCCTTTCAGTTCAGTATATGTTCTTAACCACTGAGCTATCTTGTCAGCCCTCTCTTTGTCTTTCTGTAGCTTAGCATACCATTGGGGTTTTGGTTTTTCCATTTACCTTCCTGGTTTGTTAAGAATTGTTCCTTAAAAAGATCTTTACCAATCCCACATTCAATAGAAGACTAATATCCAATATATACAAAGAACTCAAGAAATTAGACTCTAGACAACCAAATAACCCTATTAAAAATGGGGTACCGAGCTAAACAAAGAATTCTTAACTGAGGAAATGCGAATGGCCAAGAAACACCTAAAGAAATGTTCAGCATCCTTAGTCATCAGGGAAATGCAAATCAAAACAACCCTGAGATTCTACCTCACACCAGTCAGAATGGCTAAGATCAAAAACTCAGGTGATAGTAGATGCTGGCGAGGATGTGGAGAAAGAGGAACACTCCTCCATTGTTGGTGGGATTGCAAGATGGTGCAACCACTCTCGAAAACAGTCTGGCAGTTCCTCAGAAAATTGGATATATCATTACCTGAGGACCCAGCTATACCACTCGTGAGCATATACCCAGAAGATGCTCTAACATATAACAAGGACATATGCTCCACTATGTTCATAGCAGCTTTATTTATAATAGCCAGAAGCTGGAAAGAACCCAGATGTCCTTCAATAGAGGAATGGATACAAAAAATGTGGTACATTTACACAATGGAATATTACTCAGCTATTAAAAAACAATGAATTTTGCCAAGCAGTGGTGGCGCATACCTTTAATCCGAGCACTTGGGAGGCAGAGGCAGGCGGATTTCTGAGTTCGAGGCCAGCCTGGTCTACAGAGTGAGTTCCAGGACAGCCAGAGCTACACAGAGAAACCCTGTCTCGAAAAACCTAAAACAAACAAACAAACAAAAAACAATGAATTCGAGAAATTCTTATGTAAATGGATGGAACTAGAAAATATCATCCTGAGTGAAGTAACTCAATCACAAAAGAACACACATGGTATTCACTCACTGATTATTGGATTTTAGCCCAGAAGCTTGAAATACCCAAGATTCAACTCACAGACCACATAAAGCTCATAAAGAATGAAGACGAAGTGTGGGGGCTTCAGTCCTTCTTAGAAGGAGTAACAAAATACTCAAGGGAGCAAATATGGATACAAAGTGCAGGACAGAAACTGAAGGAGGGGCCATCTGCAGACCATTCCACCTGGGTATCCATTCCATGTGCAGTCACCAAAGGTAGATGCTGATGTGGATGTCAGGAGGTGCATGCTGACAGGAGCCTGACATAGCTCTCTCCTTAGAGGTCTGCAAGAGTCTGACATATTCAGAGGCAAATGCTCACAGCTAACCATTAAACTGATCATGGGGTTCCCAATAGAGGAGTTAGAGTGAAGACTGAAGGAGTTGAAAGGGTTCGAGACCCAATGAGAACAACAATCCCAACCAACCAGAGCCCCCAGGGTCTAAACCACCAGCCTGGGAGCACTTAGGGAGGGACCCATGGCTCCAGTTATATATGCAAGGGAGGTATAGGTGGGAGAAGAGATCCTTGGTCCCATGAAGGCTGGACATCGGTGTGTGTGGGGAATTCGAGGGTGGGGAGGTGAGGTGCTGGGGGGGTAGGTGGGGGCACACCGTCATAGAAGCAGGAGGAGGGGGGATGGGATAGGGGGTTCCTGGGAGGGAGGAGGGAAAATGGGGTAAGGGGAGAACATCTGAAATTTAAATCAAATATCCAATTAAAAAAAAAAAGAATTCATCCTTAAAACCCCAAAGAAGACATTGAAGAACTGAAGTCCTTTATTGTTGTTGTTATTTGAATCTGTCTCTCTGTGTAGCCCGGTCCTGGATCTCAGGCTAGCCTCGAACCAACAGAGATATGCCTGCCTCTACATCCTGAATACTAGGATGACAGGTGTGGGCCACCGTGTCTGGCTCCCTTTTAGGTAGAGGTTTTTGGATTTGGGGATGGAGTTGAGATCTTCCTACACAGCCCTGAATCCTGACTTGGTGATCTGTACAACTTTTTTTTTTCTGGGAAGAGGGAACCTCCTTCAGCAGAGACCTAGTGTGATAGAAACTCCATAGAATCTACCAGAGAAAATGCCATCAGAGTGACTCCTAGGCCAGGCCATGTGGCATTTTGACAGCTGATTGATGTGAAAGGGCCCAGTGTTTTTCTCTCAGGGGTGTATAAGAAAGCAAACTGAGCAAGCCGTGGGGAGCAGGCCATGCTCTGCTTCAGTTCCAGATTTCAGGTTCCTGTCTTGAGTCCCTGCCCTGAATTCCCTTGATGACAGAAATTTGATGTGGAAGTGTAAGCCAAAAGACCCTTTTCTCTCCAAGTTGCTTTTGGTCATGATGTTTGTCACAGCAACAGAAAGTAAATTAAGATAATACCCAGGATGACCTTGAACTCCAGATCCTTCCATCTCTAACTCCCAGTGCTGTGATTATGGGGACTTTTGGAATTTTCTAGAATGTCCCTGGGCTTTTTTCTTGTGTTGCTACTTTGTTCCTTGGGAACTCCCTTCCTTCTTAAGACAGCCTTGAATCCATTGTCTGCAACCTTTTCACTCTCC
This sequence comes from Mastomys natalensis, assembly GCA_021653895.1. Lineage (NCBI taxonomy): Eukaryota > Metazoa > Chordata > Mammalia > Rodentia > Muridae > Mastomys > Mastomys natalensis. The sequence goes on from JAJTUV010000087.1 coordinate 617,025, forward strand.
TCTTTAGCTTTTAAATTGCCTCGATTTGCCCTTAAACTTGATCCTCATATTGTCCCCTTTCTCAGACAAAGATTTGTAAAGCTTTATAAAAAAAACTAGCTGTGCCAACATGTCTATAGTCAAATTAAAGTTGAGTAGTCTCAGGGCTGGAGAGATAGCTCAGTGGTTAAGAGCACTATCTGCTCTTCCAGAGGTTCTGAGTTCAATTCCCAGCAACCACATGATGGTTCACAACCATCTGTAATATGAGCTGATGCCCTCTTCTGGCATGTAGCTGAGTGTGAAGAAAGAGCACTCATACATATAATAAATATATCTTTAAAAAATAGTTGACTAGTCCCCTAGTAAGAGTGAGGTAATTATGCTAGCCAGTAACTGAGCTGTTAAAAATTGCAGCTCTTATAGATAGGAGAGCAATTTAAAATTTTTGTAATAAGGTTTTCTTGTAATTCATTAAATAACTGTTCACTTTTCCCTACTGATTAGTATGTGTAAATTTTATTATACATCTGTAGACACACAAGTGTATTATATTTTCCTGTCTCCGTTTCGGTGACAAGCTCCTTGATGGTTTGACAGCTGTTGTACTCTAGGGAGGTGGCCACCTACCATTCCTTCAGCCAGACATGCAGGTTATTTCAACCCTGACCTTTGCTCACTCACCCCTGACTTCTACAGCGAGTGGCAAGCTCCAGGCTTTCCTTGTTCCTATTTTTGCTTACGTATATCCAAAATATATTGACAGGTCAATTCTTTTGTTAAGAACAAACCAATTACACAGAATTTTTGAATCAATATAGGGAACCAATTCTTTGTCCAAAAAAGATAGCCCTATTTTTCATTACTAATGTAAACAATGCCAGGATTCTGAGTTTGTATTTTGAAACATCATATCTTAAGAAAAGTCTGTGGTAGCCTCAGGAAACCAATTCTGCTGGCTTAACCTCATGTAGCTTTCAACAAAAGTTGATTTGCTAAAATACCACAAAATGCAAGCAAAATTTTGAAATAGTATTACTTCATGGAGATTTTTTCATTTTAAAAATCTTTTTCCCTGGGCAGTGGTGGCGCACGCCTTTAATCCCAGCACTTGGAGGCAGAGGCAGGCGGATTTCTGAGTTCGAGGCCAGCCTGGTCTACAGAGTGAGTTCCAGGACAGCCAGGGCTACACAGAGAAACCCTGTCTTGAAAAAAAAAAAAAAACTTTTTCAAAAAATTGTCCTAAAATGCCAGTTTATTCTCTGGGGAAAATGAAGATTTTATGTTTCTTTAAAGACACAGACTTGGGCCAGCAAAATGGCTCAGTGGGGAAAGGTGCTTGTTGCCAAACCTGATGACCTGAGTTCCAACCCAAGGACTCAAGAAGTGGTAGAAAAGGAGAGACATGGTTCCTGCAAGTTGTCTTCTGACCTGTGACAGACAGACAGATAGACAGACAGACACACACACACATTAAAAAAAGAAAATTAGAAAAAAGGAAAATGTTAAAAAAGAAAAAGACAGAAAGAAGCTGTCATATGCAGACCATCCCAGCACTTAGTAGGTGGAAGAAGGGTCAGAAGTTCAAGATCATTTTAGGTTACAGAGTGAGTCTGAGGTCGGAGTAGGCCACATGAGATCCTGTCTCAAAATCAGAACGTAGCAATAAATAAATAATGAAAGAGGGCTTTTACATTTATTTATTTATTTAGTGTATATGCGTGTACATATTAGGTCAGCCTGGTCTACATAGTTCCAGGACGGCCAGAACTCCATAGTGAGACCATGTCTTGATGTCCCCGTCCCCAAATAGTACTATTTTTTTCTATAATACTGTGGTATTTTCAAATACTATTACATAATATATGTGCACCTCCTAATATATGTGGTATGTGGTACCACCAGGGAAACTCCCTTAATAATAGCATCTGGCCATTTCCTCTTCCACAACCCTGTCGGTTTTTATATTCCTGTCTTCCTTCAGTTCACTTTCTGCTCTAAATTAAGACTATGTCACTTAAAGCAATTTAGTATCTGCACGGAGACGTTTGCAATTATATAAGACATTTATGAGGGTTGCTCAGTGGGGACAGCCTGAGACTCAAGTCCGGATCCCAACCAGAGAACTGCTGCAAATGCCTAGCTCGCTTCCTTAGCGACTTCCCTCTTTCACTCACTCCTGTGCGTGGGCACTGCTCCTGTCTTCGAGTGACCCCGAAATTGGCTTTTCTGGGTCAATGCCTACGGCCGACTTGGCCCTCCACCTAAGTCCGAACGAAGTTCTCCAGTTCCAGGAAGGGACAGCGCCTCTTCCGAATTGGGAATTCCTTCCTGTGTGAGACCCGCAAGCACAGGGGCGGAGTCAGCGCGCGGCAGGGGCGGAGTTAGTGAGTGGCGGGGCGGGGTCATTAAGCGGCAGGGGCGGGGCTGGTTCTAACGGTCGCGGACTCCAGGAGGTTCGCCCACCGGGCTGTGAGTAGAATAGAGCGTGACTGGCGTCGGGTGGAACCCCGTGGATCACCTGGCTGGCCCGGAAGTAGCCGGTGAGCTGCGACTCAGACGGCCTGCTGTGGCATCCGTCAGTCCGGCGGCGCGGGACCGCGCTCCAGTTCTGAGAGCTGGAGCCTGAGCTGAGGGGAAACTCGCGCGGGGTCGCACGCGCCGACGTCCCGAAGGTTCACAGCGGAGCGCGCTGCCCTCGGTCTGTCAGGTCCCTTCCAGTCAGGACTCATTCACTCGTGTCTCTTCCCTGCCGGGTTGCTTCCAGTCAGGTTCTACCCTGCCCGTTCCCTCCTGTCAGCTCCCTCCCAGCCAGTCCATTTCCTGTCAGATCTCTCGCTATCAGGGTTCCAGGTCGCCATGTCCCTCGAGGTCAAGTCCATACTGTCAGGTTCCATCCAGTCAGATGCTTCACATGGAGTTGCTTGCTCTCCACGTCCTCACCCTGTCAGGTTCCCCAGGACAAGAATGACTCCCATAGCCAGGCAGTGGTGGTGCACGCCTTTAATCCCAGCGTATGCGAGAGGGGAGGCAGAGGCAGCCAGATCTCTGAAGCCAGAGCAACACAGAGAATCTCTGTTTCGAAAAACAACAAACAAACAAAATTCCAGAGACAGACGGGACTTTTTTAAGTTTAATTTTTGTTTTTGGTTTTTTTTTTTTTTTTTTTTTTTGAGACAGACTCTCCAGGCTGTCCTTGAACTTGTGATTCTCCTGCCTCTGCCTCCTGCGTTTTGGGTTACAAGCCACCTCCACTCCAAGTATCAAGAAATGGAGAAAGATATTCTCTTTCTCCTTTTTTCCTTCTCTCCCTACTTACCTTTCTCTTTCTTTCTCCCTTCCTCCTTCCTTTTCATCTTCCCAGAATTGTCTGACTCTTTCTTTCAAGTCCTTCCTTCCTCCCTTCCTTCTCAAGACAGGGTCTCAGGTAGCCCAGGGTGGCTTCAAAATTCACTGTGTAGCTGAGGTTAGCCTTGAACTCTTGATTCTCCTATCTCCACTTCCCAAATGATGAGATTGCAGGTATATGTCACCATATCTAGCTGGGACGTAGGTTTTAAGGAGAAAGGGAGCTTAAGGTTCTCAAGGATAGGGGCAGGAGATATCCAGAAGCTGACATGCAGTATGTATGTATATCATATGGGATCCTGGAGAAAATATATCACGATAGAGTATTATTATGAGACATATATATCATATATTCTTACAGATTACTTTTCCTGAATCCATGTTCCACTTGTTTTTCCTTACTCCTATCTATAACACCCCCTGGTTATCACTGTTCTTTTCATTATATCCAGGATTTTGCCTTTTCCAGAGTGACACAATTGGAATAATCAAAATACATGTTAAAATACTGAGTGGGAATGGAAAGATGGCTCAATGAATGAGTGCTTACTACAAAAGGATGCAGATGTGTGAATTTGGATCCTAGCATCCACATAAAAATGGGGCATGGCTGTACTTCAGGGGGTTTGAGATAAGAGATTAATGGTGCTTGCTAGCCTTTAGCCTGCCTGGCTTCAGTTTCAGTGAGAGAGTCTGTCTCAAGAAATAAGGCAAAGAGAAATAGAACTTGCTTCTTCCTCTGGCCTTTGTGTACATTAATGTACATACATGTGGACATAGACTATACATACCAAATAATAATAATAATAATAATAATAATAATAATAATAATGTATTTGTTGTGTGTGTGTGTACAGATATGCAGGTGCCACTATGGATGTGTGGAAGTCAGAGAACAAGTTTTGGGAACTGATTCTCTCCTTCCATCATGTGACCTTTTTTTTTGTTGTTGTTTTTCAAGACAGGGTTTCTCTGTATAGCCCTGGCTGTCCTGGAACTCACTGTGTAGACCAGGCTGGCCTCGAACTCAGAAATCCTCCTGCCTCTGCCTCCCAAGTGCTGGTATTAAAGGCGTGCGCCACCACCGCCCGGCTCATCATGTGACTTCTGATGATCAAATTCAGGTTGCCAGTCTTGGTATCAAGAACCCTTACTCATTGAGCCATCTTACTGAACCCCCCGTACAGTTTTATGTTTAAAATTTTTATTTTTTAAAGAAAAGCAGTGCTAGACACTACTATAGAAGGCTACTACTAACACTTTCTTCTGTCTCCACCTTGGGATTTTTTCCAGTGTGGTGGCCAGGAGGCCAGCTTTCTAATGGACAACTCAAGAGTGTTTGGAAGAGAGGACACTTGTTTTCTTGCACTAAGAGAAAAGAATTCTAGTCTTATAAAACATTGTTACAAAACTGTAGTTTTTGGTGAGAGGTTGCAAAGATATTCTGTATAGAAATAACATCATGGAGAAAACTTCCTTAGCATCAATCTGTAGAATAAAACAGAAACCATAGGAAAGTCATTTCTAAGTTCTTTGGAAGCTTCCTTTACCTAGAATAGCAAGCTATAAACCACACTTGTTTCTGTAACTTAAATGCTATAAATGTAGTATTAGATATCAGAATTCATATTTATCTAAAAAGTTAGCTGTAACAACATTATCATCAAATTACAAACTGATTTTTGTTTAGGACTTCATTTAATTCAGTCTACAAATACGTAGTAGCAACTATGTGTGAGACTTTGAAGTACCTAGCAGTTTGTGGTTACAATAGAGGAAGAGACAAGGTACAGCGCTGATCTTATGAAGCAGCTTTATAAGGAGGAGACAGAAGCAGAGGGTGAATAGCAGGAAAGGCCTCAACTTGGGACTAATGTAGAAGAGCCTGTCCTGGGAAGATTGGAGGGTGGTTATGACTGGGGGAAAAGGAAAGGGGGAGCTGATTTTTGCCAAACTCCACATCTTAAGGGGACTAGAGGGTGGTTGGAAGAGAGGTAGAGACAGCAAGGCTGTGCACACTACAGGCTATGGCAAGGAGTTTAGACTTTATTCTCAATGTTTTTGGAAAGGTTTATAAAATAAGGAAATGACATGATCTAAGTTTTAAAAGATGATTCTGTCATGTGGAGAAGAGACAGACAGATGGAAAGGATCAAGAACAGAATCTGAATTTTGGGCATAATGGGCTAGAGAGATGGCTCAATGGTTAAGATCACTTGCTGCTCCTCCAGATGACCTAGGTTTGATTCTCAGAGTGGTTCACAACCATCTGTTATTTTAGTTCCAGGTGTGACACCTTCTTCTGGTTCTCTTTTGGCACCAGGCACACAGTGTTACACAAACATATGTGTAGCAAAACACCCATGAACATTTACAAAAAAAAGTTGGGCATAGCACCACATACCTCAGTTCCAGCATTCTAGAGGATGAAGCTGTTAGGTTAGATGGGGGCAGTAAGATGGCTAAGTGGATAAAGATGCTTGCTGTGAAGCCTGGTGACTTGAGTTCAATCCCTCGGATCCACATGGTAGATGGAGAGAATTGACTCCTACAGTTGTCCTCTGACTTACACATGCACGTCCAACCCCTAGTAAGGAAATAAATATAAATCTTTAAAAAAATGTAAAGTCAGCCTGGGATATATGGCCAGAATTTGGTGTGTATACATTGGAGGGCGAGGGTTGATATCTCCAAGACTGGCCTTGAACTTCTTGTTTTCTAGCTTCTACTTCCCGTTTATGATATCAAAGGTGTACAACACTATGGTCATCCACAAAGGGAAAGAAATGAGGAAGTGAAGGGGAATAGAACTCTTTGGTGGGAAAATCTGAGGTAGCTCCAGGGCATCAGTGTAACTCCTAGCTTTCAGCCTGGAGGACAGTCATGACACTTAAAAGTACAAGCAGTCCAGGAAGGCATTAATGTACTCGTGTATGTGCACGCACTCACATAAACATGTTTGATAAATGCAGCAAAGCTCTTCCTATTTCCACTCTTACCACCCCACTCACAGTTCACTCATTTAATCCAAGTGACTAAATATCTCAGCATTTGATCCAGCCTCAAAATTAGAAAATCATGAGCTCAAGAGCTGACTGACATTCTCAAATGACCTGTCACCTCAGAACTAGAAGCTTGCAGTGTTTCATTTTCATCAGGCTCAACAGAATCCTTCTTTTTCACACCAGAGTAGAAGGACCAAGCAATTCAACATTGTCTGGAAGAAAGTAAGAGGGACACAAGGGATTAGGCCAGGTCATACCATAAACAAAAGAATAGGAAGGTCCCAGAGAAACTGGGCAGGTCTAGTGTGACTCAGATCAGACTGTGGTCACCGTACTAGAGCTGGAGCTGGGCTCAGGTGCTCAGGGAGGGCAATCTGGGAGCCCTAGATGGAAGTCCTGTGAGAGATGGTTGTAGTGTTGTCTCTTGTGGAGGCATAGCCTCATAACAGTTTCCAGTGGCATTACTTCCACTATAACCTTAAACCAGAGTTCCACTACCATAACCTCTTTCCTCCACTCTCACTAAGGACTCAGCTCAGTGGTCCTGAGGCTGTGCTAGTAAGATGTTCCTTCTGGCCCTATACTTTCATTGCTCTTCTCTGAGGTTCCTGAGTGGATTCAGGAAGTAGTTCTGGTGACTGTCTGTAGCTCTAGCTCTTCGTCTCATTCTTGACCTGAATCACTTATTACACAATGCACACATGAACAAATAAGAAAACAGGTTATGGTGGTGTCTTGTTTGATGACTGTGATACTTGGCCTGGGTCATGGCACTGGAATTGGAGAAAAGGAGGCATTATAGCCAAGGGTGGAGACACATACATTTAATCTCAGAGACAGGAGGATCAGGAGTTCAGGACCAAAATCATATCTAGGATTTTCAAGGACAGTGTGACTTACCTGTGTCCCTGTCTCAAGAAACCTAAAGGAGGTATAGAGTAGTAAATAGAAGCTGATGATGAATTAAATAAATTTTAACTTCAATATTTAACTCTTTATTCTGTATTAAATTTATATTTCTCAAAGCACCCAGGTAGTAAAGTGAGTGATACTTGTTTTGGTGGACAAACATTAAGGTATGTCATCAATATACTTTAGATAATATTATTGGGAGCTGAGAGATCCCATAAGTCATCAAACTCAGGAGATGCTAAAGGGGAGAACCCATTTAGTATACACGTGAGTATTTTTTACACCCAGTTCACCCATTAAATAATTTTGTCTTCTCCAACTAAAGTGTCTGGCATTTTATGGAATCATTTTAAAAAAGATTTATATATTTTTATGTATATGTATGTTTTGCCTGCACTTCACCTGTGAGACCAGTGCCTGTAAAGTCAGAAAAGGCCATCAGATCATCCAAAGCCAGATTTATAGATGGCTATGAACTGCCTTGTACTTGTTAGGAACTGAACTCAGGTCCTCTGCAAGAGCAGCAAGTGTCCTGACTCTTGAGCCATTTCTCAATCCCCAGAGCTCCGTGTATGTTGTGTGTGCAGGGTCTTTTTATGTAGCTTAGGTTAGCCTCCAACTCTTGATTCTCCTGCCTGAGCCTGAGTGCTGGAATTACATGTGTGCCACCATGCTTTTGTTGGATTCTTTAATAACTTTTTGAGAGGGCCAGTGAGATGTCCCAGCAGGTAATACTTGATGTCAAGCCTGATGACCTGAGTTCAGTTCTAGGCACCTACATGATAGAAGAGAACCAGTTCCCACAGGTTGTTCTCTGGCCTCCACATGTGCATCATCACAACATGTGTACAGCCTGACCAGGAAAGACAAACACACAAATAAAATAACTTCTGAATGAATGGATAAATGAATGGATTTGGCAAGAATTTAACAAAGTGAAATTGCATAATAAATTAGATCAGACCAGTCAAAAGTGTAAGAAATTTAACACTTTAATTTCTAATAGATTCTTCTGGGATTGGAAGGCCTAGGATGCAAGAACCTTGGATATTATTGAAAAGAAGTTATATCATTTCTTGAGAACCTGTGAACATCTAGGCACACTGTGCACAGTTTTTAATTCTTACTACAAAGTAGATAGTAGTCATATTTGAATGATTAGGAAATTAAAGTAATGTCAAAATACATGACCACAAACTAGTGGTGCTGGAATGCAAAATAACTTTTTACTAAGTCTACAAGCTCCCTGAAATTCAAGATCCCTACAAGTGAATGTAGCCTGGGCATGAGGGAATTCATAGAATTAAAGATTTGGTTTTGGTTATTGTTCTGTTGCTGTGATTTAGTATCATGCAAAATGAAAAATAAGGAAGACAGAGTTTATTTTGGCCTATGGCTCCGAAGAGATAAACAATACATCGTGGTGAGGAAGGCGTGGCATGGCAGCAGGAGCATTTCTAACACCCACATACAGGACGCAGAAACAGAGAGAGCAGGGGAAGAGAGAGAGGGTGAGCTATGAATGGACAGATAGACGACAGAAAGATAGGTAGGTAGGTAGATAGACAGACAGACAGACTGAGACAGAGAGACAAAACCTAGGCCTACTGTGAGCTTTTGAAACCTTAAAGGCCATTCCTAGTGACAGCTTCTCTAACAAGGCTACACCTCTTACTTCTCCCTAAACAGCTCACCAACCGGAAACCAAACATTCAAATATATATACGCCTGTGGGGGTATTCTCCTTCAAATAACTACAATAGGAAAGTCACTTAAAAATATTTTATGTGAAAAAAAATATTTTATGTGGCCAGGCAGTGGTAGTGCACGCCTTTAATCCCAGCACTTGGGAGGCAGAGGCAGGTGGATTTCTGAGTTCAAGGCCAATCTGTTCTACAGAGTGAGTTCCAGGACAGCCAGGGCTACACAGAGAAACCCTGTCTCGAAAAACAACAACAACAAAAAAATTTATGTGTTATGGGTGTTTTGCTTGCTTATATGTCTCTGCATCAATTGTGTGTCTGGTGCCTGTGGAGGTCAGAAGGCGGCAATGGATTCCCTGCACCAGGCATTCTAGATGGTTGTGAGTTGCCATGTGGGTTTATCATGTTGCTCTGGAAGATCAACAAGTGCTTTAACTGCCATCCAGATACTTTGGAGTCTGAGGCAGGAGGTTGCCTTAAGCTCAAAAAATCTTGGGCAAGGTCTTTGTTAGGTCTGTCAGGCTTTTCTGGAACTCTTTGTTTCTTGAGCTTAAGGAAGCCTCCTGCCTCAGATTCCAAAGTAGCTAAAATAGGAATGTGCCAACTTGCTCAGTGTTAGCTATGTCATTCAAAATTCTAAAAGAATGCTTTGAACTTAACACTTTACTTTTGAGACAGGTCCTCACTATGTAGCCTTGGCTGTCCAGGATCTCAATAGATAGACCAGGATAGCCTCAAAATTATAAAGATCCACCTGCTTCTGCCTCCCAAATGCTGGGATTGAAGGCATGTGCCTCCACAGTCAGCCTTATTTTTGAGACAGTCTCATGTCACCCAGCCTGACCTTGCTTGAAGATGTTACATATCAGATGGAGGGTGGTGTGCTTGAGCTCCCGATCATCCTTTAGGGGTGTGCCACCATGCCCAGCTTTTATATAATTTTGTTAAGATTTTATTTTATGTGTATGGGTGTTTTGTCTACTTGTGTGTTTGTACATCATCTGTACAGTGCCTGTAGAGGTGAGAAGAAGGTATCTGATCCTCTGGAAATTAAGTTATACATGATTATTAGTGGCCATGTGGGTGCTGGAACCAAATTTGGGACCTCTGGAAGAGCAGCAAGTGCTCTTAACTTCTGACCCATCATCTTTCCAGTTCTCATGCCCAGGTTTTTGTGGTTGCTTTGTTTGGTTTTTTTGTTTTTTATTTTTTTTTTTTTTTTTAAAAGAGACAGGGTTTCTCTTTATAGTTCTGGCTGTCCTGGAACTCACTCTGTAGACCAGGCTGGCCTTGGATTCAGAAATCCGCCTGCCTCTGCCTCCCAAGTGCTGGGATTAAAGGCGTGCGCCACCACTGCCTGGTGCTTTGTTTGTTTTTGAGACAAGTTCTCACTGTCTTTTACAGGCTGACCTACACTATATAGCCTAGTGGATCTTGAATTCATGTTAATCTTTATGTCCTAGGCTTCCAAGTGGTGAGGTTAAATAAATGAGCCACCATACCTCGCTTGAACATGTTTTCTACTATTTTTTAAAAATTCTAAATGATATTTAAAAGTTTATTTTGTGAAGTGAGGTAGTGGTGTGGCCTTTGTAGCACAGGTGTTGAAGTTAGAGGATAACCCACTATAATTGGCTTTCTCCTTCCACTATCTGGGGTCCTGAGGACGAACTCAGGTTATCAGGCTGGAGAGCAAGCCCCTTGCTCTATCTGACAAACCATTCAATGGCCCTGATGCCTGTGCCGCTGCCGCCACCATCATCGTCATCACCACCACCACCATCATCATCATGTGTGTGTGTGTGTGTGTGTGTGTGTGTGTGTGAGAGAGAGAGAGAGAGAGAGAGAGAGAGAGAGAGAGAGAGAGAGAGACTAAGACGTCTGTATGGGAGTGGGTGCATATATGAAGTTTGAAGGCAATTTTTGAGAGTTCAGTTTTCTCCTTCCACCTTTTTTGAGTTAGGATCTCTCTCTCTCTCTCTCTCTCTCTCTCTCTCTCTCTCTCTCTCTCTCTCTCTCTCTTGTTGTTAGGATTTCTCTTGTTTCTGCTTAGCTAAGTACTCCAGAACAGTCTGGAACTTCTAGGTGGTTCTCCTGTCTCAGGCTCCCATCTTACCCAGGACTGTTGGGACTGCAGATGTGCCTTTTTTACATGGGTTTTTTACATGGGTTCCAGAGATCTAACTCAGGTTGTCAGACTTATGAGTGCTTTCTCCAGTGCACGATCTCATCAGCACTTGGACCTATTATCTACAGGTTAAATCTGAATTAGTTATATTTCACTGTTACAAAAAATTTTCAGGAGATAATATTTAGTGCTTCCTCGGTTAACTTTAAGTTTTGGATTTAAAATTTTTTAGCTATTTGTTTTCAGTGTCTAATTTATACATACAAATTATATTTTCTAAAACAGATTTAAAGCATGGCAAAGGTCTTTTCACTGAAGAATTTCACTGCACTTTCAGATCTTCATCCAAATATGGCTAATCTGGTAGGTTTTCACAACTATTTTACTAATATTTAAGTATTTGCTCATGAGTGGCAGCATTACATTATATCACCATTACTGATTCACTGGGCACAGTGTGTTCTAGCTTAGGTGGAAAGGTATCCTGAAAGTTAGGAACCAAGGGATAGCACAAAGTCACATCGCACAACAAACCTCACACAAAATATTTATTGTGAGGGAAAAACCGAGGAGGGTGACTGCTTCTGCTCAGGAGAGTACCAGCAGAGAACTGGGCAGGACACAGAGTTTATATAGGGTTTCTGGGGAGGGAGGCAGAGCTTTCCAGGGTGTCTGTATTGGAGAGACTGACCTGGCACAATCTCAGGGATTGGTGAGATTTTTCTTTAGGGCAGTGACTAGCCACTTTCCTGCCTTGAGGGACTGGGAACAACCCTTACTGCCAAAGTCTAGAGATGGGGTGGGGGTTGGGGGTGCTAGGCCTGGCCATTGGAACTCCTCAGGGGTGGGTTCTGGCCCCTCACTTGCCTCAAGGGGTCAGGTCCGGCCACTAGAGTGGTCCAGGGATGGAACCTGGTAGCCAGAGGTCTCCAGGGCAGGGCTTACAATAGGCGTCTCTGCCACTCAAGTTGTTGTGAATAAGCAACGCACATGCTTGTATAATTGACAAGGACAGAGAGAGTCATTGAATTCGTATAAATAAAATAAAAATTAGTATAATTTAAATTCTTCTAAGCTTTGTATTTAGGTCAGCTAAATGCAAATTAAATTTTATTTTATATATAAAATAGCAGATATAGGATTATAGCTATGACTAGGAATTGTTCAAAATGATGGTTCAGTGGGCAAATGTCCTTATGTTATTAATTGTGTTATGTTATGAGTACTTGAGTTTGAGTTTCAGGACACACAGGTGGAAGGAGAGAACCAACTTCTATAGGTTGTCTTCTGACATACACATGTTCACTGTGGCATGAGTGTGAGCATTTACTCACATAGATACATTCTATGCAAATAAAGTCTTTTGTATTATTTAATAATTAATAAAATAACAAAATTAGTAAATGCTCAAATTTACCATTATAAGATAAAACTATTTTCATTTAACAGTAGCAATTTTCTAAGAAAATTATAAAAATTTGTATCTCAAGTACTTGTAAACATGTGGGTTTTTTTTGAGACATGATCTCACCAGGTATCCCTAGCTAGCCTTACTATGTACACCAGACTAGCCTCATACAATCTGCCTGCCTCTGCTTCCAGAGTATTGGAACTAAAAGTGTGTACCACCACACCCAGCTGACTTTTGATGTGGTATTGTGGAGCAATGATTCCTAGCTTACTAAAGCTTATTTAAATAAAATCCACGTTGATAAAACGAACCACTTATAAAACAAAGAAAACAATGACCATATTCTCTCAGCTTCCCTGTCCCTGCATGTGTAGATCAACAGACAGCCCCTAAACACCTTTCCATTGTTCTTCCTGCCTCAGCCTCTGCGAATGCCAGAACTTACTCTGTAGACCAGGCTGGTCTCAGACTCACAGAGATCCAGCGGCCTCTGCCTCCCAAGTACTGGGATTAAAGGTGTGTGTGGTACTACCACCCTGCTAAATCAAATCATATTTCTTAAAATTAGTTAAACTTACATGTACCATTAATACTTGGCAATGCAAAGTTTTTTAATATAAAAAACTTTTCTTTTCTTTTCTTTCTTTCTTTTTTTTTTTTTTTTTTTGAGACAGGGTTTCTTTGAGTATCACTGGCTGTTCTTGGAACTCACTCTGTAGACCAGGCTGGCCTCGAACTCAGAAATCTGCCTGCCTCTGCCTCCCAAGTGCTGGGATTAAAGCATGCCCCATCACTGCCCGGCAATAAAAAAACTTATTGTTATAGTTTTCCTTGAAACAAGCTATTTGGTAATTCTCTTTTCAGTTACAAAGTTTTAATTTTTTTTATTTATTTTTATGTGTATGGATGTTTTCCCTGCCTGTATGTGCAACACATGAGTGCCTGGTGTCTGCAGAGACCAGAAGAGAACATTGGATATTCTGGAACTGAAGTTACAGATGGTTGTAAAACACCATGTGGATGATGGGAATTGAACTCAGATCCTCTGGAAATACAGCCAGTGCTCTTATTCACTGAGCCAATTCTCCAGCCACAATTAGAAAGTTTTTTTTTTTTGGGGGGGGGGTCGAGAATTAGAAAGTTTTATTCAAGCTTTCTTTTTTGTTTGTTTGTTTGTTTGTTTGTTTTTGATTTTCTTTTTTGTTTCGGTTTTTCAAGACAGGGTTTCTCTGTATAGCCCTGGTTGTCCTGGAACTCACTCTATAGACTAGGCTGGCCTCGAACTCAGAAATCCGCCTGCCTCTGCCTCCCAAGTGCTGGGATTAAAGGTGTGTGCCACCACTGCCTGGCTTATTCAAGCCTTCTATTAGTATGTTTCTCAAAAAAAATTCAGTAAGATGTGCACATTTATGGAATTTATGTGTATGAATGTGATAAAATGATCAACAGCTCAGCTGGAATGTGATCATTTTAAAGTTTGGGTGTATTTGACTGATTTTTATTCAGTGTGTATGGGTATTTTTGCCTGAACGTGTGTCTGTGCACCACATGTGTGCTGTGCCTACAGAAGCCAGAAGAGGGGACCAGATCCTCTGGAACTGGAGTTACAGACAGTCGTTAGCTTCCATGTGGGTGCTGAGAATGGAACCCATATCTTCTGCAAGAGCAGCACATGGTCTTCATGGCCAAGCATCTCTCCAGTCCCCTGACTGTATTGTAACTGTGGCAAATTATTGCAAGGTTGAAAACAGTTGCTAGGAATCTTCATTAAAGTTTCATTGTTTTCCTTTCAGAAAGATGCTTTTGTTTCTTGTTTGTTTTTCTAGGATACTTTTATTTCTTAAAGCATAGTTTTAGTATGTATTTTTTCTTTGGCATTCACTGAAGAGAGCACTAAAACTTTTGAGATGCTAGTATCTCCAAGATTTAAGGTCGAGAACTTTAAGATCTAAGTTTGTTGCAGTCTGTGTTATTGCCCAACATATTTGGATTAAGAAGCTAAGCAGTTTTATGTTAGAAAGCCCTATGTAAAGGAAAGCTTTGAAGAATCTGGCAAGTTACATTTCAATATACATGTGTTTTGGATGAATTCTGTAAGGATTGATAGCTCCCTCTAGTGATTGAAAATAAAGTAAAAACATTAAGTAAATGATTATATTTGTAATAGTAGTTAACTGTCTCATTACTTTGTACTATTCCTTGGAGAACTAAATATTTATGAAGATTGTTAACTGTTTGTCTGGAGTAAATGCATTTAAATATTTCCTAGTCAAGAATGTTTGTTAAAGCTAGTAAAATATAACAAGTCCATGAAATTAAATTTACCATCGACATCTGTGTTTAATATTGGTCTTCTATTATTCTTTTGTTTTTCAGAAAATAATCGGAATAGTTATTGGGAAAACAGATGTCAAAGGCTTTCCAGACAGAAAAAGCTGAGTTCTATTTAACTCTTTCTTAATTTTTCATTAAGTATGGCTTATTACTGCAAAAAAAAAAATACATTTAATTGACTAAAATTTCTGGTGTGTTTAATACCTTAAGAGCAATGGCCAGGCCTTCTATATGTATGGTCATACTCAATTCAAGAGTGTATATATGAAGACATAATATTTTCAATAATTTAATGTGATATTGTATATCACATTATTCTCCAACTATATTTTAAAAGGGTTTAACAAATAGTTAATTTTTTTTTTTTTTGTTTTTTTTTTTTTTTGTTTTTCGAGTCAGGGTTTCTCTGTGTAGCCTTGGCTGTCCTGGAACTCACTCTGTAGACCAGGCTGGCCTCGAACTCAGAGATCCGCCTGCCTCTGCCTCCCAAGTGCTGGGATTAAAGGCGTGCGCCACCACCGCCCGGCCACAAATAGTTAATTAAATTGATCAATTCATTAATTTTGTAGTTTCATATACTCAGATATAATAGTGTCTAAGAGTATGAGAGTATGAACTTGGAACTAGTTTACTGCCCTTAGTCACTAAGTGATCTAAAATCTCTCTCTCTCTCTCTCTCTCTCTCTCTCTCTCTCTCTCTCTCTCTCCTCTCTCTTTCTCTGTTCTCTGTTGTTTGAGACATGGTTTCTCTGTGTAGCCCTGGCTGTCCTGGAACTAGCTCTGTAGACCAGGCTAGCCTCAAATTCAGAGATTCGCCTGCCTCTGCCTCCCCAGTGCTGGGATTAAAGGCGTGCATGACCACTGCCTTGCTTCTAAGATCTTTCTTACATACACCTAAGAAGAGGGAATCTCGCTGATACAAGAGTTAGATAATTCCCAGTCTCCCTTTCCTGAGACAGGGTTTTTCTGTGTAGCTCTGGGTGTCCAGGCTAGTCTCAAACTCACAGAGATCTGCCTGCCTCTGCCTTCCAAGTACTAGATTAAAGGTGTGCACCACTATGCACAGCCAGTTCAGATGCTTCTAGTGAGACGGGGTACAGTGGACCTGTGGTCGGCTGGATAGAGGGTGGCAGAAGGAACAGGACTGAGAGGACAATGGCCACACGGGGTAACAACAACAGGAACAACAACAAAAAATTGGTCTTGGTGGTGAATGTAATCTCAGCACTTGAAAGGCAGCAGCAGGTTTAGATTTTATTCTATTTTACATTTGTATTTATTTTATGTATATGAGGGTTTGTCTGAGTGTACTTGGTGCCCGCAGAGACCAGAAGAGGGCGCCAGGATCCCTGGGACTGGAGTTACAGTTACAGATGGTTGTGAGTCAGCATGTGGGTACTGGGAATTGAACCCAGGGTGTCGCATCTCCTGGAGACAGAGCTACAGGTGCTTGTGAGCTGCTTCATGTGGGTGCTGAGGACTGAGCGTCTAAATGCTGAGCCCTCTCTGCGGTCCCTCCTGTAGTACTTTTTAAATTAATAAAGCAACAGCAAAATCCCATTCTGGAAAAAAGTGTACTTGCTGACCTCTAGTGGCCCTTTAGTTGCATACATGTTATTTTGAAACAACTATTTAGGTATGAATTATGACTTTGGTAAAAGCATTTCTCAATCTTGTTGGGCCTCACCTATGAAATAATTAATACCCAATTAGGTTTTGTGAATATAATAATTGAAAAACAGGAAATCTAAGCTAACAGCTGGACTATTCAGAGCTAAATGTCCCTTTCTTTTGAATACACAGCTATGAGGATAAAAGGGGCCATAGTGAGATCCAGCTACCACGGCTGTTTGTTACACTGTACTTGGACATGCGTGGAAGCACAGTGCAGTACAGAATGTGCACTAGGGAGTGATTCAGTTGCTAGGAATCAAGAGGATCATCAAAAGTCCAAGGCTAACCTGCTCTAACCTGTCTCAAAAACAAAGCAAAAATAAAAAAGCAAAAGCAAATCTAAATAAAACAGAATATACACAGGAAATTTCTATCATGCGTTTAAGTATTTTATCATAATAATGATAATAACTGATTATTTTGTTAAGTAATGATTTGTTCAAAGTCATATTCATCTGGAATATAAAAGCTTTGGTTTTCCTCAGATATTGGATCAGAAAGATACACTTTCAGTTTCACCATTCGTGACTCACCAAATCACTTTGTGAATGTATCCTCCTGGGGCAGTGAAGACTACATCCGCTCTCTGTCTGACAACTTCAAGGTTGGTGAGTGTGGTAAGTAGGCATGATTTTATTGTTTGTTTGATTTCTTAAATCCCAGCACTTGGGAAACAGAGGTAGGTGAGTCTCTAATGAGCTTGAGGCCAGCCTAATCCACATATCAAGTTTCAAGCCAGCCACTGTTATATATATAGTGAGACCCTGTCCCAAAACAAAAAAAACAAAAACAAAACAGTGGAGGGGTAGGGCAGGAGAGACAGAGACATCAATAGAGATAGAGACAGAGAAAGAATGAGACTTGCTAGGTAACTTCCTTTGAACAAGTGGTAGTTCTCTTATCTCAGCCTCCCAAGTGCTGAGGTCACAGGTCTACCCTCGATTCTCAGAAACACTTAAAAAAATTCCTTTTACAGTATTGTTCTTGTGATAAGTTTGTGGCTGAGTAAAGTCATAACAAAGTAAAATGCAGTTATTCTGATGCTTATCAGGGAAAGCCAGTGTTGAAGGACTAATACACGGCAAGGTGTATAAGTGACACTCTTACTAGATATTTTTTGCCATCTTTTGTTTATTGCATGTTCCAGCTGGCCAAAGACCAATCATTGTTACTATAGTCCTGTATCTTTCTACAGGTATATATTAGGGTTAGTAGTTATTTACACTGTGGCTTTAAGAACAAGGCCTTGTTGGTTCTCACCCATGAAATAAGACCCATTTAGGTTTTTTTTTTTTTTTTTTTTTTTGTGAGTGTTAAGGAAGTATACAACTTCACCACTTAATAGATGGCAACTGCAGCTTAGACAAGAAATAAGAGAACATGTGTTCCAGTTCTCCTTTATGACAGAAAAAAGGAGGGAAAGGGGAACAGGGAGTCAGGCCACTCTTCTCCAGTGTTTCAGTACCAAACATACATAGCACATGTCAGATAACAGTACTCAACAATATGCACTCAACCATTGTACCATGTATGTTCCAGGGATATGAACTGAATAATGTTGTCAAACATGTGAACTATGAAGACAAGAAACTTTGAAAACTTCATTGGACTAGTACAGTTATAAATATTCCTTGAATTAATGCCAGAACATCCAGTGTGTAGAGAGAAACTTGAGTATTAAAATGTTATAGGTTGATGACTGTGAGGATAAATAAATGATTGTTTGGGAAGTTAGATGTGGAGTAAAGGTCAGGTAAACATTTGTTTTATTGAAGGTCATGTTGTAACCAAATCAAATGTTGGATGAAAGAAAATCAATAAAGTAATATTAGTATAGGTCACATGTTAGGACTTAAAATGCAATGCCCTGGAAATGCTATGTGGGGCCAATTAATGACTGCATTCCAAAATCCCTCTTCTCACAGTGACATGCAATGATGCCTGTGGAGGACGGAACTGACAGAGTGAAGGTCATTGTTGTGCACACCTAGCTCTGATTAATCTTCTGGTGATTTTGTGATGTTACCATACTTTGTCCTCTGTTTTAGTGATAATTGAAAATCCCTTGGTCCAAAGAAAGGAGACAGAAAGAGAAGAAAAGTTTAGTCCTGCAACTCCTAGGTAAATATCTGCCCACCCAGAGAACAACAATCTTTGTGCTAGAATGATAATATTAATAATTTTGTATCAGATTAGCAGAAAACTTTCAGAAGTTGCTATATTTCTTTTTTTTTTTTTTTTGGTTTTTTTTTTTTTTTTTTTTCGAGACAGGGTTTCTCTGTGTAGTCCGGGCTGTCCTGGAACTCGCTCGGTAGACCAGGCTGGCCTCGAACTCAGAAATCCACCTGCCTCTGCCTCCCAAGTGCTGGGATTAAAGGCGTGCGGCACCACCGCCCGGCCAAGTTGCTATATTTCAATTTGAAAAGAGTTGAATTCTTTCCTAGAATATTTATCTTTAAGATAGATGACATAATTTATAATTTTTATAATCATAAAAAGCGAATTTTCTCTTGGTATTTGTGTAGGATCAAATCAAAAAGTCTTTCCAGGGTACCAGAGTCCATGGGTGCTCAAATTCCTTGCACACCTTAAACACAATCTCCTTTATATCTGAAATCACTG
Organism: Mastomys natalensis; assembly: GCA_021653895.1. Classification (NCBI taxonomy): domain Eukaryota; kingdom Metazoa; phylum Chordata; class Mammalia; order Rodentia; family Muridae; genus Mastomys; species Mastomys natalensis. The sequence goes on from JAJTUV010000087.1 coordinate 636,141, forward strand.
TTTCTTATAACACCTGATGGCATATAAGTGCAATGTGAGTAGTGAGTAGTTATGCTGTATTTGTATTAGTTATAGTGTTGTTTTTTTAAATATTTGGTACATGATTGGGTTTGTGGATGCAAAAATCTTCAGATATGGAGTCTGAATGCTTAGATTTGTAAAGACAAGATTCTAGTTAGAATAAAACTAAGCAATTAGAGGGACTGGAGAGATGGCTCACCAATTAAGAGCACTTGCTGCCTTGCAGAAGACCTGCATCCAGTTCTAGCATTCATTTTAGTCAGCTAGCTCCAGGGAAGCTGATGCCCTCTTCTGGCCTCTGTGGACACCACAAATACAAAAGGCATAGACTTCCATAGATGAAAACACCTACACATAAAAATAAACCTTTAAAAAAAAATCTCTAAACAATAAAAGATAAACACTGGGAATACATATAATATTGTATCCGGCTCTAATCCACTCACATGCTCTTTGTCCTAGACAAGGTTCCCTGTAGAGAGAACTTGAGGGGAAAATTCTTTACAAGTGGCCTATTGAGGGAGGGCTCTTAGAACCCTGCAAGGATGGGCTTGGGGACAGGCTGCCGCTGAAGCTCAGGAGAAAGCTCTGGAGTGTGCTCCCCTTGGAGCATGACCTTACGTGGAGGGTCAGAGTTTTTGTACTCTGAATTATCTATTGCCTATAGTCCATCCCTCATCAGTGCTCCCAGATAAATCTGGGGTAGGGAATAGGAGAGGAAGCCTCCCTTCCAAGGCAATTCTGTCCAGGGGCAATTCTGTGCCAGCTAACTCCATGCTGGTCTATAAATGGCTCTGAGTATGGCAGGCTCTTCTAACCTCCATTTATACTTGTCTCTCTGCAGCCACTGAGAATTTTCCTTTTCATGAACACCTGGACTCGCTCTGCACTAAGACCTTTCTAGTCCCCTCTACACAGAACATTCTCCTATCTACTGAATCTTGGCTCTTCAGGCTGAGTGTTAACTCATCTGACCCTTCCAGCCTTCAGCAGGACGTTCTCCCTACCCTTAGTGTTGTGATCCAGATCACATTCTGAGATGGTTTGATTGTTTTTATGATTCCTGCTCACATATATGAGCTTATGAGATTAAGTGTACTTTGTATAATGTCTCTCCCCATGCCTAGATTAGAGGCAGGCACATAACTGATTGAATTTTAGTAAATATGTATGGGAGGTGAGAGGGACATGTTTGGCAGACTCAACAAATGTGAAACCTCTTGACATTTTCCAGAATATCTTGAATTATTAACTTTTAGGTTGAGCAACAGGAAACTGCTGACATTTAACAAATTTTCACCTAAAATAGCAATTTCATAGCCTAATAACCTGGCATAGCTGGAATACAGAGCGATAAGGAACAAGAGAAGTAGAAGCACTTCTCAGTGATGCTCACTTCTCAGAGACAAGTAGGAACAGCAAGTCTTTCAGCTGGAAAATAATATCCTACTTTGCAGCTTAGGAAGACCAAATTGACTGTAATGTGAAGGATGAGTCCCAGAGGAGATGAGTCAGGGGACCAGGGCAAGGACTGGAGGCGTGATACTGTGAATAACTAAGGCAAAGGAGGAAGGAGGAGCTGGCCTAGAGCTCTGTGAAGGAGGTTTTGTGAGAGGATTGGGTACAGGGAAAGGGGAACACCACTGAGGTCTACTGCACTCTAAAATTCTGAATCTGCTTCACATATCAACAATACAGAAGTAAGTACAACAGAGTTCTTGACTTCATGCACTTAGGTAAAGCAATCAGCATCATAAAAGAAATAACAATGATTAGAAGTGGTGTTAACAATGCCAAAGTTGAGGTCTTCATAAAGACTTCAGTGGTTATGGGAACTCTTTGCTCTTTCAGAAGACCTGAGTTCAGTTCCCAAATCTCGCACTGGGGCTCACAGCCATGTACTTCCAGTTCCAGAGGCTCTAGTAGTCTTCTGAATTCTACTGGTAGATAAGCAGGCAACCCCCCACCACATACACACATAATAAATAAATTAAAAAAAAAAGAAACAATGGGACCTCTGTCTTTTATAATCTGAAATTTTAAAAAGTATTTTTATAACCAGTTTGCCAGAAAAGGAAGCTACAGTTTCAGGTCTTTGGCAAGAACCTACAACTAATATGATTAGAACTCACAGAAAAAATTCTCAGTACATGTTCTTAATTAGAAGAACATTATTTTAATGAAGAAATATTTAAAAACTGATATAAAGTGCATTATAGAGAAAAATATTTTATAGCATTATTTGATGCTTTTAAGAGTAAAAATATAGGGGCTGAAAAGATGGCCCAGCTCTTCTTGAGGCCCCAGGTGCAATGCCTAGCACCCAAATGGTGGCTCACAACTATCTGTAATTCTAGCCCCAAGGGATCTGGTGCTTTTTTTTTTTTTTTTTGGACTCTACAGGCACTGTATTCATATGGTACACGGGCATAGATTTAGGCAAAACCTTCATACACATAAGATGAATATCATACAAAATTTTAATATTAAAAATATCTTTCTTAATACAATCTAAATTTCAAGAAAAGTAATTGAATATGATTTTTGTTTTTTTAAATGGTCTGATATTATAACTCAGGGTAGCCTGAAATTCCTTACTTACACATTGGTGGTCTTGAATATGTGTCAGTCCTGCATATGTTTACCAAATGCTAGGATGATAAGTGTGGGATACCACACCTAGCTATATGAACCAAAGTATTTTTTATTAACAATACTGTGCTGACTTTTTGTGTTTTCCTCATTTAGCAACTATAAACTACTGCTCAGTGAGAATCACTCAATGGTAAAAGTTTGTTCCCCTTATGAAGTGGATACCAACTTACTTTCTTTGATACACTTGCCTGTTAAAGAATCTCGAGATTATTACTCATTGGCTGACATTGTTGCAAATGGACACAGTCTTGATGGGAGGATTATTAATGTGCTTGCAGCTGTGAGATCGGTAAGTCAGGAAATCAGTAAATTAAAACTAGCAAAGCTCCCTACAACTTGGCAGGGCACTCTCTGTCACCTCATTTGTGTCAGAATGCCATAAACACCAGCTGGGCCATTTTTCCTTTTTATCTTGGTAGCAAGTTGAATTAAGAAAATAACACTTCTTATTAAAAGGGAATTAGCATTTTACCTGTGGGTCACTAACCAAATAAAATCATTCTTGATTGCTAATTGCAGCAGTCACTTAAAAATGATCCATTATCCGTATAAAAGCTGGGTTAAACAAAGACAAGGGATAAGCTTATTGGCATGAACAGCCATAATATTCTTTAAACAAGTCAAGGAATAACTTGTGTATGTGTTCGCAGAAGGACTCAGAGAGGGAAGAGGGTAGGAGAAGACATCCTAGGCTGCAGTGGAGCTGCTGTGAGAAGCAGGGCAGCACCGTAGGAGTCAGCGTATCACAGCTTCTGTTGATCAGCACTGCCTCAGAAACTGACAGGCTTAATATACAAAGGCACTGCAAAACATTTAAAGGGGGACCTCAAAAGTATACCTTAAAGGACTGGAAGTGTGGCTCATGCATCTCCACTCCCCATCCTCCCAAAGTAAACCTTCACAAAATATAGCACATGCAAAAAATTGTTGTTTCAGATAGAGGATCTGATTCTTTATATGACAATCTTGAAATACAGGCAAAATCACCTTCAGCCAACCTTTAGTTGTTTCCTCTAAGTCCTTTAATGATCTATTGTTTGATCTATTTGTTTGTGTGTTAGCAGCTCCCCTCACTCCCCACAGCAGGGCACCTCTTCTGTGTCATATCACTCCTTTTGACTTCTCAACCCCAAAGACAGTATTTTAACTATACTTCCCTTGTTATGGCTGACCTCCCTCTTTGTTAATCAAGTTATTTATTTACATCCTGATTGAAGCTTCTTCCTCCTCCTCCCCTTCCAATCCCTCATTCTTCCCTCCCCATCATTCTCCTCCTTTTCCCTTCTCCTCAGAAAAGAGGAGTCCTCCCATGGATATCACCCACCCTTAGCATAAAAAGTTTCAGTAAGACCAGGCACATCTTCTTCTATTGAGGTTAGACAAGGCAGCCCAGTTAGGGGAAGGGGATCCAATAGCAGTATATGTAGTCAGAGACAGCTCCAGCTCCTACTTTACAAATCCCACATGAAGACCCAGTAGCAAAACTGTTACATAAGAGCAGAGAGCCTAGGTCCATCCCCTGCCTGCTCTCTGTTTGGCACTTATGTTTCTATGAATCTCTATGGGCCCAGGTTAGTTGATTCTGTAGGTTTTCTTGTGCTGTCCTTGACTCCTCTGACTCCTTCAGTCCTTCCTTCTCCTCTTCCACAGGATTCCCCAAACTCCACTTAATGTTTGGCTGTTGGTCTCTGCATCAGTTTCCATCAGTTACTGAGTGAAGCCTCTTTGATGACAGTTATGCTAAGCTCCTGTCTGCAAGTATAGCATAATATCTTTAATAGTGTCAGGGGTGGGCTCCCTCTCATGGCATGGGTCTTGAGCTGGGACAGTCATTTGTTGGTCATTCTCTTGAATTCTGCTCCATCTTTACCTCTGTACATCTTGTAGGCAGCACAACTTGTGGGTCTAAGGTTTTGTGGTTGGGTTGGTGTCCTAATCTCTCCAATGGAAGGTTTTGCCTGGGTATAGGAGGTGCCTGATTCAGGCTCCATATCCTCCATTGATAGGTGTCTTAGCTAGGGTCATAGATTCTTGGGAGTTTCCAAGGTGTCCAGATTTCTACCTTGTCCCAGAGATACCCACACCAATCCAGTTGTCTCAGTACTCTCTCCCTCCATCTTCCTCCTCCATCATCCTTCCTGTTCCAATTCCCATCCCACTCCCACCCAGTCCCCTCCTTCCTTCCACCCTGATAGACATCTATTCTAATAGATATCACATATCTATAATGTATACATTTCTATTACATAGAAATCTAATCTATTTTCTGTTCTCAGTGAGATTCAAGCATATCCCCTTCGGCCCTCCTTGTTACCTAGCTTCTTTTTTTGGGGTCTGTGGTTTTTAGCATGGTTATCCTGTATTTTTGACTAATATCCACTTATAAGTGAGTACATACCATGTTTGTCTTTCTGGGTCTGGGTTACCTCACTCAGGATGATCTTTCTTAGTTTCATCCAATTGCCTGCAAATTTCATGATGTCATTGGTTTTAATGGCTGAGTAATACTTCATTGTGTAAATGTATCACATTTTCTTTATCCATTCTTTAGTTGAGGGACATCTAGGTTGTTTCCAATTTCTGGCTATTATGAATAAAGCTACTATAAACACAGTTGAGCAAATGTCCTTGTGTATAGTGGAACATCTTTTGGGTATATGCCCAGGAATGGTATAACTGGATTTTGAGTTAGATCTATTCCAAATTTTCTGAGAAACTGCCAAATTGATTTCCAAAGTGGTTGTACAAGTTTACATTCCCACCAGCAATGGAGGAGCGTTCCCCTTGCTCCACATCCTCACCAGCATGAGTTTTTGATCTTAGCCATTCTGACTGGTATAAGATGGAATCTCAGTCATTTTAATTTACATTTTCCTGATGACTAAGGATGTTGAACATTTATTTAAGTGTTCCTTGACAATTAGAGATTCCTCTGTTGAGAATTCTCTTTAAATCTGTATCCCATTTTTACCTGGGTTATTTGGTTTGTTGATATCTAGTTTCTTTTTTGGGGGGGGGTTGTTTTGTTTTGTTTTGTTTTTCGAGACAGAGTTTCTCTGTGTAGCCCTGGCTGTCCTGGATCTCACTCTGTAGACCAGGCTGACCTCGAACTCAGAAATCCACCTGCCTCTGCCTCCCAAGTGCTGGGATTAAGGGCGTGTGCCACCACCGCCCGGCGATATCTAGTTTCTTAAGTTCTCTATATATGTATTGGATATTTTGGCTGACCTCTCTTATCCTGTAGCCTTCTTTTGTAGATCTTTGTTCATGGAGCCTTTATTTTTTCCTCAGATCTTTCTTTCCCACAGTGTTCAGTCTAGCCCATAAGTGCAGTAGTGACAGAAGCTGAAAAGAGGCCAGATGACTATGCTTGGGGCCTTTCCTTGAGGCCACCAGAGATGGGCACTGTGTTCTCTCTCTCATTCTCTCTCCTTTTTCTCTTTCTTTCCTTCTGTCTCTCTCCCCCTGAACCTCCCCTCTTTCTCTTTCTGTGTGTGTCTCTTTTCAGAGGGAGGGCACCGAGCAGGGTCTCACTGTAGCTCTGGCTGTCCTAGAACTCACTATGTAGATCAGGCTGACCGAGAAGTCACAGAGATTCACCTGTCACTGCCTCCTGTGTACTGGGATTAAAGGTGCATGCCACTACAGCCAGCCACTCGTTGTGTTCTTGTGAAAAAGCCCATTGATCAGAAACAAGACCCTCTGAATCCACCTCTCCTTCTCTTAGACTTTTCCTTCATTGTAAGCAGAACTGGACATCAAGTCATCGTGCTTTTCCTGTGTGTTCTTCATGTGGTCCTCACTATCTTAACCCCATGAAGGAGGCAAGGGAAGCATTAATATTTAGGAGTCTGAGGCCTAAGAAGCTAGAGTGCACTTGTTCACAGCACGATCATGCCAGGCTGTGTAATAAGCCATGGGAAGACACATCCTTCCACATTTATGTCACAAGGGGTCTGTCCTGGAGCATTTGTCCCTGCACTTATTTTTATTTATTTAGTTAGTTAGTTTTTTGAGACAGGTTCTCCCTGTGTAGCCCTAAATGTCCTGGAATTCACTATGTAGACCAGGCTGATCTCAAACTCAAATATCTCCACCTACTTTTGCCTCTCAAGTGCTGGGTTTGCATCACCACACCCTGCTTTATATTTTAGAGACCAGATCTTGCTATGTAAATTAGGCTGGCCTTGAACTCAACTGCAATCCTGACTTAGCCTTCCAAATACTGTGTACCACCATACTTGGCTGTCCTGTGTGCTACCACACCTGGCTGTCCTGGTATCTTGACAAATAGTTTTTATTTGTCTCCCCTTTGAATACATATGTCTTTCAAAAAATCCATAATTATAGGTTCAGCTAAGTACGCCTAGTTTAGGCAGAAAGTACATTCTGATAATCAGATATTTATCAGTCATTCTTTCCTTGTTTATATTTAGAATTTCATGTTCAAAAAGAAACTATTTGATTATATATAAGTACCTTCACATTTGTAGAATAGGAGTAATAATTTCTTTCTATTTCTTAGGTTGGAGAGCCAAAATACTTTACAACTTCAGACCGAAGAAAAGGCCAGAGGTGTGAAGTTAAACTCTTTGATGAAACAGAGCCTTCCTTCACAATGACATGGTAATCTTCCACATCTGTCTTTGTGATGCCCTGCTCTTATTACAGAGAAAACTTTGTTTTATCAAAAATATCATATCAGGTATAATAATAAGAGATAGGCAATACTTGAAAAAAATGAACTCTCTTGAAGGTTGAGATTTTTCTGTATGCAACCTTGAATGGCATAGAATCACTTAGAGTACTTCATTTCGAACAAGTTTTATTATTCTGCCTCATAATAAATAGTGTTTTATTGGGGTCTACTGATGAGGGACAAGTTAAACTTTTTGAAATTCACTGGTACCCTGGAGAATAGGTGCACTCTAAAGTCCTGAAGATTATGCCTGCAGGTGCCATCTACCAATCAAGCCTCTGAGCCATGTATCCATTTGAGACATTCAACTGTAATGGTTATAAGCTTTGGCTTTAAAGATTTTAGGCTTTGAATTATTTGAATTATTCAGTTCTAAGTAATCAAGTGCTAGGCAGATAAAGGACTCATGGGCCAGATACTAGAAATTAGTTCATGCTGAAAACAGCTCTCAAATAGGTGTTAAGTATGATGTCTTGGGCCTTGGGGATGGCTTGGCCAGTAAAAACACTTCCCATGCAAACCTGACAACCCAAGTGTGACCCCCCAAAACCATAGGGAGAAGAAGGTAGAAGAAGAAAACTGACTTCACAAACCTGCCCTCTGACCTCCATGCATGTGTTGTGGCCTTACTGCATACATGTGAATGTGTGTATCTGTGTGTGTGTGTGTGTGTGTGTGTGTGTGTGTGTGTGTACAGACACACATACATACAAAGTATTAATAAATTTAAAAAATTAAAGTATAAAGTCAACATTTGGTTACCTGGAAATTGCAGTTTTTGGGTTTTTTTTTTCTGTTTTGGGGGTTCTTTGAGGCAGGTTTAATATGTCACTGCCAGATTTTTCTAATGTATTCACTTTGTTTCACTTCTTTTTAAACGAATGCAGTTGGGATAATGAATCCATTCTACTTGCACAGAGCTGGATGGCGCGAGAAACAGGTCTTATCATTTATGACTGTGTTAAAAATATTTGTCATTTTCATCCCTCATGTATTAACTTTAAAAATGGTTTTCCACCAAACAGTAATATTTGCCTCCGATGTGAGAATAAATTTTAACAAATTTCAGAACTGCATGGCAGCAACTGTAATCTCAAAAACCATTATCACAGCGAATCCAGGTAAAACACTTTTTGTTTCTCATTCTTTTTGAAGTGACCATGAACACATGCCAATATTTGTACAATGTTTTTAAGAATCAAACTGTGGGTTACATTTTTAAAAAGCCTTTTACTTGATGGTGGCTGATGAGTGAAGAGGTAAGCTGGAAGATTCATCCCTGATAATTTCCTCTAAGCAGGCCTCACCTAGTAGCCCATTATGAACTAATAACCTCTCAATAATGTCACCAGCTTGGGATCAATCCTGCAACAAATGAGGCTTTGGGCAATTTTATATCTAAACTATAACACAATACTTACCTTTTTGTGGTGAAAACCCTTAAAAGCTCCACTTTTAGTGCTCTTTAGGAATATAGCCCAGAGTCTCAGCAGCTAGGATAGTGTGCTGCCCGGTTTGCTTCCCAGTATGCACATCAGGCAGCAAACAACTCCCTGCAACTCCCCGGTGATGTGACACCCTCTCTGACCTCTGTAGGCACCTACACCAATATGCATATACCTTTGCACAGACAGACATACATGCATATAATTAAATGTTAGTATTATTTTATTTGTATTATATCCTGACCACAGTTTCTCCTCCATTCTCTCCTCCCACTCCCTTATCCAAACTTTCCCTCTGCCCCCACATCCACTTCCTCTCTGTTTCTCCCCAGAAAAAGGCAGGCCTCCAATGGATATCAACCAAATATGGCATATCAACTTGCAGTAAGACTAGGCACCCCCACACACACCTTTTTTGAGACAAAGTCTTACTGTGTAGCACTCACTAGCCTGGGACAAAGATACACCTGCCTCTGCCTCTCAAATGCTAGGATTAAAGGTGTACAAAAAGAAATCTTTTTAAAGTATTGAATGTAGGATACTATCCTATTATATGGTATTAATAGCTGTAGACCCTATGTTGTGCAACAGAGTTTTTGAATTTATTTTGTCAAGGACATAAATTTAGTAGACTATTTATAGAGCTGTTTAAACTTGGCTGCTTGTGGGAGGGAATTCCATTCTCCGTGCTGACAGTCTAAGCCATGGACGTTAAGGTGATGATTGATTTGATTGGTGCAGCCCTTTAGCATTGCTCCCTTCATTGTCTAGCAGTTCTATTAGGACACCAAAAACATTTGCTCATTTGTCTATTAATTTACAAATCTTCACAGGATGCTTTATATGCACCAACAATGTAGATAACTTCAATCCTTTCTAGAACAAGACAGGAGATGGTGAAAGGCCAGTGGATACAAGAGCAGCCATGCCATTGATATTGTTTTCTTTTCTTTTCTTTTTTTTTTTTTTTCAGTTTTTTTCGAGACAGGGTTTCGAGACTCCTGTGAAGACTCTTCGAAGTGACATTCTTGCCTTACAGCATGCCACCTAACTACTCCAGAGAAAACTCATTCTAAATTGAGGAGCAAAGCTTTAAAATAACATTTAAAAACCATTTCTAAAACTAGCCATGGAGCTGGGCCTGGTAGTTCACACCTTTAATTTCAGTACTTGGGAGGCAGAGACAGGCAGATCTCTGTGAGCTCAAGGCCAGTCTAGTCTACATAGTGAGTTCCAGGATAGCCAGAGCTATATAGTGAGACCCTGCCTTGAAAAATACCAAAAAAAAAAAAAAGTAAAAAACAAAACATAACAAAAAACTACCACCACCACCAACAAAAATAAGCTAGCTACGGTTATCCACATCTATAATCCCAACACTTGGGAGTCTGACAGAGGAGGATTCTGAGTTTACAATGTATTTATTTACTTTATTTTTTCAAGGCAGGGTTTCTCTGTGTAGCCCTGGTTGTCCTGGATCTAGCTCTGTAGACCAGGCTAGCCTCAGACTCAGAGATCCACTTGCCCCTGCCCTCAAGTGCTGGGATTAAAGGTGTGTGCCACCATCACTCTAACAAATACAACTTTTAAAATAAATAAAAAGAGAAAAGAAATGAATATAATATTCACAAAATCTTGCTGGTCAAGTCTAGTAACCTGAATTCTATCTCTGGAACCTGTAAAAGTAGGGGAAAACCAATCAAGGATGTTGTCCTCTTACTTCTACCTGAAAGTAGTGGCTTGTGTGTCACCCTCACCCTGTGTGCCACCCCTACCATGTGTGCCACCCCTACCATGTGTGACACTCCCACTATGTGTGACACCCCTACCATGTGTGACACTCCCACTATGTGTGACACCCCTACCTTGTGTGCCACCCCCACCATGTGTGCCACCTCCACCATATGTGCCACCTCCACTGTATGTCACATCCCCACCATGTGTCACACCCACCATGTGTGACATGCCCACTCAGTGTGACACCCATACACTGTAATGATAGCAATAAATTAATAAAATTATGTTTTTGATTTATTCATTATTATTTTATTAGTGCTTTGCCTGCATATATGTATGTATACCACACTTGTATCTGTTGTCTTCAGAGGCCAGAAGATGGCATTTGATCATGGAACTGCAGTTATAGTTGGTGTGAGCCACCACTTGGGTTCTAGGAAACAAACTTGGGTCTCTATAAGAGTAGCAAGCATTCTTAACTACTGAGCCATCTGTTGGGCTCCTAAAATTATTCTTTTTAATTAAGGAAATGAATAAAATAATGAAAGATGAAAAAGAAACATAAAAATAAGTTATAATTGTATCACCTAGAAATAATAATTTTCCCACATCTATTCTTCCAGATAACTTTACATATTCATGTTTTTCAGTTTAAGAATCTTAGACCACACAGTTTTGTAAAGCTGCCCCTCACTGATAACAGCTGTCAACATCTCTCCATGCTGATTCACCTTGCCTCACATGTTAATGGTTTAATGATAATTCTGTTGAATTGCCTTCTTATGTGGTGTTTTGTTTTACAATTAAGATGATTTTAGATGTTTTGAAGTAATTTAAAAGATAATTACTTGGCTTTTTCCTTATTATGCATTTTCAATTTAAGATACACCTGAAGCCAATATCCTACTGAATTATATAAGAGAAAATAAAGAGACAAATGTAGCTGATGAAATTGACAGTTACTTGAAAGAATCCGTAAACTGTAAGTGACATGGATGAGAGAGGGAGGTTGGAGAGAGATTAATTTTCAGGGTTGGGGAGTCAAACCCAGGATATCATGCACTCTAACCAGAAGTTGTTTCTTTGAGTTATATCCTTAGCCCCTCTTTTGATTTCTTTTGTTGCATTTTTTTTAGAGTTTTTGTTCTTGATTTTTTTTTTTTTTTTGAGACAAGGTTTTACTATGTAGCTCTGGCTGTCCTGGCCACCATTTAGACCAGGCTGGCCTTGAACTCACAGATCTGCCTGCCTCTGCCTCCTCAGTGCTATAATTAAAACTATGAGCCTTTACACCTGGCTTTAATTTTTTAATTTACTTTCTATATATAGGAAGTTTTGTCTGCATGTTATCTGTGTACCCTATGTACCTGTGAAAGCTGGAAGAGGGTGTTGAATTCCCTAGAACTGGACTTGATGGTTGTAAGCCACCATGTGGGTACTGAGAACTGAACATAGGTCTCTTAACCATTGAGCCGTCTCTCCAGCCCCTATTTTTTAATGGGGGAGCTTATATTAATATTAACCAATTTGAGAGAGGTAACAACTCTTTCCTCAGGCAAGTGCAATGCTCACAGAATTTGACAGAAAGTATTATATACATGAGGCCCTGAGTTCAATCCATATATGTATTTCAGATGTTCTGGATGAGTCTTTTGCATACCCTAGTCTTCCTACCTTTAATTTTTTTTAAAAAAAATTCCTTTTATTTATTCTTCTCTCACACAATACATCCTGACCACAGCCTCCCTCCCTCACCCCTCCCACCACCCACTTCTGATCTCCCCTCTCCCTCAGATCCACTTCTCCATTTCCCTTCAGAAAAGGGCAGGGCTCCCAGTGATACCAACCAAACCCATAACCAGATGCAATAAGATTAGGCACAAACCCTCATATAAGTCTGGGTGAGGCAACCCAGGAGGAGGAAAGGGATTCCAAGACCAGGCAAAGATCAGATACCCTACTCCCATTGTTAGGAGTCCCCCAAACCCCAAGCTAAATAACCACAACATATATGCAGAGGACTTAGCAATGTCTATGAGGTGTGATTGCCACCTCAGTCTCTATGAGCTCCTGCTTAGTTGATTCTGTGGGTCGTGTTCTCCTGGTTCCTCAACCTCTCTGGCTCCTGTAGTCCTTCCTCCTCTCTTCCAAAGGGTTCTCTGAGCCCTGCCTAGTGTTTGGGTGTGACTCTCTGCATCTACTCCCATCACCCGCTTTTCTATTGAAATGTAAGCCTTTCTTCTATCTTAGAACATATATGAAATTATAATACTTGTTTTTATTTTTAGTAAACACAATAGTTAATGTCTATACAGTGGAACAGTTAAAAGTAAAAGCTTTGAAAAATGAAGGAAGAGCTGATCCTTTCTATGGCATCCTTTATGCTTACATTTCTACATTGAACATTGACGATGAAACTACCAAAGTAGTTAGAAACAGATGGTATGTAGACATTATTTTCAACAAATTCATGGAAAATAATTACTGTTAATAAAGTCAAACTCCATAGTAGTTAAAGCTATTCTTTATCTTAACAGTGGTTTATGAAAGAAGATCTTGTGTAAATAAGCCATAATTAAATGTTTCTGTGACAAAATATTTATGTTCTGTGCTGTATAGTTTTATGTCAACTTGACACAAGGTAGAGTTATCTGAAAGGAGAGAAAATTCGTACGTAAGATCAGGCATTTTCTTAGGGCCCAGTCCATTGTGGGTGGGGCCATCCCGGGGCTGGTGGTCCTGTGTTCTGTAAGAAAGCAGGCTGAGCAAGCCATGAGGAGCAAGTTAGTAAGCAGCACTCCTCCATGGCCTCTGCATCAGCGTCTGCCTACAGGTCTCCAGCTTCTCTGAGTTCCTGTTCTAGTTTCCTTTAATGAGGCACTATGATGTATAAATAAAAGCCAAGTAAAACCTTTCCTCCCCAACTTGCTCTTTGGTTATAGTATTTTGTCACAGCAGTAGGAACTCTAACTAAGACAGAGTCAATGATGATAACTGACTTTTAGCCTATGGTAGAGCTAAGTGGGTCAGTGCTTGCCTCACCTTGGGTTCAGTTTCCAGCACAACAAAAAAGAAAGAAAAAACTCCACTGGTTTTTAAAGTAAAATAGATCATATTTCTGCATCAAAAAGATTAATGTTGTTTGAAACATTTTTTTCTTTTTCTTTTATTTTTGGTAATTTGAAACATTTAATTAGGATGACAAACTTGTTTTATGGTTTGGCAGAAAATAGTTTTGCTTGTCATGTCTTACAGCAATATGATAACATATTAAATTTTTTTCAATACATGGTATATGTGATCTCCATCCTTGGTTATTACCTTGCTTACAAAGTAAAGCCCAAGACATTTACTAATTTTTTTTTTTTTTTTTTTTTTTTTTTTTTTTGGTTTTTCAAGACAAGATTTCTCTGTGTAGCCCTGGCTGTCCTGGAACTCACGCTGTAGACCAGGCTGGCCTCGAACTCAGAAATCTGCCTGCCTCTGCCTCCCAAGTGCTGGGATTAAAGGCGTGCACCACCACTGCCCGGCCAACATTTACTAATTTTAATCAAACAATGCTTGGCAAGGAAGAAACATCTAAAATGTTATTGTGAAAGTCTCTCTACAGATTTTTATAACTGAATTTTTAAAATTCAGATTAACTTGAGAGTCACACACAGTTAAGGGTGCAGAGGTTGAGCTTGCTGCAGTGATGCCTTTCTGTAATCCTAGCACTCGGGAAGTGGACGCAGGAAGATCAAGAGCTCAAAGCCAGCTTGTGCCACGTGAGACCCTGTCTTAACGTGAGACCCTGTCTTAAAAATAGTTCTTACTGGGTGGTGTTGGCACTAGCCCTTAATCTCAGCACTCAGGAGGCTCAAACTCAGAATGTGAGGCCAGCCTGGTCTACAGAGCAAGTTCCAATACAACCAGGGCTACACAGAGAGACCTTGTCTTGAAAAATAAAAATGAACAAACAAACAAATATAAAACCTCCAAATTCTCAACCAACACAAATAAGAGAACAGAGAAATCTTCCTTATCCTTTGTCCAATGCACCCTAGAAGTCACATTTTGCAAAGGATAATGCCTTACTCCACAGCAGGTCAGGATAGTGAACTCCTCAATCCGATCATCTCATCCACATTCCCCCAGATCTACATATAGTCATTTGTGTATATATGTTCTAGATTTTTGTCACAGAGTGGGTTTGTATATCTAGCTTCATGGTAAATATAAATAGCGTGATATTTTAGAACATCTGATAATATTATTATAATGTTATGAGATAATTCTGCTAGAGATCAAATTTGTCCCTGAGGATCATTGTCTTTTGAGTAACATTTGTTTCTTTTCAGTTCCAGCTGTGGTTATATTGTGAACGAAGCCTCCAATACTTGTACAATTTGCAACAAAGATTCTTCCAGTTTTAAATCTTTTTTTCTCAGTTTTGATGTGTTAGTTGATCTTACTGATCACACTGGAACACTTCATTCCTGCAGTCTCTCAGGAAATATTGCTGAGGAAACTTTGGGTTGCACGGTAAATAGCAGAAAGGAAAAAATTAGCTAGACCTATTTCTGATATTGAATATTATTCCTTAAAACTATGGATTATTTTGTTGAACATTTGATAGAAACTAATTAATTAATAAAGAGATCTTAGGGAAAGCCATCTTGGTTTAAACATACATATTTAAACTTCTTTTTAAATGTTGTATTTTATGTGTGTGGATTTTGCCTGCATGTTTATTTGTGCATCACATGCCTGCCTGGTGCCTACAGAGGCCAGAAGAAGGCATCTGACCTTCTGGAACTGGAATTAAAGATGGTTGTGGGCTGCCATGTAGATGCTGGGAACTGATGTTAGTGTTCTCTGCAAGAGTAGCAAGTGCTTTTAATCACTGACCCATCTCTCCAGCACTAAACGCAATCTAAATTTAATGAACATATGATCTATTAAAATCTCAGTTAATTTTGACTATTGTGAGTAATGGCAGACCTTCAGCAAAACAGAGGACTAAATATGACATTTTAGGCAAAGTCCTGTTCTATAGCTCAGACTGCTCTTTGTTTTTCAAGATAGGGTTTATCTGTGGAGCCCTGGCTGTCCTACAACTCCCTCTGTAGACCAGGCTGACATTGAACTCAGAGATCTGCCAGCCTTTGCCTCCTGAGTACTGGGATTAAATATATGTGCCAAGACCACCCAGCTTAAATATGACATTTTATATAGTCAAGTATAATGGATAAGACATAGTGGAGATATTGATTAGGAATGCACTGGCTGTTCTAGAAGTCTGTATTGGACATATCTCTCCTCTCCAGCTGTGCAGCTGGTTCACATTCTGTCCGTTCTGCAGCTACAGAACAGCAGCAGATACGTGGAGGCCGGCACATGCTTGTTAACACTAGGTCACAGCTGAGCATAGTGGTACATATCTATAATCCCAGCACTTGCAAGATATAGGCAAGAGGATCATGAGATCAAGGGCATCCTTGGGTACACAGTGACTCTGCAGGACAGCCTTGCCTATATGAATCCTATATAAAAAAAATAAGAAAAAGAAAAACAAAGATTATAAAAGTTACTATTAAATATTGGCTTAGAATTCTGAGCCAATTTATTGTGAGGAGTTTTCCCTGTTGAATCCTTGACTGACTAATGTTTCTAGTGATAGTTTTTCATGGTTCATCTTCCCTGTCTAAGGAACTGAGCTGTAATGTTGTGAGTAAATGTCTTTCTCTAATAAGCACGTGTGCTTCACAGTGTTGTCAAATGAGTTACCTCTGTCTATTTCACAAAGTTACTTGGTATTTTGTTTTTAACCAGATAAATGAGTTTCTCGCAATGACAAGTGAACAGAAAACAAAGCTGAAGTGGCAACTTCTTTTGGAAAGAAGCAAAATTTATTTAAAAGTGAGTGTAATTTAGAGAAGTATTATTTTATTAATCCAAATAATAAAAAAGTCTTCATAGGAGATTTTTTTCCAGAGCTGAGGAAAGAACCAAGGACCTTTCATATGCTAAGTAGATGCTCTACCACCAAGAAGTACCCAGCTTAGGAATGGGTTGTCATTAACAATGTCAATTCCAGACGTACAGAAGGTTTTGTCTGTCAAAGAAACAATGAAAATAGTCATAGAATAAAGGGAGTCAGTTACCAATGATGCTTTATAGTGTCAAGAAAATTCCCTTAATGATAACTTCAAGACAAGGCAACAGACTTCACAGTGAAAATTGGGCTGTCCTGTCATGCTTGCTTGTTTGGCACTGTGCTTTGATGAATGAGAGGTTGTAAAATAGAGTTCAGTGTCTTGTGTCTGGGCTGCCATAGGTGTGCTGTGAACTACAGTCCATGCAGCCTCTGCATATGAGTCACTTCACTCAGCTTGTATAGTTATGTGAAGGGCCACCACCAAGTCCTGAGACATTCTCTACTGTTAGAGGATCAGAACATCTTAGTATTGAAGCTGTGGAGGGCTGGGGATATGCCTAAGCTGTTAAGAGCACTGGCTATTCTTTCAGAGGACCTGAGTTCATTCCCAGCACCCACATGGGGCTAACAAACAATCTTTTAATTTCTGTTTTAAGGGATCCAATGTCCTCTTCTGGCCTCTAAGAGCACCAGACATGCACGTGATGTACAGACATGCGTGCAGGCAAAACACCCATGCATGTATAAAAATCTATTTTTATTTTGGTTTGGTTTTGTTTCTTTCGAGATAGGGTTTCCCCTCTGTACTTGAACATCACTATTGACTGGTTTCAAGGCTATCCTCCTGCCTTAGTCTTCTATATGCTAAGTAGATGCTCTACTACCAAGCAGTACCCAGCTTAGGAATGGGTTTCTCTGTGTAGCCCTGGCTGTCCTGGAACTCACTCTGTAGACCAGGCTGGCCTCAACTCAGAAATCCGCCTGCCTCTGCCTCCCAAGTGCTGGGATTAAAGGCGTGCGCCACCACTGCCCAGCCTGCCTTAGTCTTCTAAGTACTGGGATTACAAGCATGAGCTTTTGTGTGTGTGTGTGTGTGGTGTGTGTGTGTGTGTGGGCTAGTGATGGAATTCTCTAGTCAAGACTGTACCAGTGAGCCACATACCTAGACCCTAAAAGATATTTAAGCTTATTCATGAAAGGTCTTGGACAGATATACCATGATTATAATACACAAAATATATAATAAAACCAGAGCCTATGGCCAGGTCTAGTGACTTAAATCTGTGTCTACTTGGTAAAGTAAGGCGGGGGAATTACTTGAGGTCAGGAGTTAGACACCAGCATGTGTAATACAAAATCACAAGACTCTATCTCAAAACAAGTAAAAACTAAATATAAGAATTTATATTATTTGAGAAATTTGGTCAAATACGCCAGCTAGATAATCTTAGCACCTGGGCAGTGGAGGCAGAAACACCTGAAGTCCTCATTCATTCTCAAGTGTTTCATATCATCCTGGGCTATATGAGACTCTACTTTTAAATAATCCAAAATAAAACTCTGCCTATAAAGATGAAATACTTTCTATAATTCTCATATCTCAAGTAAAAATAGTTGCCACTTGTAGTGGTTCTGAGCTGTGCTCAGCAGTCATGACACTGCAGTAGGAGGCCGTGAGTTAGAGGTCAGCTAGAGTCACACAGCAGGGCCCAGTTTCAGAAGAGCACAAACCAAAGGAGATCAGCATCAACATCATCAACAACAACAGCAACAACAGCAACCCTTGCAGCTCTTCCTTTGTGGTCATTGGTTCTCAGCTTGGTGTACGAGGCAATGTTTGACTCTAACCCTCTGTCTCTTTTTCTCCTTCAGTTGATTTTATCACACAGGGCAAGGGGTGGACTGAAAGTTACCATACTCTCCTGTAAGCTTGCAGATCCTATTGAGGCAAGCAGGAGCCTGGCTGGACAAGGACACACTTAAACCAGATTCTGTTCCAAATTCTGGAGAAATATAGACATTTAACTCTTAAGATGGAATGTTCACTTGAGAATTGTGTGTAAAATTACATTTTGCCTAAATGTGGTAAAACTACTGCTTAGATTGTCACTCTTTCCTTCTGGAGTTAGCTCAGCTCCTAGAATATCACTTCTACTAGCTTTACCCTGTCTTCTGTCACACAGGGAAATGTTTACTTTGTACAGAAATAAACATGCTCGATCTCCCTCACAGATGTGAATGGTTTCTTTGTCTCTGGAAGAAGGTTAGAACCCCCCAGAATGTCTTGTCTGTAGCATGGTAGCACATATCACGTGTCAGGACATAGTGAAAGGTTCTTGACATTGGAGAGAAGGCAAGCCTGCGCAGGAGCTGGTCGGGCTTGGATGATGACACTCTGGAGCTACCTGGTGCATGCAAAGGCTTGCTCTTGCAAGCTGGGCACGTATGAGTCAGCAGGGAGGGGACCAACTTCAAGAGCTATGCAAGTGATGCCTGAACTTTGAAGAGGGAATTTTCTCAAGACATCGTGGTGGCAGCTGCTTCTCATCCCACTCCTCTCTGCAGCAGCACAGGGCGGGCACAGTGCTCAGCTCCACACGGATCTGAGCTACTGTTTAAGGCACCAGCCCCTCTACAAGACCCACCCTAGCTCAGCACCAATTGCGAACCTCAAATCTGATCCAGTGTCCTGCAGAGGGCAGGACACAAGACAGAAAAGTGAGTATACTGAACTCTCTTATGGAGCTGGTGTTGGAAGGGACATGTGTGAAAGGTTCTAACTCCAGAAGGAAACAGTGACAATCTAAGAAATAGTTTTACCACATTTAGGCAAAATGTAATTTTACACATGGTCCAATGTTTTCTATGGTTTTTCCTATGTGCAATCATGGAGATTTGCCAGGTGACCCTGGTATGTCCAAACTGAGCTAGTAAGTGAGATAGTGAGGGACTTGATCTAGACAAGCAAGATGAAACTGATACAGGGCTTCCTTCCATTCTTCTTGAGGAGAGAGAGATGGATCGCGTAAGCAAGATGAGTCATCAGGGTGACAAGGAAGGAGAAATGAAAATTTGGAGCTACCTGGCTGGAGAAGAGAGCTGAGGGTGTCGGGGTAGGATTGACATTTGCTCTTAGCTGAGAGTGTACACAGGCTTGTTAGTTAGCTTTCTGTTGCTGTCATTAAATTCCAGAAGAAATACACACAAAGGAAGAGAGATTTAGTTTGGCTCCTGATATCAGACATCATCCCTTGCCCATTGCTTTTACTTGAGGCTGAATATCATGATTGGCAGCACATGGCAGAGCAAAGCTGTTGACCTCATAAAGACTGGGAAGCAGAGAGAGGGTTCCCAAGAACATATCCCAAGGATCCCTTCCTTCTGCCGGCCCCACCTACTAGTTCCTCTTTTTCTCTGTATTCAACAGGGCTTTCTTTTGTGGCAAGCTGGCCTTGAACTTTATAATCCTTTTCTTCATCCTCTTAAGTACTGACACTATAGGGGTGGTATTGGAACTTACTATGTACGGAAGGTCCATTCCATGATGCTTCTGCCTCTACCTCCCAGGTGCTAGGATTAGAAAGGTTCATCACTGTGCCTGGATATGTCTTCATTTCACATGCCTCCCAACAGCCCATTAATGAACTAGTCCATTGGTGATGTCAGAGCTTTCTTGATCCAGGCAACCAAACATTTTTGACCCAAACCATAATGGTGTGCCCTCACTGGATCCCACTCTGGTATGTCAGGGGCTGCTGGGCCAGGGCAGGTCTGTAAACATCAGCTTGGTTCCTGTGCCAATGGTGTTCAGCTGTGCCAAATGTCTACCACATAATAGAGACATCCTTCTGGTGGGTGCCCTGGCAATGCTGTTCCCTGGCACAGTCAAGTATCACTGCGGCCAGCAGAGGGCTCTAAATTACCTGCTCACAATCCAGGTGAGCTTATCTTTTAGATTTTGCTGGTGGCATAGGAATCAGAAAGGTCCAGTGACACCAAATCAAAGGTACATTTCAAAGTTTAACTTAACACATTTATGTTAACCAGTTCCTAGAATTGAAAGCTTTGGGTTCATGCCAGGTTGATTAGACTACTTTTTCTTTGTAGACTATGCTTTGGTGAGTTTATTTGTTCTGTACACAGTACACGGCAGAAACACCATTCATATATATGTGCATGCATTATCGTGAGGAATCCTGGATTACTTTCACAACCATTTTTTTTTATTGGAAATTTTTTATTGTAAATTTTTTATACATTTCACAACCATTTTTTAAATCAAGTTTTTTTTATATAAATAATAGACATCAAAACATGGTAACTGTAACCTTTTACATTTTAAAACTCGAGTCATGTTTTCAAATGTATTTTGTTTTATATCCTGATAAAACATAAATAGCACCAAATGCACACCTTCAATCCCACCACTCGGGAGGCAGAGGCAAGTGGATATCTGAGTTCGAGGCCAGCCTGGTCTACAGAATGAGTTCCAGGACAGCCAGAGATACACAGAGAACCCTGTCTTGGGCCCCTTCCCTCAAATTCATAATCATAACCATTTTTACATATAGCATTCATTGGCATTAGTTACATTTATAATGTGTGCTAATGACCTTTCCAGAATCATTTACTTCCTGGCTTACTGCAACTTCACGCATTTGACCATTCACCCTTCTTCCTTCCCCACAGCTCGGTAGCCTCTTATCTACAGTTCATCTTTGTGAATTAGGCTCACCCTGCTTGGGAGGTGCCACAGTATTTGTCCCTGTGACTTCACTTAGTACAAGGATTTTTAAGTTCACCCATATTGTATTATGTGTCATTCTTTTATATGGCTGAGAACTATTCCTTTAGCTGGATATGCTATATTTTATTTATTTGTTTATCTGCTGGTGACATCTGAGTTTTAACCTTTGGGCTATTAGGAACTTCACTGTTCTGAACATGCCTGTGCAGACAAATAACACTTTTGTATGTCCTTCCTGAATGTCTTCTACCTATACACATTAAAGTATATCATTTATAAATTATGCCAAACTAATGTTTTTGTTTATTTTTAAAGATTTATTTTATTTATATGAGTACACTATAGCTGTCTTCAGACACACTAGAAAAGGGCATCAGATCCCATTGCAAATGGTTTTGAGCCACCATGTGGCTGCTGGGAATTGAACCCAGAACCTCTGGAAGAGCAGTCAATACTCTTAACCACTGAGCCACCTCTCCAGCTATAAATTATAATATAACTATAAGGATATAATTTTTTGAAGATCTGCCTGTCTCTGTCTCAGTTCTGAGATTGAAGGCATGTACCTTCCATCCACATTAGAATCATCATAAGTGTGCAATGGTATTAGGTTGGTTATACTCACCTGTACTCATATAATAAATTTGAAATACTTGGGTTTTTTTCTTTTTTCTTTTTTCGAGACAGGGTTTCTCTGTATAGCCCTGGCTGTCCTGGAACTCACTCTGTAGACCAGGCTGGCCTCGAACTCAGAAATCCACCTGCCTCTGCCTCCCCAGTGCTGGGATTAAAGGCGTGCGCCACCACTGCCCGGCAAAATTTGAAATATTTGTATTTAGCAATTTAAGAAAATGTTTGTTATAAACTAGCTGTACCCAAAATAAATTAAGTATGAAGCATATTATAGTGTAGATTATTTGTAAAGTATATGCTTATTAGTGGGGTGTGGTGGCACATGACTTAAATCCCAATGCTTGGAAGGCAATAGAGAAAGTATTTCTGTGAGTTTGAGGCCAGCCTGGTCTCATAGTGAGTTCCAGCACTGTCAAAGCTACATAGAAAAACCTTGTCTCAAAACGAAACAAAATAACAACAAAGGAGTTTTTTCTACTTTAAGCTGTTACAAACAACAATAAAACATTTATACATCTTCTTACTCATTGCCTTGAGGTTCATTTCTAGATATTAAGTTGCTACTCTATGTATGTGTGTGCCTATGCTTATGTATCTTGTTGTTGTTCTGTACATCAAGCCAGCCTCCAATTCACTATGCACCTTAGGCTGTCCTTGAACTCCTGATCCTCCTGTCTCCACTTTCCATGTTCTAGGGCTACAAGCATACACCACCATGCCCAGTTCCTATATTGCTATATTTTTATATTTTAAATATTTTCTTATTTTATGCATATTGGTGTTTTATCTGCATGTGTGTCTGTGCACCATGTGCCTGATGCCTGCAGAGGCCAGAAGAGGGCCTCAGATCCCCTGGAATGGTAGTTACAGACAGTTGTGTGCTGACTTATGGGTGCTGGGCAGAGTTCACTATGACTGCAGACTTCCTTAGTGCTCTGTCCAGCTGCAGTCATCTGCCCACTGAGTTTCACTCCAGCTCTCTCCCACTTGCTTCATAGGTGTTGCTCTCTGCCCTTTCTAGTTCCTGATGATCTGTTTATATGATTCTGGGATCAAACCCAAGGCAGCATAGGCCTGTGAAACGGGGACTGGCCTATTGCTCACTTTTTATAGATGCCCAATGAAATATCTATCTTATCTACCTACCCACCCACTTTTTTTTTTAAGTTTCATTATGCTGTTTAATCTAGCATGTTGCCTAGAAAGGCTTGTAGGAGGAAGAGTACAAATACACTTCTCCAGCATGTTTCTTAGAGACCATTTCACCCACTGCTCTGGCCGCTAGCCTCTTGTCTCTCTCTTCAGCAATGGTGAGGTGGATTCCTTTTCCTTGGGGAAGAGAGTCCACGGTTTGTTGCCCTTGCCAATAAGAAAATGTTGGAAAGCCATTGGCATCTTTCACATGAACCACATCAAAAGAGCCAGGATGTCTCTGTTGATGATTACACCAATTCTTCCCAAGTTAGCACCTCCAGTCACCATACACAGGTTCCCAGTGTCAAACTTGATGAAGTCAGTTATTTTGCCTGTCTCCAAATCAATCTGAATGGTGTCATTCACTTTGATGAGGGGATCAAGGTATCGAATAGTACAAGCATCATGGGTCATCAGATGTGGGATTCCTTTTGTGCCCACAAAGATCTTTCTCACTTTGCACAACTTGTACTTGACCTCCTCAGGTGTAATACTCCTACCAACCTATTTGAGGCAGGGTCTCACTATGTAGGTCTGGCTGGTCTGGAACTCCCTCAATTTTTATAGACACCCAATGAAAATCCTCCTGAGAGCACCCCTTTAAAAAGTCTTCTGGATAACAATCCCCATCTTATGCTCTGCTTCTGGGGTATATGTTCTAAGATAGAACAATTAAAAATAATTAGATGAGTATGCACACTTGTATTCACTAACCTGAAATGATGTTCATAATATATTAAGAGGATGTATAGTACTTTTCTCCTGTCCCATACTGGGGATGGAACCTAGAATTTTATACATGATGGTGATAGGCATGTACTCCACCACTTAAGTATATACTCAGCCCTCGTTTTTGTGATTCAGGGTTTCATGTAGTCTGACCTTGCATTTGATATGTAACCAAAGGTGAGCTTGAACTCCTGATCCTCCTGCCTCCTGTTAGGCACGATCTGTTTATATGATTCTGGGATCAAACCCAAGGCAACTAGAAATATAGGCCTGTGAAACGGTGACTGGCCTATTGCTCACTTTTTTATAAATACCCAATGAAATTATCTATCTACCATCTATTTATCTACCTTCCTACCTACCTATTTGAGCTCACTATGTAGCTCTGGCTGGTCTAGAACTCCCTATGTAGCCCAGGCTGGCCTTGAACTCACAGAGACTTACCTGTTTCTGCCTCCTGAGTGTTGGGATTAATGGCATGCACTCCAATACCTTAAAGCAAAACCAAATAACTGTAACAGGTGTCAAGACTTATTCTGCCTAGACTAACATGAAGTAATTTTCATATGTGATTAGCAAATGATAAAATTTTTGTTTTTTGAGAATCTATATATTATTGGGTGTCCTGAAACACACTATATAGACCACACTACCAAGTGCTGGGATTAAAGGTGTGTACCACTATGACTGTCCAACAATTTGTTGTTTTAATTTTCACTTTATGTTTATGGGTGTTTTGCCTGCCAATATGTCTATGCACCATATTAATGCAGTGCCCACGGAGATCACAGGGTGTTGGATTCCCTTGGATTGGAGTTAGGTAGCTGTGAGCAGCCATGTGGTTGCTGGGGTTGACTTGGATCTTCTGGAAGAACAGACAGTGCTCTTAATCTCTGGGCCATCTCTCCATATCTAAAAATTACAGTTGCTGAATCCACTGAAGGGGAGTTTGACTTCATAGAATGTATCCTTCAACTTTTTCATAGGCTATATTTGTTTAAAATAGTTAAAAAAAAGTTGAAGGGATATGTTTCTTCTGGGTGTTGGGGTTACTGTTATTTTAGCAGCTCAGGAATTGAGAACTAGATTGTTTTTGATTCCTGTACCAAGGAGTTGTGTGTGTAATGCTGATGTCAGACATGTGTGACAAAGCTCATTCTGTGGCTTGGTGGACACTGACCCCTTGGCCACTGTACATTCAGCTTGCTTAAGTGGTCTGTTAACTTGGTAGATGTATCTCAGCCAAACCTTGTACTTGCTAACTAGATTAACATTACATTGCAATATGAACACACCCTTTTGACTCTGGGAACCTAGCCACAGGAATTAAGAATTAACAGTGTGTTGATTGCACCACCAAATCCTAATGTCTAAAACCAGGGGGTGGAAGTCACAATAGCCAGTGTAATCATCAGGTAGGAAAATGGTATGATGTAGTACTTACCTGTTCCTTCAGCAACACTCAGGCAAATAAGGAGAGGATCATGAGTTACAGGCAAGCCTGAGCTACATAGTAAGACCCTGTCTTAAAAAAAAAGATGTGGAAACAAATTCTCTTAAAACAGTATTTTATACAGATTTGGAAGAATTTATACCAAATGTTTAACTTCAGCTGTCTCTGGGTAGATGAACCTTAAAGTGTTTTGTTCCTTTCTTACCTAAAATTCCTCACTCATCTATAATAAACATTGATTGCTAAGTAATTAAATAAACTACTAAAGGATAAAAAAAATGGAAAACTTAGGCCAGGTGGTTCATGAATCCTGAGCTACAATAGTGAGACTCTTATAAAAATCATATTTATTAAATAGCATTATGGGACCTCATAATAAATAATTAGGCATGGGGTTCACAGAGTATCTAAATGCTTAAATTTTCTTATATATCTACTTATATGACACTACCTACGCTGTAGTTAAAACTTCAGGTTCTGAGCTTGTGACAATTTCATTACATCTTGGCTCCTCTGCTTCAGTTCTATCTTCTAAGTCTGCATTGTCATCAGAAATAACAATAATGCCAGCAGCATAGCTTTGCTTAAAAACACACACACACACAAATACACAGAAGTATGGAATGAAGTATGGTTGGCATATTGCCTCATAGTAATGATAAATTACTTAAGAGATGTAACATGCCTTCTTAAAGGGACCAGCAGGCTCCTATGTACCCTCTCAGAAGCCACTGTCTAATTCTAGAAGACTCCACTGGGCCCTGACAGCTGTGCTGTGCATCCTCACAGGAAGGGTTGCAAGCATGAACAAATGCAGCATCCCAGGCCTGTCAGTTTCCAAGGGCCTGTGTCTTTTCGGTGGAGGTATTGGTTCACGTTGTTAATAAGTTAAAGCATGGTGCTCAGGAAGCCAAAGGTCAGAGTCCTAAGTCCCAGAGAAAGAAATACTCCCCACCCTAGGATAAGAAAGTACACTTTTAAGTGACACAAGAAATGGTCTTTATTTGGAAAACAATTTCAAAATTATCTTCCAAACTCAGAAGCCACAGCTAACACATACACCCAAAGTAAACAAGGCAGGACTTCGCCAATAGCTCACTTAACAAAAATTTTATCTGATTTGGGGGTGGAGGTCTTTCCCAAGAAAAAATCAATTGGAGTGCTCTGTACAAACAGCTTTCCTAAAGGCCAATATCATTAATGAGTTACTTGCCTTTGCAGCTTTTAAGTCTTGTGCTATAGACTTTAGAATGATTTATTGAAGTCTTATTCAGTTTTTAGAGAAGAAAACTGCAACTTCTCAAAGTTTAGTTTAACACATTCTCCTCTTGGGAAGCATTCTATGTCCTTTAGTTGGTTGTTCCCAATTCCATTTCTGTCCCAGTTCTTTTAGATCACGTTATTTATTTTTTAAAGGATCCCTCTTTTTTTGACATGTCTAGCAATCTGACATAATTTTTAGACTTTCATTATGATTGGCATTTACTTCACTTGCTTCTGACTCCCTTCTCTTTGGCACCGTTAAGAACACTCAGTATTCTGACTTTTTCACCTTGAACCTCATACTAACCACCCCGTCTATGCCGGCCTCGATCTCATCATTTTCTTTAACTGGCCCAACTCCCTTTGGGGTCCCGGTCAAAATAAGATCTCCTTCTTCCAAGGTTATGATCTTGGAAACATAGCTGATGATATAGGGGATGGAAAAGATCATAGATGATGTTTTGCCCTCCTGCCTGAGCTCTCCGTTGACCTTGAGCCACAGTCTTAGGGCATGAGGGTCAGGAATCTTCTCCTTGGGCACAAAGGCGCTGACCGGGCAGGAGGACTTGAAGCTCTTGGCCAGGGTCCACGGCAGCCCCTTCTTCTTGCACTCTTCCTGCACATCTCTGGCAGTCATGTCCAGGCACAGGGCGTAGCCGGCCACGTAGTCCATGGCTGCAGCCTCCGGGATCGCTTCACCACGCCTGCCCAGAAGCACTCCCAACTCCACCTCGTGGTGGAGGTTCCGGCAGTAAGCGGGCATTAACACGGTGAGCCCTCCGGAGCGTACGCGGTGGACGGCTTCAGGAAAAGCACAGGCTCACTCAGCACGGTGCTGCGCATCTCCTTGACGTGGTCTGCGTAGTTCCTCCCCACGCAAACGATATTCTTGCCCCAGTCCCAGAAGCGAGACAGCGGCTTCGTGGAAGCCATAGTACAGCCTTGGGTCACGTGACCGCCGACTTCCCTGGACTATGGCGGCCCCCAGAGGACTCACTGCCTTTGGAGGCTGTCCAGGCCGGAGCGGCCCCGCCCTTCCTTGAGCAGCGGAGGGACGCTGAGATCAGCTACAAGTCTCTGCGCCCGGGCGACTGCCCCAGAGAGACGAGGAGGCGCACGATCAGCCCCCCACCTCCTCCTATACCTTCTTCCAGACCGAGTCCCCCGGCCAAGGCTTCCAGGGCAGGTAGGGAACGTTTTTGGGGGGCAGGAGCTACTACTGATTGGCTAGGGGCGGTGCGGCGGTGCGAGACAGGCACTGGTTGGCTGTGAACTCTATGGGCGAACACTGATGGATTGAGGGCGTGGCCTATTGGTAAAGAGCCGGAGCTGGTTGGTTGGGAGCAGTAAGAGGAGGACACTGATTGGCTGCAGTCGCCAACGCCTGTGTTGATGCCCACGACGCTGGTGTTGCGGACTCCGCAACCCGGCTGTGCACCCCGTGGGTCATGGTGCTCGGTCGCGGGTCGCTGTGCCTCCAGAGTCTGTCAGTGCTGGGAGCCGCCTGCGCGCGCCGCGGTCTGGGTAAGTGTGTCTACGGACTGACGCGGCGCGGCCGGGTGCCGGAGGCCGGACGTCGGTTGGGCGAGCCCTCGCTGTCTCCAGGCGCAGGTGCTGAGCGCCGCCGAGCGAGCGAGAAGCGGGGCCAGGCGTGTTGAGGGCCTTGGAATAGGCATCTGGCATTGGCGGGGTCTGTGGCCTGGGATCGAGGCAGAGGGGCTGGCACCTGCTCCCTCCCGGCCGGAGTCGGGCTCCAGTTCTGGGGTCGCGACTTCAGTTTCTAAGTCAGCATTTCCTCTTGGTGTCTAACTGATGTGGCGATAGTGGGTTGTCAGAGCCCCGGAGCTGGCCAGCCTGAGTTCAGCTAGCTGGGAACTTTGGAACAATCGTGATTGAAAGTGTGTGGACCATCTTTACTAAGAACCCCGCTCGTTGAGAATCCCAGAAGTATAGGTCTGTCCATTTAAGTGATACCCCTTTAGTGTCACAGCAGAAGGCTGTTTAAGAGCTAGGCGAGGGTACAGTTACTACTGAGCAGCTGCTCATGGGAGTGGGAAGCTCAGCATTTGGTGCTACAGAAGCCCGCCCAGTGAGAAGAGGAAACTCTCTGAAACGTCTTTTGACGTTTGAGCAAAATAAAACATGTCTGTGGATTTGGCCTTGAACACAGGATGCAGGTCTGTGATCAATTCAAGCAGAATGTCCCTAGTTGCAAACTAAGGATCTAGGAGCGATGAATTCCTTCCATAGGAGTGATCGCATCTTCTCCAAAGCAGTCAGGCTCTCTTCAGACTGGGTTGAGCACTAGTTAACAACATGATCTTTATCCATGCAGTGTTTATTGTATTTTGCCTTACATAAAAGGGTTCATATTCACCTGTTTTCAACCTCCGCTGTCCATCCGCTTGGATAGTGCTAGGGCTTAGAGGAATTCAAATATTACAGAAACCTAATCTTACAGAAATGCGTATTTTGCTAAAAATGAGAAGGGTCTGGAAAATGCCCAGCTGTTGTGCCAAAAAGGAGAAATGGGGATCAGGGTTGTGACTCGGTGACAGAGCACTTCCCTAGAATGCTTAAAGCTCTGGGTTTCACCTGAGGCACCACAAATTAAAGTACAGTTTAGTTAGTTTTGCTGGCCTTGGTTATTAGAGTTGATAGTTTTATGTATCACAGGGTCAAAGCTGTTGTTTTCTGAATTCCTTTTGAGAGAAAGAGAGAGAGAGAGAGAGAGAGAGAGAGAGAGAGAGAGAGAGAGAGAGAGAGAAGAGCGCACCAGTGTGGTTCCCCCTTACTAAAGCTAAGAACATGTTTTTAGAGGCCGCAATGTATTTTCAGGTTGAATGAAGAGTTTTACTGCTGAAAATGTTTTGGCATCTATTCACTGGGTGGAGTATAGTTTTGTCCCTTGGTCACTTGATGCCTCCTTGCCCTACCCCAGGACAGTCCTTGCATGATGAGTCTGTGCCCTTCATGCTTGAGTCCAAAACAGCAGTTTCTTATCTTCAGGAGCTGGCACTGTGTTTTCCATTATGTTGACCGTACTGAGAAAACACGGTTCTCTCCTCTGGCTGAAGGCCTGAAAAGGGCTGCAGGTGTAGAGGATTGAACTGTCAGTGCAGAGGCTATGACTGAAGTGAGCACCACGCTCTGGTGCCGTGTCCTGCCATCTTTAGGCTTGGGTCACAACACAGGCAGGTAGCACAGCCTGTGGGAACTCTTGAGAAGAAATACCAAGATCCCAAGTCTAGGTTGAGGTGTAGATCATTTGCACTGCATTTCAGAGCCCCTGAGTTTCTGTCCCTTCCACTGAAAAAAACAAATTCAAATGAAAGAGTCTGAGACAGAGGATTGCTGAATTTAAGACCAGCCTGGATTACACTGTGAATTTTGGTCTAGAAAGGGATATAGAGCAAGATCTATTTAAAAAAAAAAAAAATCAACCAATCAGGATGGAGAAATGGCTCAGCAGTTAAGGGCACTGGCTGCTCTTCCAGAGATCCTGAGTTTAATTCCCAGCTAACCACAAGGTGGCTCACAACCATCTGTAATGGGATCCAATGCCTTCTGGTATGTCTGAAGACAGCTACAGTATACTCATATACATAAAATAAATAAATAAACCTAAAAATCAATCAACCAAACCCCAAACCTAAAAAGTACCTTCCCCTCAACCAAAAAAAAAAAAAAAAAAAAAAAAATATCAATTCTGTACCTGAGTGAGGCTGCCTTACTTGGTCTCTGCTTTCCTGAAGGACGTAGTGAAAGGATGTCCCTCACAGGAGCTTCAGGAAGCCAGCTCTCGAGCCATTGGGTGCGAGGGGTGAAGTGTCCTGAGGTTCCTCCTGTGTGTTTCTTCAGGTCAGGCCCTGTTGGGACTCTCTCTGTGTCACACAGACTTCAGGAAGAATCTGACTGTGCAGCAAGACATGATGAAGGTTGAGCTACTGCCTGCCCTGACTGACAACTACATGTACCTCATCATTGATGAGGACACCCAGGAGGCTGCCATTGTGGACCCAGTGCAACCACAGAAGGTGTGTGTGGCTCTTTCTGGCTCCCTGTACCCCGTCATCCAGTATGCAGTGTTCATCCACACGGGCTACAACCACAGTCTTTATGGCTTTGTGACAGCTAGGTGGAAATAGTTCATCCAAAACAAAGTTGTCAATTGGCAGTGGTGGCACATGCCTTTAATCCCGGCACTCAGGAGGCAGAGACAGGTGGATCTCTGCGTTCTGGCCAACCTGGTCAACAGAACAAGTTCTAGGACAGCCAGGGCTACACAGAGAAAGCCTGTCTCCAAAATAAATAAATAAATAAATCCTCAAACCCAAACAAACAAAAGCAAAACCAAACAACAGGAAAAAACAAAGTTGTCTGGCCGCCGGTAAATGGGTAATGAGAAGGGCACAGGAGACCTCAGGCTACTTTGGCAAGTCAGACACATGCTATGAAGTCTCTGTACCCAGACCTATGGGAGTCCTTAGATCTGGCTCATCTTCCATGCTCTGCCCCGGTGCTGTGGGGAATCTCAGTTGGAGCCGCTGGGGTGTGGTAGGTTATGGGCGACATAAGTTCTGCCTGTTGTCTGAAGTGTTGTCAGTCAGCAGAGGTGGGAAGACGGCTGGGCACCCGCTCTGTGGGTAGGTGAGCTGGCCCTTTATTCTGCCTTCCTCTCGGTTATAGGTTATGGAGACTGTGAAAAAGCACCGTGTGAAGCTGACCACTGTGCTCACCACTCACCATCACTGGTGAGTACCTGGGTGGGGGGAGCTGTCATTCACCTGGGAAGTTGCTGTACTTAGACAGGGCAGACCCTTGAGCAGGAAGGATTCTGAGAATGCACCAAGGCTCTTGCCTGTAGAGTATCTTTTGGCTATTTTGTGGGTTCACTCTTCACCCCCTTTCTTCTACCTTTCAACTCCCTAACACTAGTAGCACTAGGAATGAGAGAGAAAAGCAAAGATGGGCAAGGGGGTGAAGTTATTGTTAGACTGCCTCCTGCTGATTAGGGGCATCCAGTTCCTTGGGGCCAATTTGATCTCGTAGCCTACAGGATATATAATTTCTTCTTCCTGTTCTTTCGTCTTTGCACAAGACTACTTAACAAACCATGACCAACAGCAGCCAACCAACAACCTACCAATAGCAATCCTCCCTCTCGGGCCCTAGCATTTGGACGCTCTCTGAAAAGTTCCCAGAATTCCAAACATCACACACTCACAGAAACTGCAGCTGGCAAAATCATACCTCTGCCGGAGCACGAGGCAAATCCTAGTCACCTGCTGTGGACAGTCTGAAGCAGCCCTTTATCTGACACCTGGGATTAAAATGAAAACACATTCTTATAATATTTCTGTGTTTTTCAAAAGAAACCAAAAATTTCACTATACCTGCCTTCTTCCCCTTGGGCCAATGACCTCTGGGTTCCACTAATGCAACTAATGCAGCAACTTCCAGGTAAGGTACTTGTGACTTGTGAAGAGGAGAGAGGGTATGGCCATCACCCTCAGACACAAGTGTCCACTGTTGTATCTGTAAAGATAGGCTTCTCTGGCCACAGGAGGACCCCTATTGGCCGCCTTCACATATCTTAGGCTTATAAAAAGTGAAGAGAAGGGAGGTACCAGAAGGGAGCAGCGATTGGGATGTAAAGTGAACAAATTAACAAACAAACAAATAAACAAATAAATGGAGGAAAAAACATATTATCATCCATCCATGTCAGAGAAAGAAAGAGTAGGTAGGCATCAGTATTTTCTTAACAAGTAAAACCCCAAACCAGCAAAATGGGGAGACAGAGGCAAACGGAGCTCTGTGAGTTTAGTGAGTACGGTCATATGGATGGTAATCTTGTTTATATAGTGAGCTCCAGGCTGTGAGAGGTGTGGTGAGGCTTCTGCTCTTCGGTTGGTTTTGGTGTTTTGAGATGGGATTCCACTCTGACACAGGCTGGCCTTGAACTTTCAGCTTTGGGATAGTGATGCCCGAAGCCTTATTCCTGGCTTTTATTCTTCTTTTCTTATTTTTCATGTTGTTGTTGTTGTTATTGTTTTGAACCAAGTTCCCTGTCTGGCCTAGCACTTACTGTCTAGATCTTTTGAGGGTCTTCAAAGGCAAAAGAAGTATTTGCTTGGCTCTTTTCTAAACGACTTCATGAAGAAAGCCAGAGCCTTTCTCTTTGACCCTGTCCTGGGAGCTCCCACTGGTTTAGTGATGTAAGCGAAGCTTGGCTGTGCCTCTGCTGTCACTCTGTCTTTGTGGCTGGTTGAGCAGGGTCTCATGGCCTGTCCCCTGAGGCCTGAGGCTCCTCAGAGACTGGGAGTGTAGCCTTAGTCTTGGCCTGTGCCTGCAGCTTGGCTGTTCTGTTTTTCAGGCTCCTGCCCCTGGGTTCCCTGTGGCTGACACTTCCACCTTTGGGGATCTGGCGGGAGCTGCCTTGAAGGCACCAAACCCTTCCCACACTTTGCATTCTCTCTTCCACCTCAGTAACTATTACTTCAGATGCCTCTTTCCTGATCATGTGGAGGATTCTGGATTTTTCTATCACCTTCTCTCGTTAATGCCACCATCAAGCCTAAGGCTGGGCCTCAAGTTTGGCCTGTGGCCCACAGGACTGTCAGGTAGTGACATTTTTAGGTGATGAGGCCATGGTGCGTCCTGGCCTGTGTCATCGCTGTCCTAGAGGCATTGGAGCAGAGGGCTGGGCCATGTGTTCCTTCCTGTTACTGAGAGGCCTGCTGCTTCACGGCTTGTTTTACTATGGAGTGAAGTAGCCAAGGGGCTGACAGGACATAGGTGTTTCCATTCCTTGTCTTGGAGCTGAGAGTGACTCCCAGTGTGGGGATATTCCTAGCTGTTGTTGTAATCACAGCCCTGCTCTCTGCTGCTGTCTTTTTGAAAGGTGAAAGGGCTCTCTCTAGGGAACCATGGGAATCCCTGGCATGTGTCTAGGAGATACCTCCACCCTGGCTGTTCTGTGCTCTCCATGCAAATCTCCCCCAGGTGGGCGGTGGTGTGCTTCTAGAAGTTCCCAGCATAGTCTTTGCCAAGCGCTGGCCCAAACTGGATTGTACATTAGGATTACCTGAGGGAACTTCCCTACCCACATCCCCACGCTGGTGCCCAACCCCTCTCACCTTGTGAGGCTTCTGTGCAGCTGGGAGCTCTCCAGGTGATTTCCTGTGCCCCACATCATGTGAAACCAGGCCTGGGACTCTGTACGGGGTCTGCTTCCTCTGTCCAGGGGCATGCTGGGCACCTGAGAAAGTTGTCTTCAGTGCCGCCAAATGGCAGGTAAACAGCGGCTCCTGGTCGCCTGTTTCTACTGCAAAGTGTATAGGCAAAGTGAGAACTCCATTTAGTCAAGTGTTAAAGGCAAGTAAGCAGCCAGCTCCATCTCAGAAGGTCACCCCAGGCCTCCTGTTTGACTTCTAGGGACCATGCTGGTGGGAACGAGAAGCTGGTGAAGATGGAACCTGGGCTGAAGGTTTATGGAGGTGATGATCGCATCGGGGCCTTGACTCACAAGGTCACACACCTTTCCACACTGCAGGTACAGACCAAGCCATGGGGAGAGCATGAGAAAAGGCCTGCAGGATCCCTGCAGCATCCCTGGGCATCATTTGGAAGGCAGCTGGCAGGCAAGGGCCTGCCTCAGCATTGCTTGACCAGTCGTCTGTTTGAGAGCATAGTGGGGAAGTCAACTGCAGTGTGTGACTGGGCACTGGGGAAGAGCACAGAGTGGCCTGGAGAACTTACAGAGGCCCTGTGGGATCTTTTTGATTTCTTGGATGTGGTGGTGTTGTGTCTTAGGACATGCAGCTGCAGTATTTGGGAAACTTGGTGAGGGTGTGAGCAACTTCAGCAAAGAGAGGCTGTACAGATGTGGAAAGAGTGTACACTTTGTTGAATCTCTGTGTGTGTTGGGGCGTTTGCATTGCTGGGTCAGCTTTAGGTTTGAACCCTTGAAGTAAAGAGCTGCGGAGGGTGGAGGAGGGGAGTCAGAAGCATTTGCACCTGCTAGGGCCACCCCCTAGCAGAGAGACTTGGCTTCTCTGTGTCTGTGTCCAGAGGCCAGCTACAAGGCCTGGGTTGCTCTGCAGGTGTCTAGAATGCAGATAGATCCTGGACTGAGCACATCTAGGTTGTCAGCAAGGGGTGGGGGTGGGGTCATTAGGAGTGCTGCCGTTTGTGATGGCTCATCCCAGGATTTCTATTTCAGGTGGGGTCTCTCAGTGTCAAATGTCTGTCAACGCCCTGCCATACTTCAGGACACATCTGTTACTTTGTGAGCAAGCCTGGTAGCTCAGAGCCTTCTGCCGTGTTCACAGGTGAGTGAGGAGGCTGGGAGCTCATTGGCTGTGTGAGGGAAACCCCTGTGCAGAGAAGGAGGGTATTCCCTGTCAGACCTAGCAGGGCTGCATCTTCTCCAGCCCCACACCCCACAGAAGGAAGACACGGCCCTAGGATGGAGCCTGGGTTTGCTTCAAACTACAGAGTACAAAGGAGCTCTGAGCTGAGTGTGGGTTGCTGCTGTGTACCTGGCTGCCGCACCAGGGGTCTGAGGGGGACAGCTCCATCGGTGGTGTTCACCCCTCTGTGCAAACTCCACCCCTACCCTCTAGCAGCCAACCGATTGGCATGGGTTGGAGAGGGGCTGAGGAAGACCCAGGGGTTCCAAGTGTCCTTCCTGCAGTCTTGCAGAGTCCTGTGATCCGGTCTAGGCCAGCACAAGGCAGTACTTCCACCCTGGCTCAGGTGACATGAACCCAGTGACCCCACAGAGCCAGAAACCTAACTTTGCAGTGGGAGGTTCATGAGGCCTAGCCTGGGGCAATGTATGCAGTTCACACTCAGTCCACAGTAGGTTTGTCCAGAAATCAGAGGACTTTTCCCCATAGGCTGAGAACTGCTGTATAAAGTTGAGAGCATATCGTGGAACAGGCCAGCACCTCCGTGTGTGTGTTCATGCTCGGTTGTGATTGGTGGCTTTGGTTGGGTTTTCTGAACTGCAGTTCTGCTGTGGTAAAACGGTGACAGCCATCTGATCCTCAGCTTATGACCATCAAGGATCATTGAGGCGTAGACTCAGCTAGCCCACTCGTGTTGGCATGACTGTGTGCGCTGCCACAGCCTATGTGTCAGTGTCTGTGAGAGCAGATAACGCCGCCTCCCTTTCTGGCTGTCATGGGCTGATAATGGGAAGCCACATCAGGACATGCCAGCCTTGGGGGAAGGGGTGTGTGGTGTGTTGGGTGTGTTAGATATCATCCCCTGTGTGTATATGTGCTCTGTGTGTGTGTGTGTGTGTGTGTGTGTTGTGTTGTGTTGGCTCTCACAAGTGTTCCCCAGGTACACTTGTGCTGGTTAATTTTTTGTCACCTTGACATAAATTAGTCTTCTGGGCAGAAAAAAAAACCTCAATTGAGAAAACCACCTTCATTAGATTGGCAAGTCTGGGGAATTTTCTTGATGAATAATTGTGGGAGGGTCCAGCCTTCTGTGGGCGGTGCTACCCCTGGACAGATGTGTCCTGGGGTCTATAAGAAAGCAAACTGAGGGAGCCAGTAAGCAGTCATCCTCTGGTCTCAGCTTCAGTTCCTGCTTCCAGGTTCCTGCCCTGAGTTCCCTTCCTGGGAGCTGTAGGATGGAGTCCGTCCTTCCCTTTCAGAGTTGGTTTTCACTGGACAGAGAAGCAAACCAGGACGACACTGTGTACTTTGACTTAGTGGTGGGTGGGCTTTGTCTCTCTTACCCGCCCGGAATGTTACCAGGCAGGGTGAGCCAGCCAGCACGCCTGGGTTCTTACATGAGTTCTGGGCATGAGGCTCAGTTCCTGATGCCTGTAAGGCAAGCATTTTCCAGCTAACCAATCTCCTCAGCCCCATTCTAAGTTCACAGTGGATGGAGCCCAAGGCCCATGTCTTAGGCAGGTGCTGCATCACTTAGTCCCGGTTGAGCTTGGGGCTGGGTCTCTCATGTCTATCCTGACAGAAGGTACTGGGTGTCATGGAGGGTGCTACAGGATGTAGGCCCCACAATGTCCTGCACCTGCCATGACTGTTGGGTAGCACCCAGCCTGTGACTTGAGGTTTCGTCAGCGAGGTGCACTGGGGCAAGCTCTGGCATCAGCAGTGAGGGCCAGCCATGAGGCATGTACTGTTCAGGAAATTTGAGTCAGCCACCACTCCAGCTGACCCGAGCGTGCAGAAGTGGGGAGTGGCGGCCAATAGAAGGGTGTGGTGGGAGGGAGGGCCAGGCATCTTCTGCAGCTGTAGTATAGGATAAAGCCTGCCTAGGCAGAGATAGGCAGCCTGGGCACTGAGATGCAGCAGGGGACAGTGCTGGGGACAGACTGGAAGGAAGTGTTTAGAACAGATGAGTTTAGTGCTTCAGGTTTGGACTCTCTCCTTGTGGCTGTCAGGAGGAAGCCCAAGAGTAGTGGGGTGCCCACTGAGCTGGGCTGGCCACGGTGGGAATCCAGGGGTGTGTAGGGAACAGAAGCAGCCAGGTTGTCCCACCAACGCTGGTCGAGGCCAAGAGCAGTGCTCGTCTGGGGGCCAGGGAAGGAATGCCTGAGGTGTTCTCAGCAACAAAGAGAGAAAGCATCAAACATGGATGCTGGAGGAGCGGGCATCCGAGGATCTAGGGAATGGCTCGGGAAGGGCTGCTGAGAGGTGGACATGGGCTGGGTTTGTGGTGATTTCAGCTATGGTGGAACTGAGGCACTGAGGGTGCATCAGGGTACCCTGGGTTCCAGACCTAAACAGTGGGTTAGTGGCTCTGGCTGAAACTGACAGGATGGGGCGCTGTGAACAGCCTTGTGCCGTGTGGTAACGATGCCTCTTGGTGCTGGAGGGGCTGGGGGGGCTTGGGTTATGTTTTGGTGCCTGTCCATGAGTTCGGGGATTTGCTCCAGGTGCAGAATGCCTGTGTATGAGCTGACCCTGAGACGTTGTCGCTGTGTTTTTTCAGGTGACACATTGTTTGTTGCTGGCTGTGGCAAGTTCTATGAGGGAACTGCAGACGAGATGTACAAGGCACTGCTTGAAGTCTTGGGCCGACTTCCTCCAGACACAGTAGGCAGCGCCTCCCTTTCCAAAAGCCCTGCATGCTCCAGGGACAGAGCTGCTGTAGGCTGGACCCGCCCTTCAGGCCAAGAACTATCTGCTTTCCCAGTGGGCCTGTGTGTGGTGGATCCTTTGGCCAGCCTCAGCTAGAAGCTGAGGGGAGAAGTGGGCAGAGCCATATCCTTAACAGCCTTTATTAGTATTCATTCTATGTGGCCTCATAGTGCCCTCTAGTGCACACACTGTGTGGGGTGCCAAGTCAGGCTGAAACATGACATGGCCCTGTGTTGGCTTTTTCTTCAGAAAGTCTACTGTGGCCATGAATACACCGTAAACAACCTTAAGTTTGCACGCCACGTGGAGCCCAGCAATGTCGCCATTCAAGAGAAACTGGCCTGGGCCAAGGTGAGTGGGACTGAGTCCCAGAGCATGGCTTAGGGTCCTGTCATGGCACTGGGCCTTTCCAAGGGCCTGGATGCTGACACACAGCATGTCTGCACAGCAGGTGTCATGAGCTCAGTGTGGTCACTGCAGTAAAATCTGACTAGAAGACACGTGCAGGCCTTAGACTCTGCATCTTAGCATAAGGGGCCCAAACTACAGGGTCCAGCCTTGTTCACACATACTGAGCAGTGGGTCAGCTGAACTCTATGTGAGGAACCTGCTTCCACTGTCGGATCCTCATCTGAAGGGGTTTACCTCCGGGATGGCACCTGTGAGTCCCAGGCAGTGGCTCCTTCCTGTCATTCACCATAGACATCAGTGAGCTGTGCACACCTGGGAGGTGCAGCTTCCTTGTCTAACTGTGCTGTGTCATTGTTTAAAATAAACACTCTATCCAGCATCTTTTCCAAATCAGGAAGGGGGTTACAAAGTAACGCTAGAAAGTCTGACATACCTGTAATCCCAGCACTTGGAAGGCTGCATGGTACAAGAGTGTCAGGAGTTCCAGACTAGTCTCGGCTACTTTGTACATTCTTAGCTAGCCTGGGCTACATGAGACTGTCTCAGAACAACAAAGAATTCAAATACTGAGTCAGGTGCAGTGGCACATACCTAATGTATTTAAGAGGCTGAAGAGTCATACTGCAAGCTCCAGGCCTGCCTCAGAAAAATGTTCAAACCCCCCTTAATTAGTTAATCATGTTCATCTTAAGAATATGTGTTTAGTATTCTCATAAAGGCCATACTGTGTGCACACTGTCCTTACCATAATACCGCTCAGCAACTTACTTTGTTCCTTATCTCCCCTTGGTGCTGGGGATCAAACACAGGGCCTCACAGTGTCGGGCAGGCAGCTTTGAGCGTAGTTTACATGCATTCAGATGTCTTGGATGAAACCTGTAGTTAGACAACTTTTGACAGTGCACACCCACGTATCCCTGCCACACCTGAGCTAGACAGCACTGCCGGATCCCTCTGAAAGGCACTTTTTTTTTTTGGTTTTTTGAAACAGGGTTTCTCTGTGTAGCCCTGGCTGTCCTAGAACTCACTCTGTAGACCAGGCTGGCCTCGAACTCAGAAATCTGCCTGCCTCTGCCTCCCAAGTGCTGGGAACTGAACCTGGGTCCTTTGCAAGAGCAGCCAGTGCTCCTAACCGCTGAGCCACCTCTCCAGCCCCTCCCCTGATGAGGCACCCTTGACTCTCAGCACCTTGAGTTGGCAGTTGCCCTGTTTTCTAGCACTCAGCTGCCCTTCTCTAGAGGGTTCTGTAACAGAACCATAGGCTCTTCCTCGCCTCTCCAGCTCCTGCTCAGCCTGTGTCACATGGCTCACTCCAGGAGTTCATCCGTTAGCTATGGGTGATCCCTCTGTGCGCTTCCTGTCATGAATAAGGGTGCCGAGCATGTGTGCGTGCATCTTTTTGCTCATGCTTTTTGTTTGTTTGTTTCTGCTCTTGGGACTGTGTTTAAAAGTGGACTTGCTGAGCCGTATAGCCAAATGTGTGTTTATCTCTTAAACTGATTTTCTAAATTGGAAATTTTCCTGCTGTTTAGTATTTCCCCCTCCACGCCTGTGGTTCCTGAGCTTTGCATGCTAATGGAGCATTAGTGTTAGTGGCCTTTTTTATAACCCTTGGCTTTGTGTGTCCTGGCGGTGAGGGAGGTTCATGTGGGTGGCTGCAGCTCCTGTCCCAGCTCTGTCCCTCCATGTTAGCCAACAATAGTTGGACAAGAGCTTCGTGGAGAGCCCTGCACTTATGAGCTCCTCAACTTTGGTTTAGCCGTGTTTGCATTGTTTCTGCCATGGTCTGTGGTACTCAAGAGCAAGGCTATTCATGTGAGGTGGGGGCCAGTGCCTCCACTGCTTCAACACTCCCCAGGTACTTCCTGTGAGCTCCTGGCATGGGGAGTAAGCCCCACTCATCCTGTGCTGGGAGCCCAAGTCGCTCACTGCACCTCCCCTCCCATGCTGCTTTTCTTGTTGGCTTACTATCTTTGCTTTTGTTTCTGTTGTGTGGAATACAAAGCTCACGGTAATGAGGACAGGACTGCCCGCCCCTCAGAGGCAGCATAGAGACAGGACTGGCACAGTAGTGCCACAGTTAACCCTTAGGGACACCAGGACCACTGCGTATTCCTGCCGTGAACCCGGCCTTGCTCAAAGCAGCCAGAACCACACTTGTCTGCCCTACCTGCTCTTGCTGTGCCATCTAGGATAGACTTGAGTTTGTAGGTCACTGAGATATTTGAAAGGTGGGACCCACTGATCCCTATGTGACAGTGGTATCTTTTACAGGAGAAGTATGCCATCGGGGAGCCCACAGTGCCATCCACCCTGGCAGAAGAGTTCACCTACAACCCCTTCATGAGAGTGAAGTAAGACTGTGGTGGGGCTCCCTCTCAGCCACACCCTCCTGTGGTAGCTCGTGCTTTATGACACAAGATGAACTAGGACTGGGCTCATCTTGAAGTGAGCGGGCCTGGCCCTCACACCCCAGCTTTATTAAGTGTACCCAAGAGGCAGGCTTTATCCATAAATGTGATATACTTTTCTTGGCTCTTGCAAGGATGTGGGGGACCTAGGACCCATGCAGGGAGTGGCTTTAGAGGGCTTTCTTTAAGGATCCTTGAAGCTCTGGGCCTCTGGGTAGGCAGTGTGGAGCTGGTGGCTTCCCACCTGTGTATTGCTGGGGGCCCTGCTGGCTTGCTTAGTCCTAGCAGTTTCTGGGACACGAGGCTGTCCCAGGCTTGGGACAGGCTGTGTGTTTGCCTGCAGCCTATTCTCCTCTCTTGCCTCTGCAGGGAGAAGACTGTTCAGCAGCATGCTGGTGAGACAGACCCTGTGACCACCATGAGGGCCATCCGCAGGGAGAAAGACCAGTTCAAGGTGCCTCGGGACTGAGGCACGTGGGGACAGGGACTTTTAACTGACTGCCCTGCTGCTAATGCAGGATATAGTCTAATTTTAAATTAATTCAGAGCCCTTAGCTTGTGTTATCAAATGTTCTAATGCATATTTATAAGAGAAAAAAAAGGTTTAAAGTATTTATTCCCATAACCTCTGCTTATGGACTCTATATTACCTTTGGCTCTACAGATCTATAACCTCAGGGTCCTAGGGTCACACGACATCCAGTTTGCCCGTTTTTTTTTTTTTTTTTTTTTTTTTTTTTTTGGTTTTTCGAGACAGGGTTTCTCTGTGTAGCCGGGCTGTCCTAGAACTCACTCTGTAGACCAGGCTGGCCTCGAACTCAGAAATCTGCCTGCCTCTGCCTCCCAAGTGCTGGGATTAAAGGCGTGCGCCACCACCCGGCAAGTTTGCCCCAGTTTGTTAAAGTGGTGCTTGCTCAGAAAGGGACTGAGGCTGGGTAGGCTCCTTGATATCCTGGCTCTTTGGAATGGAGATGGCTGGCACCTTTCTGGGCTTTTCCTCCTTTTTTGACTAGCCTTATGGGTAGCAGCCACTTCCAGGAATTAGTACCTATGTGTGTCTGTGTTGGCATTTTCACGAGGTTGCTTCTGTGTCAGTGAGAGCAAGTTGTGCCACAGCATGGATCTCAGCCTGGCCTGTCAGGGGCCTGAAGCCTGGGCCTCCATGTGGCAGGGTTCTGATGGGCATGACGCTGGCCATTTGCCAAGGCCCTTCTCTAGGACAGGCAGCTTCTGGGTTGGCTGCCATGGAGGCCGTGGCTGTACTCGGTATCCTGAATTGTAAGTGTTAGGCTGGTACCCCTGCCCTGAGCAGCCTGGAGCCTGTCATTTAGCGTGGTATAGTCCCTGTTGGCCTCCTGTCTCCTGGGAGAGGCTAGAGCTCTGCATTTGCTAAGTTGAACCAGCTTGGCTATCCTGGGGAACTGCCACCTGGGATTGGATTTGGAGGTGCAGCTCAGGCCAGGGAGACACAGCTGCAGCATGGCACCGCCATTAACCAGCCTTGCTGTCTGTCCAACTGCCTTGTATTGCATCGCTGCCCTGCAGTCCCGATGGCTGCAGCCTGGGCAGTAAGATTCCAAGGTTTAGGACAGAAGTTGCCCTTACCTCGTCCTCCAGCAACACAGGTAGAACTCAAGCCACCTATACTTCTGACCCACTGGCTATGGATTCAAGGATTTTCCTCCTCCAGCCATTAGCTTCCTAGGACACCACAGAGCTCAGGAGAACTTTATTATAAAAGAGACTAGAAGCTGGGTATGGCGGTGTGTGCTTTAATCTCAGCATTCGGAGGCAGAGGCAGGAGAATGTGAGTTCAAGGCCAGACTAGTCCAAGAGCCCCAGCACAGCTAGAGCTATAGAGAGACCCTGTCTCAGAAGCCAATTCTAAAATGAGGGAGATGGGATGGCTGATGAAGTCACAGGACCTGGCATACAGGTGCCGTACACCACTGCCAAGCTTTCTGCCTCAGTTTCCACATTGTGATACAGTGGAGTGGTTGATGGAGGAATCGCTGGCCATTAGAATGGAGTGAGTCTCGAGCTACTGTCCCCTCTGCAGGTCTGTGGCCACCCCAGCCGCCCGTGCTTTGTGGTGCCCTAGGCACCTGACCTGTGGGGACACAGACACTGGGGTCTCTGTGAATGGCGATGGCAGAGTGAGAGTGGGCAGTGGAGACAGTGCTTCAGGGAAACAGGAAAAGGTGCAGCATGTGCTCGCTGTGACCCTTCCAGCCCCGATGGCCAGGGAGGCCTCACCCAAGAAGACATCTTTGTGTAAATGTGTTGGAAAGGGACCGGAGGGCAGGGTATAGAAGTAGGAGGGAGGAAAGAGGCTGAGGGGAGAGGGATAAGGATGCATTTATAAGCCTGGCTGTGGTGGCACATGTGCTTAATCCCAGCTCTCTGAGTTGGAGGCCAGCCTGATCTACAGAGCGAGTCCTAGGACAGCCAGGCTACACAGAGAAACCCTGTCTCAAAATGCCAAAACAAAGCGTGTCTCTATGTGTGTGTACATATACGTGTGTGTGTGTGTGTGTGTATCCTGATATATAAGCACAAAGCTATCCAAGAGCAAACTTAGTTGAAAAAAGCAAACCTCCAGCCTTCAAGGTCAGTGAGAAATGCAAAGGCCCTGGGGCAGAAGAGTAGGGAGGACAGCTTGGTTCAGAGACAGGCGGTGGCCATGTGAACCCTGTGGCCCTTGGTTTAGATCGAGCGGCAGGTCCAGCAGGAAGCACAATCCTGCTCCACCAGGATTCTTGTCTCCAGGTAGAGGTAGGTCTGCCAACAGAGTGATGGCCTAGGAGGAATCACCGGTGGTGGGGTGTGAGTTGTAAGACTTCAGGGCTACCTGGGAGGCGTCAGCAAACACTCTCAGGACGAGGTGCGGGTTGGGAATCTGGAAGCAAGCCATTTACCTCGTGACAGGGCATTACTGCAAAGGTAATCAAGCTAACCAGAAGTCAGAAATGAGACAGATAAGGAGGAGCCTGGTAGGCAGGGAGCACAGGGGGTGTGGAGCAAGGGCCGCACCTACAGCTGAAGGCTGTCTTGGTCCCCAGTCCCGATTCATGAGACATGCCACTCCCTGCTTGCACGTCCCTCTCTTGAATGTTAGCTGTTCTTTCCTATGGCTGGGAAGGACATAATAACTACTTTGAGCTGCCCAAGCATGGTGGCGCACGCTGTTAATCCCAGCTCTTGGGAGGCAGAGCCAGAAGTGCCTGTGAGTTCAAGGCCAGCCTAGTCTACAGACCAAGTTGCAGGACAGCCAGGACTACATAGAAGGATCCTGTCTCAAAACAAAAACAAAATTACTTTTAATTTAGATGAAAGTCACACAAGTAGCCCTGGGTCCATCCCACCACATCCACCACAGCTGGAAGGCACCTGGTGTACTCTGTTCTGTGTTCCGTCCCTCATGATCTGAACTTCTAGTCACTGGTGTCTGTCCAGCTGGAAGAGGCAGGCTTCTGGCCCCCACTTGTGTGGATGTGGGGCTTCAGATGAAACAAAGCCCGGAGGAGAATAAAGAATTGGATAGGTGGCACGGGGTGGGGGTGGGGACAGCACTAGCACCTGACCTGCTCAGGGGTGGCCAGCCCTCTCTGTCCTAGGGCTCATCCCTAGGGCCCAGTCCCCGGAGCGCAAACACTCACCTAGCCACAGTAACTGGAGATGTCAATGTCATTCACCTGAGTCAGAATCACCACTTAGATGTTCAGAACACTGTCCCGTACGCCAACTCACAAAGGCTAAAGTATAGTGTGTTCTCTAACCAAGTACAACTAGAGAACCACAGTAAACATTTCTGACACTAAATGAGTCAAGAAGTGGAAAAGGAAAATACACAAAGCAACAAGCCCAGTGCTGGGAGGAGATATATCTTTATATATAATATATATTTATATAACATGTATATGTGTATATATTATGGGGAGGGGCGGCGTGGTATGGGGTGGCGTTGGGATTGAACCTAGAGACTCACACACCCCCAGGGAATTATTCCACCCTTGAGTTTTTATTTTAGTCCTAACAACTTCATAACTTTAAGCACCTATTTGAGAAAATAAAAGGTCTCAAGAAAACAAATGAAACTTGAATGATCAGAGGGAACAGCTGGGGTATAAAACTCAGGAGGGATAGGTGCTTACTGAGCATGTGCAAGGCTCCACCCATCCCCAGAATGAATGCCAAATTTAAGTCGACTCAGTGCTCGGGCCCATA
This sequence comes from Mastomys natalensis, assembly GCA_021653895.1. Taxonomy (NCBI): domain Eukaryota; kingdom Metazoa; phylum Chordata; class Mammalia; order Rodentia; family Muridae; genus Mastomys; species Mastomys natalensis. The sequence goes on from JAJTUV010000087.1 coordinate 680,815, forward strand.
GTCACATCACGGCAAGGCTGAGGAAGAAGCTACACTGAGCTACAGAGGAACACCTGACTCAATAACAGCCCACCCTCCAAAAAAGAAAAGAAATTCATAAAACAGAAAAAAACGCTGACCTACACTGGATCAAACTTAAAGATATAAATTACAGAAGTCATGCAGAAGGAAATCACTCTTGCTTGTATGGAAGTCACCAGGGTTTACGAGGGAGTTCTAGGAGAAACCGAAAACGAAATGGATAAGTTCCTAAAAAGATATGAATTGCTGCAACCGGCTAAAAAGTGATGGTATGTGCCTGTCAGCTCCTTGGGAGGCTGCAGACAGCTTGAGGCCATCTTGGGCGGCATAGCTAGACATGGGGGTGGGGTTGTTTGATTGACACTAGATCTCTCTAGCTGAGGCCGGTTTCAAACCCATGATCATCTTTCATCAGCATGAGATGTCTGTTGGATTTGGAATACATCTATACCAAACAAAGTCTTCCACGGAGAGCAGAGGCCATATGGCTTCATGGTGTCAGTAACATTGAACACACAAAGATGTTTTAGAATATAGAGGGGCTGCTTCCAACTCAGTTTCCAGGTGACTATTTCTCTGAAACAAAAGCCCAGGAAAGATAGCACACACACACACAAAAGACAAAAAATCCTTACTATTACCAAACCAGATCCAAGTTCAGCAACATTATATACTATGGCCCTGTGGGGTCTGCCTCAGCAATGTAAGGTTAAACATCAGCCAGGGTAGCGGGTCATGTGGACAGAAAGCAAGGCCTACAGGATCATCTCAGAAGAATGTTGGCAAGTACAGCATTAACTTACAGAATAGCTTCACAAACACTGGACAAAAGAATGCCTGTGTGCTTCACCTGTGGCTACAGAGACCCACAGCCCTAGTGATATCAGGCCATATAAGTTTACCATCTCACAGTTTGGGGGTTGGCAGCTGACATGGCTCTCATCAGATGTCAGCAGGGCTGCACTCCCGAAAGCTCCAGGAACATGTCATTGTCACTTCTTAGAAGCCGCCTGCGTTTCCAGCTCACAGCCTTGCAAAGCTGGAGACCCTGCTTGAGTCCTGACTCAACCTCCCATCACCTCCTGAATCCTCTTCCTCTCCAGGACGTGGACATCTCTTATTTATTATATCGCCTTCTAAAGTTTGTGAAAACGGTACAGCCAGCACCACAGTTAATGGCGTATGACTTAATCTTTCCCACATGGGCAAGGGAAAGTCATCCACTCTTGCCGTGTCACAGGGCACTGAATAAATCAATAAAAGGCTTGCCAGGGTTTTATAAATAACTAGGAGAAGGTAAGCCAATGGCACAACCCCACACAGCAAATCCTAAGGAACACTGTTTCCCACTGGAATTAACAAGCTGTGCAGAGTCCTTGGGTTGTAAGAGGAGAATAAGTTCATTGCATCTCTATACACTACTAATTCAAAAGTGAAATAAAAGCAGTTCCTCTCTCAGTAGCACCAAAACTAATAAAATACCAAGGAAGCACTTTATCAAAGTGTAAGGTTTACACAGAGACAATGGCAGTGTTAGGAGAAGTGAGTGGACAAAGCCAAGGGGCATAATGGCTCGGCTCACTGATGAGACCATTCCCTAAGATGCTGGCTCTCCCCAAGCTGATGTACAGATCAAGTGCAGTCCCCAGCAAAACCTTAGCTTGTGTTTAAGAAAGTGACAAGCAGGCTTTAAAATTATACAGTGATTCAAAGAACACAGATGATCCAAAACAACTTTGGAAAAGAGTAAGGTTGTGGGACCTGTGGCTACCCGAAACTAGCACAAGCATGACATTCAGAGTGTGCAAGGACAAGGCTGGCCTCCAGGCTCTGAAGCAGAGTGGACAATGTGGCCATTTGATTTTCCTTTGTTGGATGCCAAGAACAGTCTTCTCGACAGATGGGTTGGGCCACTTGTACAGAGGAAACATGAATGAACTCATATAACTGTAAATTAACTCAGTGCATTCTAGACCTTAATAGCTTTGGACTCTGACATCTGGAGGAAGGACTAGTAGAAAATATAGGCTCATAGGTTAGACAGCGTTCTTAGACGTGGCATACAAGTCTTAAGCCAGAGGAGAAACAAACTGATATTCCTCAAAATATCAGATATTCAGAAACTTGCAATAAAAAGACATTCTAAAAAAAATAGACAAGTTTCAGACGGGGAAAATTTACAAAGCATACTGGTAATATGTGACATCTAGTCTCAAGTCCATAATGAAGTCTTAGAAAACAAAGGGCTGGAGAGGCGGCCCTGTGATTCAGAGCACTGATTGCTATTACAGAGGATCTTGGTTCACTTCTCAGCACCCACAAGGTGCCTCAACTGTCCCTGCCTTCAGTTCCAGGGATCCAGTGCTCTCTTTTGGCTTCAGCAGGTACCGGGTTTGCATTTAGTGCACATACATACATTCAGGCAAATACTCAGAAATTAAAAAAAAAAAAACAAACAAAAAACAAGACTGAGAGTGATGGTGCATACCTTTAATCCCAGTACTTGGGAGGAAGAGGCAGGTGAATCTCTGTCAATTTGAGGCCAGCCTGGTCTACAGAGGTAGTGCCAGGACAGCTAGGGACACACACACACGCGCACACACACACATCCTGTCTTGAAAAACCAAACCAACCAATTAACCAATTAAAAAGAGCAAAATATACTTTTTCAGAAGAGATGTAAGAATGGCCAATAAAATGTATGGAAAGGGTTGGGGGATGCACAGTGAAATGCTTGCTCTGCAAACATAAGGGTGTGAGTGCGGATCCCTCGCCCACGTGAATGCCGTTTGTGGCAGTGCTATGGCAGCAGCACTTGGTGGAGGCAGGGGTGTGCACACCAAGCTCTCTGGCTTTCTGCCAGCCAGACCAGCCATATAATGGGCTACAGATTCAGTTTGAGATTTTGCCTCAAAAAATGTCAGAAATAGCCGGGCGGTGGTGGCGCACGCCTTTAATCCCAGCACTTGGGAGGCAGAGGCAGGTGAATTTCTGAGTTCGAGGCCAGCCTGGTCTACAGGGTGAGTTCCAGGACAGCCCGGGCTACACAGAGAAACCCTGTCTCGAAAAAAAAAAAAAAATGTCAGAAACATGCTAATTGATCGCTTCCACATGTATATATGCATACACATAGCATACAAAGTTAAAAAAAAAATGAACCATCCTGATTTTAAGTTATATTATAAAACAATAATATCAACAGCATGGTACTGGCATAAAAACAGACATATTGATCAATGGAGTAGAAATGAACACCCAAACCTAAGTCCACAGAGCTATGGCTGCCTGATTTTTTTTTTTTTTTTTTTTGGTAGACGCCAAAACTACACACTTGAAACAGTGTAGCATCACCAATTTACAGTGATGGTCAAATTGGATAGTTACATGAAACTTGATTCTTACCGCTTATCCTATACAAAACTAAATGGATCAAGGATCTCGATGTAAGACGGAGCCCCTGAGTCAGAGGAGAAAGCAGACAGGGAATAAATACACTTTAACTGTCAGGCCAGGAACGAATTCCAGAGCATTGATAGCACAGGCATTAAAACCAACAACTGACAGATGGGACCACATAAAACTAAAAAGTTTATGTTCAGAAAAAGACCCTGTCATGTGTAAAGAGACACACTGCAGACTAGGAAAAGAGTGTTATCAGCTACACAGTGACAGAGAGCTGGCATCTAGAAAATACAGATGACGACAAACCCTGGACACAAGAAACTCAGCGGCCCAACTAGGAAATGGGACAGAGAAGTAAACAGTTCTCAGAAGATGAGATGCACATGGCTGAAAGACAGTTGAAAAGTTTGTTCACCATCTTTAGACACTAGGAAAATGCAAATTAAAACTATTTCAAGATTTTATCTTAACTGAGTCAGAGGGGCCAAGATTAAAAAAAAAAAAAAAAGAAAGATGTCCGCACCCATGTGGGGAAAGCAAGACACTCACTGGTGGCTGCTAGGATCCCAAGCTATTGAACCCCAGTAAAATAAACTGAAAACTTTGGCACACAGGATGTCAGTCAGGGGAGAGGTTCCTCAGAAAGCTGGAAATAGCTTTACCCCGTGAGTTAGTTCTCCGATGCCTGGGCAGATACCAGAAGACTAACTTCAGAGACACTTGCTCAGCCATACTCCTTGCTGTACTATTCACAAGAGTCAAGAAATAGAAATAGCATCCATCAGCTGATGCTGGATAGTGAAGATGTGGCCCATTTACACAGCAGATTATTATTCAGCTTGTAAGAAAATAAACTGGAACTGGAGAGATGGCTCAACAGATAAGAACACTTACTGCTCTTCCAGGGTACCCAGATTTGGGTCCCAGCAGCCACATGAGGTGGGGCAGGACCACCTGTAACTTCAGTTCCAAGAGATGATCTTCTGGCCTCTGAGGGCACCAGCACACATGTGGCCTACACATAACAATTTTGAAAGTTTTTTAAATTGATATCAAGAACTTCGCAGGCAGCCGGGCAGTGGTGATGCGTGCCTTTAAACCTCGCACTTGGGAGGCAGAGGCGGCAATCAGATCTCTGTGAGTGTGAGGCCTCGTCTACAGAGTGAGTTCCAGGACAGCCAGGGCTGTTTCACAGAAAAACTTTGAAAAAAAGAAAGAAAGAAAGGAAGGAAGGAAGGAAGGAAGGAAGGAAGGAAGGAAGAAAGGGAAAGGAAAGGAAAGAAGGAAGGAAGGAAGGAAGGAAGGAAGAAACAAGCAAAAAGAAAAAGAAATTTGCAGGCAAATGGATGGAATGAGAAACAGTCTGAGCTTTAACTGCTAGCTACAGGCCTCCACCCAAAAACAAACAAGAAACCATTCTGAGTACAGTTACCAAGAGTCAGAAAGACAGATGTCACGTTTTCCCTCACTTGGGGACGTTAGCTTTGAATCTTCAAATATGTGCTGCATCTGGAGTATTCACAGAGCTCAGGAAGTTATTAAAGGGCCTCAGAGGGGATTTCAAGCTTTGGAGAAGACAAAACGGTTCACAAAGTTAAAGGGGAAAATGGAACAAGAAGGGTCTCTGTTGGGGACTGGTTCTAAAGCTTATCTTAATTCTGCTCCCAGAATCACATGGGAATCCTGATGCTGAGGGCCCCTGTCCTCAGTTGTTTTTGATTGGTCCATAAAGTTACTAACAGCCAATGCCGTGGCAGGGAAGCGGAGGTGGGACTTTTAGATTTACCTGACAAGGGCAGATAAAGGGAGGAAGAAGGAGCAGAATCTTCGGAGCTGGCTTACAGTTTCACAGGTTCAGTCCATTATCATCGCAGTGGGAAGCATGGCAGCCCGCAGGCAGACATGGTGTTAGAGAAGGAGCTGAGAGTTCTGCATCTTGATCCAGCTGCAGCCAGGAGAGAAGACTGACTTCCAGGCATATTCAAACCACCACAAAGGGATGAATGGTGTGGGGAATGGGAGGTAAAGAAGAGGTTCTAGGGAGGGAGAACTGACACTACAGGCCTCTTGGAAAAGCCATATGGAACCCTATTACCATAGAAGATTCCTGAAATATATACATAGATACGGAGTACTGGAGACAGCTCAGCAGTTGGAGCGCTGACTTCTCCCCAGAGAGTTCATTTCTAGCACCCACCTGTCTCAACTTCAGTTTTAGGAGATCAGTTGCCATTTCCTGGCCTCCAAAGACACCAGGCATGCACTTTGCTGCACAGACATATCTGCAGACAAAACATTTACACACATAAATTAAAACAGTTTTAATGGACCCACCCATAAAAGGTACAGTACCCCACTAGACACTACTTGCTAGCAAATGAGAACTCCAGTGCCAGGGATGGGTTACCTCTTTGTGGGCTGTTGACCAATAAGGCCCCATAGACCAGCATGTGGGAAGCAGAGGCAGATGGATCTCTGTGAGTTTAAGGCCAGCCTGGTCTACATAGTGAGTTCCAGGATAGCCATGGCTATACAGAGAAACCTTGTCTTGGAAAAAACAACAAAACCAAAAAAAAATAGAGATATATAGAGAGATGGATGGATGGAAGGAGGCAAGAAGAGATAGAGATATAGATGATAGACAGACAGACAGACAGATAGATAGATAGACAGACAGACAGAGAACTCCCCCACAGGCACCCAAGCATTCTATGCTATTGCCAATACTCTTTGTTACTGTTGTCCAGGACTTGACAGTAAGGCCCCATTACTGAAGACATCACATACTGGACTCAGAATATAATGAAGTCAAGCTGGTTATTCACTTGGGTTCTTCACTCCAACCACCCAGATGTCAGCATGTATGGCAACACCTGTAGACCCGGCAACTGCACAGGAGACAGTGGAAAGTCCTGGCTCTGAGGACTCAGGTAGGAGAAACAGTGACTGTGTGTGTGTGTGTGTGTGTGTGTGTGTGTGTGTGTGTGTGTAGGAGAGCCTGGTGCATCTGACCATGGTGCTGAGACAGGGAGAGAATGAAACCTGAGCTGTTCCGGAGTGTGGCAGATGATATGACATCAACTGTGGAAAGCAACATAAAAAATTATAAGAGTATCTTAAAGGAAACATGTTTAGGTCCAAATGCAAATGGGACTCAAAACTCTAGTTTGAACCAAAAAAATAAAAAATAAAAAAAAAGCCGGGCGGTGGTGGCGCATGCCTTTAATCTCAGCACTTGGGAGGCAGAGGCAGGTGGATTTCTGAGTTCGAGGCCAGCCTGGTCTACAGGGTGAGTTCCAGGACAGCCCGAGCTACACAGAGAAACCCTGTCTCGAAAAACCAAAAAAAAAAAAAAAAAAAACTCTAGTTTGATCAATCAAACATTTGAAAACTGTGAAGGATTAGCTGGGTAGGTAGATGTCTGTAAGTCCAGTGCTGAGAGCTGAGGCAAGAGGACCATCGTTAAGTTGAACCAGTCTGGACTACACAGTGAGGTCTTGTCACAGAAATGTAAGATGGGTAACACAGCAGGGTAACACAGGCCGTGATCCTAGCACTTGGGAAGTGGAGGCAGCAAGAGCAGGAGTTTAAGGCCATCCTCTGCAATATTTCAAGTTCAAGGCTAGTTTGGGCTACCTGAGCTTGTCTCAAAAAAAAAAAAAAAAAAAAAGGAAAGAAAAAAAAAAGAGCTAGACAGGCAGTGGCGCACGCCTTTAATCCCAGCACTTGAGAGGCAGAAGCAGGAGGATATCTGTGAGTTTGAGACCAGCCTGGTCTACAAAGTGAGTTCCAGGACAGCCAGGGATGTTACACAGAGAAACCCTGATTCGAAGAACCAATAAATAGCCAAGACCTCTGTGTGTGACAGCTGGACAGGGCGTTCCACCTCACCAGAAATCCAGAAAACAATGAACAACGGCCACTAGGCCACATGCAGAGCCAGAAGTGATAGGGAAGACATACCCTGTCTTGTGGATGCTCAGGTGCTGCCCCCACAGAAACACCCACAGGCCCTTCAGGCCTCGCAAGTCACCATCCACAGCTTCACTGTGTGTGGTCCTGGAGGGAGGCGCTGAGTGTCCAGTCAGGACAGACGTACCGTGATGGTTGCATTTCACTTAGATGATGTCTGAAGAAACAGAGGCAGTGTGCTGTCTATTGGCATGTTCTGGGCTAGACACAGGGCCCAGATAAGGCACCAGGAGATAAAACTAGATCGAGTGGTGGGGTAGTTGGGGATTGGGGCTCTTCAGAAGCTGGGCCTTGTGTCCCTGTGCAGTGTGGCTGCAGCTCTCAGAAGGCTGACTTGGGTCTAAGCGCGCTCTCAAAAACCTAGCAAGGCTCCTGCAGCACATAACGCGGGGTTTGGAGTGGACGGGAAGAGATTCTAGGCCAGAGCCAAGCAGGGCCCCGCAGGGACTCATGGGCACTGCTGCTGGCCCCTGTTCTCAACAGAGGCTGGCCATTGGCCTCACAGCCCTGCTGAGGTTGCACTTTTGCTGTGTAAACTGCTCTGTGGCTCTGGGTGGAGACTCCCTCCCTGTCGATCTATAATTTCTCAGAAAAGAGGCTGAGGAATCACCTGGTAAATGCCCTAGACGTGGGGCGGCATGGTGAGAGCCACAGCCCCTGATCCTCCCAGACCTGAGTACTTCCTCTGCTTGCTCAGAGATGGCTGCCAATATCCCCCCAGCCCCCTGAGAGCCGTCCTTCCTGAAAGCCAGCACTGCCTTTCCTGGCCCCTCCTGTGCATTCCCACACCCCAGGCAGGGCAAAGGGACAGCTCAAGGCTCGCTGAGCTTTGGAGTGTGCGTCAGGTCACGGCTCTCAGGCCCTGAGGAGGAGGCCAAGATGTGGCTCCGGCAGGGTGAGTGGAGCCAGGCCCAGGTTGAGGGCCCCACACGCAGCCCTCCTGCCTCCTCCAGGGGCAGCATGTTTACCCGGGGTCTTTGCACACAAGGAAGTAGTAGGTAGGTAGGCCCTCCATACTGCAGAGGCAGTGGAAGCTGTCTCTGCTCCTTGAGGCTTAGGCGCTGTCTTCCTGCCAGCCCTTCCTAAGAGGACTGTGCTGGGGAGAGCAAACATGAGGTAGCTGGTGGCCCTGCCAGGTGTTCCTAGAAGAGGCCCTGGGGGAGGGGTGGTAGCCAGACGTCCAGCTGACCTAGAGGTCACAGGAGGGCTGAGACTGGGCCTTGGACAAACCCCTGGACTGGGCGGCACAAATCGTGGGCCCACTCAGGCTTAAGAATCTCCAGTCAGACAGCATGCGAAAAGTACAGGAGAGGCTTAGAGACAGGGCGAAACTACTTAACCATGACATCTGCTCAGTATAGGGGCGAGTGGGGGGATTCCCAGGAACCAGGAGCTTCCCTCACCTTGGCTGAACCTACTGCGAGACAGGGCCCCCTACACTTACCTGAGCACCAGTCCTGTAAGGCTACTCACCAAGCTCCACTTCTAACACCAGCAGGGGTGGCCTTCAGAGCCCACCTCTCCCCTGAGGGAGACTTGGGGAGACAAAGTGCCCCCCCTCTTCACCAATGCACCAGGAAAGTTGCTGTGGAGACTAGCTGCCAGCACGGAGGGAGCTACACAGAGAAACCCTGTCTCGAAAAACCAAAAAAAAAAAACTCTAGTTTGATCAATCAAACATTTGAAAACTGTGAAGGATTAGCTGGGTAGGTAGATGTCTGTAAGTCCAGTGCTGAGAGCTGAGGCAAGAGGACCATCGTTAAGTTGAACCAGTCTGGACTACACAGTGAGGTCTTGTCACAGGAAATGTAAGATGGTAACACAGCAGGGTAACACAGGCCGTGATCCTAGCACTTGGGAAGTGGAGGCAGCAAGAGCAGGAGTTTAAAGGCCATCCTCTGCAATATTTCAAGTTCAAGGCTAGTTTGGGCTACCTGAGCTTGTCTCAAAAAAAAAAAAAAAAAAAAGGAAAGAAAAAAAAAGAGCTAGACAGGCAGTGGCGCACGCCTTTAATCCCAGCACTTGAGAGGCAGAAGCAGGAGGATATCTGTGAGTTTGAGACCAGCCTGGTCTACAAAGTGAGTTCCAGGACAGCCAGGGGTGTTACACAGAGAAACCCTGATTCGAAGAACCAATAAATAGCCAAGACCTCTGTGTGTGACAGCTGGACAGGGGTTCCACCTCACCAGAAATCCAGAAAACAATGAACAACGGCCACTAGGCCACATGCAGAGCCAGAAGTGATAGGGAAGACATACCCTGTCTTGTGGATGCTCAGGTGCTGCCCCCACAGAAATCACCCACAGGCCCTTCAGGCCTCGCAAGTCACATCCACAGCTTCACTGTGTGTGGTCCTGGAGGGAGGCGCTGAGTGTCCAGTCAGGAAAAGACGTACCGTGATGGTTGCATTTTCACTTAGATGATGTCTGAAGAAACAGAGGCAGTGTGCTGTCTATTGGCATGTTCTGGGCTAGACACAGGGCCCAGATAAGGCACCAGGAGATAAAACTAGATCGAGTGGTGGGGTAGTTGGGATTGGGCTCTTCAGAAGCTGGGCCTTGTGTCCCTGTGCAGTGTGGCTGCAGCTCTCAGAAGGCTGACTTGGGTCTAAGCGCGCTCTCAAAAACCTAGCAAGGCTCCTGCAGCACATAACGCGGGGTTTGGGAGTGGACGGGAAGAGATTCTAGGCCAGAGCCAAGCAGGGCCCCGCAGGGACTCATGGGCACTGCTGCTGGCCCCTGTTCTCAACAGAGGCTGGCCATGGCCTCACAGCCCTGCTGAGGTTGCACTTTTGCTGTGTAAACTGCTCTGTGGCTCTGGGTGGAGACTCCCTCCCTGTCGATCTATAATTTCTCAGAAAAGAGGCTGAGGAATCACCTGGTAAATGCCCTAGACGTGGGGCGGCATGGTGAGAGCCACAGCCCCCTGATCCTCCCAGACCTGAGTACTTCCTCTGCTTGCTCAGAGATGGCTGCCAATATCCCCCAGCCCCCTGAGAGCCGTCCTTCCTGAAAGCCAGCACTGCCTTTCCTGGCCCCTCCTGTGCATTCCCACACCCCAGGCAGGGCAAAGGGACAGCTCAAGGCTCGCTGAGCTTTGGAGTGTGCGTCAGGTCACGGCTCTCAGGACCCTGAGGAGGAGGCCAAGATGTGGCTCCGGCAGGGTGAGTGGAGCCAGGCCCAGGTTGAGGGCCCCACACGCAGCCCTCCTGCCTCCTCCAGGGGCAGCATGTTTACCCGGGGTCTTTGCACACAAGGAAGTAGTAGGTAGGTAGGCCCTCCATACTGCAGAGGCAGTGGAAGCTGTCTCTGCTCCTTGAGGCTTAGGCGCTGTCTTCCTGCCAGCCCTTCCTAAGAGGACTGTGCTGGGAGAAACAAACATGAGGTTAGCTGGTGGCCCTGCCAGGTGTTCCTAGAAGAGGCCCTGGGGGAGGGGTGGTAGCCAGACGTCAGCTGACCTAGAGGTCACAGGAGGGCTGAGACTGGGCCTTGGACAAACCCCTGGACTGGGCGGCACAAATCGTGGGCCCACTCAGGCTTAAGAATCTCCAGTCAGACAGCATGCGAAAAGTACAGGAGAGGCTTAGGAGACAGGGCGAAACTACTTAATCCTGACATCTGCTCAGTATAGGGGCGAGTGGGGGGATTCCCAGGAACCCAGGAGCTCCCTCACCTTGGCTGAACCTACTGCGAGACAGGGCCCCCTACACTTACCTTGAGCACCAGTCCTGTAAGGCTACTCCACCAAGCCTCCACTTCTAACACCAGCAGGGGTGGCCTTCAGAGCCCACCTCTCCCCTGAGGGAGACTTTGGGGAGACAAAGTGCCCCCCCCTCTTCACCATCCGCACCCAGGAAAGTTGCTGTGGAGACTAGCTGCCCAGCACGAGAGGGTTAAAGGAGCCGGAGCACGGGGCAGGGCCAGCTGAGGGCTGCCAGCTACAGGCAGTGGGGAAATCCACAGGGCAGCAGCCTGTACTGTAGACGGCCCTTGCTCACTGCCTGCCTGCAGCCAGCTCTGTACAAGGAACTATGGCCCTGAGGACAGGTGAGGAACTCCCTGCCACTTGCTCTGAGGGTAGCTGGTCCTCAACCCTGAGCCCACTGGGAGAAGCCACAGTAGGTTCAACTCAGGGTTGGCTGGTGGGAATTTTGGGTTGGGTCTCGGATACAATTCCTGGCGCCAGAGGGTCTGTGTCACTTTTTCCCTTGGTGGTGGCACTGTGGGAAAGGGCCAGATAAAGGCAGGGCAGGCAGAAGAAACAAGCACCTCAACCCTGGGCACAGGGTGCAGAAATGGGGCTCATCATATCCCACATTCTCACCTCACCACTTGCTGAGATGGTGTGCTGTACTCGGCCATGATCCTTCTGGCTACCGTTCCTCTTAAGGGCCTGGCTTTGGGTGAACCGGAAAATGTCTTATTCCTTGTCTGCCTTTGGCGAGCTCCCACAATGCTTAGGGCTGAGTCTCACTTCCAAACCACCATTAACGCAGTCACACCAGATACTGCGTAGGTGCGGAATAGTGTTGTCCTGCCCAACTTGATCCAGCGCTCTCAGCATACGCCCGAGGTAGATTAGAATTGGGGTGCTGTTTCGGTTCGTGTGATTTGACGCCTGGTTGAATGAACAGTTGGAATTTTCTAGACTCCACTATTCTACCAGCAAGGGTTATAGCCTTCATATACTGGGGAGCAAAAAAGTTGCGCGTCACCCACCTGGGGGCCTAACAGTCAGGGAACGGACAGCTTCCTGTCCAGTCACTGAGGACCACAATTGAATATGCCACTTGGGTCTATTCTAGAATATTCTGGAGCAGTCAGATCTTGACCAGCACCTAGATTCTGTTTTTCAGCCTGGCTGTTGTATATACCCCAGAGGACACAGACCGCCTAGTGGCCAGGCCCAGGTTGCCTGTGAAGCCAGGGCGAAATGGAGGCGCCAAGCCCTCGGCACCCTTGCAGTGGGATGGGGACCACCACTTGCTGGTTCCATGGGTTGGAAAACCGAAGTGGCTTCAAAGGGTAGGACCTGGCTGTCACCAGTGTCTGCTTGGTATCAAAGTGGGGTGACATCCCTCTCTTACAATGGCTGAGGGTTAGGGAAGCCCAGGGTTTGGCTCACATGCTGGGGCACAGTCCTCTGGGCACCTCCTTGCCAAGCCCTTCTCCCCACAGGAAGCCCAGCCCTGGTGGTGCTTCTGGCTTTCTGGGTGGCACTGGGCCCCTGTTACCTGCAGGGGACAGATCCTGGAGCATCAGCAGATGCTGAGGGCCCCCAGTGCCCTGTCACCTGTACCTGCAGCTATGATGACTACACAGAGGAGCTCAGCGTCTTTTGCAGTTCAAGGAACCTCACGCGGCTACCTGATGGCATCCCAGTCAACACCAGGGCCTGTGGCTGGATGGCAACAACCTCTCCTCCATTCCCTCAGCAGCCTTCCAGAACCTGTCCAGTCTGGACTTTCTCAACCTGCAGGGCAGCTGGCTGAGGAGCCTAGAGCCACAGGCACTGCTGGGCCTGCAGAACCTCTACCATCTGCACCTGGAACGGAACCTGCTCCGGAGCCTAGCGGCCGGCTCGTTCATACACACACCAAGTCTGGCTTCACTGAGCCTGAGTAACAACCTCCTGGGCCGGCTGGAAGAAGGGCTGTTCCAGGGCCTCAGTCACCTTTGGGACCTTAACTGGGTTGGAACAGCCTAGTGGTCCTGCCTGACACAGTGTTCCAGGGCCTGGGTAACCTCCATGAGCTGGTGCTGGCTGGCAACAAACTGACTTACCTGCAGCCTGCGCTCTTCTGTGGCTTGGGTGAGCTGCGGGAACTGGATCTGAGCAGGAACGCACTCCGCAGCGTCAAAGCTAATGTCTTTATCCATCTGCCCAGGCTGCAGAAGCTCTACCTGGACCGCAACCTCATTACAGCTGTCGCCCCCCGCGCCTTCCTGGGCATGAAGGCACTGCGTTGGCTAGACCTGTCACACAACCGTGTGGCGGGCCTCCTGGAGGACACCTTCCCAGGTCTGCTGGGTCTGCATGTCCTGCGCCTGGCACACAATGCCATCGCTAGCTTGCGACCACGTACTTTCAAAGACCTACACTTTCTGGAGGAGCTGCAGCTTAGCCACAATCGGATCAGGCAGCTAGGTGAGAAGACATTTGAGGGCCTGGGGCAGCTGGAGGTCCTGACACTCAATGACAATCAGATCTATGAGGTCAAGGTGGGCGCCTTCTTCGGCCTCTTCAATGTGGCTGTTATGAATCTCTCTGGCAACTGTCTGAGGAGCCTCCCGGAGCGCGTGTTCCAGGGTCTGGGCAAGCTGCACAGCCTGCACTTGGAGCACAGCTGCCTGGGCCACATCCGCCTGCACACATTCACTGGCCTCTCAGGGCTGCGCAGACTCTTCCTCAGGGACAACAGCATCTCCAGCATCGAGGAGCAGAGCCTGACAGGGCTCTCGGAGCTCCTGGAGCTCGATCTTACCGCCAACCGGCTCACACATCTGCCCCGCCAGCTTTTCCAGGGTCTCGGCCAGCTGGAGTATCTGCTTCTCTCGTACAATCAACTGACAGTGTTGCCTGAGGATGTCCTGGGCCCTCTGCAGCGGGCCTTCTGGTTGGACATCTCACATAACCGCCTGGAGACACTGGCTGAAGGCCTTTTCTCATCGCTGGGGAGGCTTCGCTACCTCAGCCTCAGGAATAACTCCTTGCAGACCTTTTCACCACAACCCGGCTTGGAGCGTCTGTGGCTTGATAGCAACCCCTGGGACTGCAGCTGTCCCCTCAAGGCACTGCGTGACTTTGCCCTACAGAACCCTGGCGTTGTCCCCCGCTTTGTTCAGACTGTCTGTGAGGGAGACGACTGCCAGCCAGTGTACACTTACAACAACATCTCATGTGCCAGCCCTGCCAATGTCTCAGGCCTCGACCTACGGGACATTAGTGAAACACATTTTGTGCACTGCTGACCCTGGCTACTTACTGGCCTGGTCTGGCCCAACACTGCCTTATGGCCAGGACAGTGTCTCATTGTTACCAGAATAAGCATGGCTCTCGAATACCTACCCATCTCTAGGGGACAGGTCCTGGCTGCTGACTTCCTGGAAGCAGGGCAGTACTGGAAGCTATGTGGTTTAAAAAGGGTGGGCACAGGCCAAGTGCCCAAGGGCCTGAAAGAGGGGAGGTGCTCGGCAGCACCCCCCTGCTGGCGACAATTAAAAGCAAATATGAAGCATAGCTTGTGACCTAGAGTGTGAACTTGGGAAACCTGTCCTTTGTCCCTGCCCCATCTCTCCTGTCTTAGCTCTGCCCAAGCCCAGTCTGAGCCTTGCTGGTGTTGAGAACGTGGGTCCCACTTCATTTGGACCGGATCCTGACCATTTTCTCATGGGCTTCTTATGACCCTCTCCTCCCCCTCCTGGCACTACACTGGGGCCAAGTGGGGTTCTCACAGATGTTGTCAGCACACAGGTGTGGAGGTCACCACACCTGCCCACTATTACTGAGTGCTGGATGGGGGTAGGTGGGAGTTGAGGACTGCCATCTGACAGCAACCACCCCTTGGAACATTCCCCAGGCCCCCAGTCTCCTTTGAAGTCCTCAGCTTTGCCCCAGGAACCATCTACTTTCCTGACCTTTCTAGGAAGGAGGAGGGAGGGCCTCTGTGCCTCAGCTCACACTTGAACGCTCAGCCTTCTGCTTCCGGTGGTCTCAGCAATGTGCTAGCAGACCATGGGTTTCTGAAAACACAATGTGCCAACCCCACCCCCCAGAACAAGACAGGCCACACCTTCAGGCTCTTTAGATCTTTACTGTTTGTTCCAGCCATGAAAAGTAAGGAATCAAAAGCCAGAGGACAGAGGGTTTGGATGCTGGGTTCTTCACAAGATGGGGTGGTATGTTAAATAGCAGAGTTCTGTAAACCACACTGTGTCACAAAAGGCTCGCACACAGCAAGTGTAGGCACTCAGGGTCAGTTGGGATGAGAAAGCAGTGGCCAGCTCCTGTGTGGTGTGGCTGTTAGAGCAGCCTGTTGACCTGGGGCAGGAGTGACCAGGGCTGGGCCAAAAGCCTACAGACTGGAGGTTAAGGCTACTACTATTCTCAAGGAACTGGGCCCCAAGTTATCCCCTCAGCTAGAGACTAGTTTGGTGAAGCTGGTGTCAGCAAATGACACTGGGGCCTGCAGAAGATCTCTGCATGGAGGTAATCGCATAGGCCAGCCATTGCCCAGGCCAGCAACTACAGGTCCCAAGACAGGCCTGAGGACCTCTGCTCCCAAAGGTCCTATAGGTTGAGAACAGAGCACACAGCATTAGAAGGCTGTGAGACTGTCAGGAGCACAGAGCAGGCATCCCGTGCAGAACTTTCTGGGCTATGGACGTTAGTGCGGAATATGCAATGCTTTTGGGAAATTCCTGGATGAAGTCGCGCCCCTCCTCCAAGCTCTTGGTAAGCTGGGGATCCAGGGGAACAGAACCTGCAATAACAAAAGCCAGGAAAGGGCTGACAAAATGGTTCAGTGGGTAAAGGTGCTTGCTGCCAAGCCTGATAAGCCAGGTTCAGTACCCAGGACCTACATGTTAGGAGATAAGTAACCCAATCTGATCCCCCCACGTACACGGTGCATGTGCGTACCCACAAGCCCTTCCTCAGTGCACAAACAAGAGGAGGCCACCAAGAGCCTGCAGCAGGTGAGGAGTGTCAGCCGACCACTCACTTGTCAGAACCTCAAGCTTAGCTCCCCATGACCTCCCACTGGAAACAATGTGAGAAGGTGGTAGGCGCCTGGTGTCCCCGACACTCCCAAAACTGTAGCTGGGTGTCTGGCAGCCCAGAGACACCTCAGATTGGGCACTTAGACAATAGAGAGGTCCAACATGGCAGTCGGGCCCACGGTAGCTGCAAGTTGGGTCCCTGCTCTTGACACGCACCTAAAAAGGGAACTCCAGTCAGCCGGGCCAGCTCCTCCCCACCGCCGCTGGAGAAGACATTGGTACACTCCTAGAAGACAAGTGATGTGAGGGTCCAGCTTGCAGACCCACTCACCATGATGAGACTCCCTTCTCCATGTGATACCCATGGCCAGGGTGAGACCTACAAGTGGCCCAGGAAGAAGAATGCCCACTAATAGTGTCCTCTCTATCCACAAAGTTACTTACCTGACCCTGGGGACTTGTGGACAAGAGACCTACTTTCTCAAAGTCCCTGACTGCCTGATCTGTCTTGTCCTCCCTCAGGCCTTGAAATTGCCCACCCATCTTCCAAAACTCACAGCGCAGTGCGGGCAGGTGAAGCCGCTCATGTTTTCTATGAGCCCTATCACCCGCAGCCCAGTCTTCTTACAGAAGGTCAGCTCCCGCCTCACATCCCCAATAGACACCGCCTGTGGATTAGAGTGAGGAGGGTCAGTCAGCCATACATCAGCCAAGAGTCAAGTAGCCAGCAGGGAACACGGCCCACTACAGTCCATTCCAAGCCCAACCAGGGTGGAGACGGAGAACCCCCCTCCACGCCCACACAGGGTTGGAGGAGAGACCAGCAGTACCTGGGGTGTGGTGACCACAAGAGCCCCAAGGGGCCTGTAGGGGCGCAGGGCTTCCACAGCGGCCATGTGCTCATCAGAAGTCCCTGGAGGTGTGTCCACAACCAGATAGTCCAGCTCCCCCCAGGCCACGTCAGACACAAACTGCTTTATCAGTGCTGCAAAGACCCCCAAAGCCCAGGAGTCATCCCTGTGAAAGGGTTAGGAAAGGGAAGGCCCATTTTGTCCAGCCCAGGATCTATCAGCTGCTTCTGGGCAGCTCCCAGGGAGGACCCGGCACACAGGGCAGCCAGGGCCCACTGATCTTCGAGGTAACCAGGCAGAGCTCTTGGGTTCCCACGGCACTCCTTGCTTTCCAGCAGCCTTACCACCTGTAGCACACAGCTGTCTCCACACTCCACCTGGCAGGGCTGTAGCCAATGCCCATGAAGGCCCCAGGTGAGGGTGCAACCATGATTTTCCTAAAAGTCTCTGTGCCCTCAAGCCCAGAGAAAATGCCCGGGCACGAAGTCCTCGACAGCACATCCCGGAGCTACTGGACATGAACTCTGTGTGTGTTATTCTTCCTAGGTATCCTCTCACTGTGACCAGGATGGTTTAGTGTTACCCCCTTGAAGCTCAGCACTTAGGTCCACTCCACACTGTACGGCCTCAGATCCTTGGGTTGAGTGAGGACGGGTGGGGAGGGGTCTCAGGAGAGCGATCCCTTCCTAACTAGAGAGTGGCTGATGACTTCACAACAAATGCCAAACACAGCTTCTCCCTTGATCTTGGTCTCATGTACACTGTGCGTCCAGAGGCTGATACAGTTGCTACATAAGCTGTGAGAAGCTTCTCAGAAGCACAGGGGTGTATATATTCTGAAGGGTGGGCACGCATGAGAAGCAGAAACATTCCAACGCAACAGAGACTCCATTATCAAGAGACTGGCTTCGGCTCTATCCAAACGCAGTAGGCATGAGAGGAGGGAAAGCAGCCTCAGTAAAGAGGCACTGAGGAGTTGGCTGAGGGATTCTCACTAAGTTCTTACCATGTTTCTTGGGACCTCTCCACACCACAGCCTCATCAGGGTTTTCCAGCAGGAAGCCCACAGACATAAGGGAAATGCTCTGCTCCTGATCCACAAAGACAGGCACCCAGCCACTGTCACATTGGTGCACTGCCTTGCCTTGTGCACGGAGCATGTGTGGTATGCTGGGACCGCACAGGTCCACATCTAGGATCCCCACCTGCAAGGAGGAGGATGCAGAGGGGTGGAGAAGCTTGCCAAGCTTGTTGAGAGCTAGGGACAATAATGAAATACGTGTCAACCCTGGTCGGGGCCTCACCTTCTTGCCCTGGTGGCGCAGCGCCAGGGCCAACTCCGTGGAGATGGTGCTTTTCCCAACGCCCCCTTTTCCAGAAAGAACAAGGATGATATGTCGCACGCCGGCCAGGTTTCCGGGCTCTGGTGAGAAACAGGAGTTGGGGTTTCCGGGAGAGCGACAAAGACAAAGGCACCGAGGTAGGTCTTCTAGAAGCCCCAGATCTGTCTCGGTCTCACTTGTCTGAAGTGCACACGTGAACGGTCACTTGTTATAAATCTTCAAACTGCCAGCTAATGTCAACAGACACAGAGGAAACTAACAGAGTAGTTTATCACAGCTAAGCGACACCTGCGCACAAATGCACAGACTCCATACTAGAGATTGCAGAGGGCTTCCAGTTCTCTGGACAGTGTGAGGCTGAGGACACAGAGCAGTTGTAACCGCCTATGTGTGCATCCGCGTCACTCGGCCGGCTCAGTAAACAAGGGGACATGGGATGCTTTCGCTTGGGCCTGCACTAGGTTCGCTTTCAGACATCCCCAACCCCTCAAGCTTGCCGACCCGCACGCTCACCAGCAGCAGCCTCCATTCCGCTACGATCTGCTTTTCACGGCTCTCTTCCGCTTCCTCTCCAAACTTTCGCAGCCTTTGAACCAATGGCGACAAGAGCCCGCCCCTTCCTTATTTTGAGAGGTTAGTCACTCATCCTTCATCCAATCAGATCACCCAAAGAGGTCAGATCCTGGCAACTGATGATGACGTCATGGACACGGACATACTTCCGCATACTTGTCCAATGGTCTCGAGAAAATTTTTTTGATCGCTCTAGCGAGAACCAATAAAAACTTTGGTTCAGGATTGACAGGTTGTGCAAGCCTCTTAACAGCAGTCCTGTCTCGCGAGACCCGCCCCCGCGCGAAGCTGCCGGAGAGCCCGCCTTCGGCTGCCGGGCCAATGCAGCGCGGGGGTGGGGATTGTTTGCGTCGCGGCCGGAACGGAAAGTGGGTCAGCGCCGGCGGAGCTGCGTTGGCCGCAGGTGAGCCGCGCCGGCCCAGCCCGGCCAGGCCCGGCGGCCGGCAGGTTGACCTTGCAGGCGGTCAAACCTGCCACCCGTTGTTCCCTGGCGGTGGCGCTCGGGAGTCTGGGCGGGGGTCTCGGAGCCAGACGCCACGGACCGCATCGCCGTAGCGAGATTCGCGAGCCTCTGGCGAGGAAAGCAACCTCCAGTCCCGCGGAGGGCGAGCGTGGCCACGTCCAGGGACATCTCTGGTTCATTCATTGGGTTCCTACTGTGCTCTTATACGGCACTCTGCCAGCCCAACTGCTGTGCGCGACCACGCTCGGCTTCTTTGTGGATGGCCCGAGCGAGGTAGGGTAGTACAGTGCTTCTACAGGGGACAGGAAGCAGTTAGGACAGAGTCGACTATTACACTAAGACAGTCTACTCAGGAGAGGAGATTCAGACATCCCAAGGCCTTTCATTTTGTCCCAAGAACGACGTCAAGCCCGTGAGTTTAAGGTTGTATCAAAGACCGAGTTTGTGGTGCGCAGAGCGGGATGGATGAGAGGGAGTTCTGTGGGGCAGGAAGCGGTGGGTCTCCAACGACAAGAAGGGTGTCAGGAGTGGATGACAGCTGGGTTTCTGGCATGAGGAACTGGATGCTGGGGATGCCATTTGCCAAAGTGGACAGCAGAGGAGGAGCAAGTTAATTGTCAAATGCTTGAGGGGCAGTAGCTCCTGAACGGAATGCAGAGATGGGCTGGGGCACCTCCAAAGTCATGGGTGTCTGGGTTGTGTTTCACACCGTCGCCCTGGGCTTGATTGAGGTACTCAGATACTGGAGCCAGGTACGAGCTTGTGGGAGTTTCTGAATCTCAGTGTTCGGGGCCCCGAAGTCCCATCCTTTGGTGGATCTATGGCTTAGGCTGCCAGGTAGAAGTGCCAGGGGCCAGAGTTGTGGGGTGTGGGTTTGGGCCTTGCTTGGTCATTGACACATTACATGTCTTTAAGGTTACAATTATCATTTTTTTCCAGGTCCTCTCCACTATGGCCGTCGTGCACGGAGTAGCAGGGCATGGCACTTTGTCTTGAGTGCAGCCCGCCGGGATACAGATGCCCGAGCTGTGGCTCTGGCAGGCAACTCTAATTGGGGCTATGACTCTGATGGGCAGGTAGGTCTCAGTGGCAAGGTGGGGATAACCAGTGTATGGGGTGAAAAAGACACTAAGCCAGGCAACTGAACTGTCTCCTGGTATATGGTACTTGGAAGGGCTCTTTGGTCTGGTAAAGAACATCTAGCCTGAGGTGTGACACTCAATACAGAGACAGGGATTTAACGTCCTGGATGGTGCTGGTTACTGTACAATGCCTGTTCACGGCCCGGCCAATTTTTGTTTTATTATTGTGTGCCACAGTGAATGGGTGGATGTTAGGAGCCTTGTGTGGGCATGTGTTCTGTCTTCCACCTTTATTTGGTATATGGGGATCGAACTTAGGTTGTTCTTGATGGTTACTAACACACACACACACACACACACACACACAAAATGGCTCAACATATATATATATTTTGATCACCCTGGATGTTTCTTTTGCCACACAAATACTGTATGTATCATGTGTGTTGTATATGATAGGATTTGTGATCTTTTTTGGGGTTTTGAGTCAGGGTTTCTCTGTGTAGCCCTGGCTGGCTGTGAACTCAGTGCTGGGATCAAAAGCATGTGTCACTATCTCTGCCGGTTTTTATTCTCAGAAATGGTCTCACACTGTAACACAGGCAGGCCTTGGACTTGAGGCATTTTATTGTGTGTGGGCACACAGGTGCTGTGATGAACATGTGGAGGTCAGGACCATGTGACACCCTTGGGAGGGTCATCAGCAAAATGCTTCTTCTTTGTAATATTTATAGTTCTTGAAGTTCAAATGTCCCAAGACTTCCTTTGTTGGAGACTCTGAGCACGGAGAGGCCCAGGAGTGCAGACATAGGGTGGATACCTAGCTTAATGTGCCTGACTAGGTTCTTGGAAGTGGCTGTTGACTTGCCTTGCTGATATCGGACTGGTATTCTGGCTCTGCCCTATATTGCCTCTACTCTGATGTCATAGCTCTCTAAAACAGGGTTAGGGTCCCTTCTGGAAGCCCATGGGATCACCAGACTGTGAGGAAAGTGATTTACTGACTAGGTCAGCAGTGTCCCAGGCCCTTCTTGGGGTCTTCTGAGCTTAAATGTCAGCCCAGTTTTTCAGCTACACCTCCAGTTCCTATGACAATGCACCTGAAACGGCCTATATGCCTGTTCGTGCCTCCCAGTCATCAGTGACACACACATGCCTGTCTTCCATCATGTAATAAGCTTGTCACGTGGCAGGCAGTTTTGGGTGTTCCTGGGCCCAGGCTGGGTTGAGCCGCATCCTCCCTTCCTCCTGCCCTAGGCAGATTGGCTCCTTATCAGTGGATCTGCCTTGGCTTTAGAAGATCCCATCTTTGCCAGTGGGGTACAAGGTCTGCTCTGAGGTATGAACCTTTCCTCCAGGCAAAGTAGCTGGTCTATTTGGCTTCTGAGTGGCCTAAGTTGGCTAACCAAACATTCGGTCTGGCTCCTTGTGGGCTATACTCCCCTATTCCAGCACATAGGACCCAGAATTGGATGTCAGTTTTCAGTCCCAACTCAGCTCTCTATTGCTGGACATTTCCTCACCTGGTCATGATATTGTACATCCACCATGTTAGTTCTCCATCTTTAGATGATCCCTGAGGAGCTGGTGATCATGCAAAAGAAGCAGAGATCAGGATGATGGAGACCCTGAGTATTGTGAAGACAAATACAGGGTGAACGTGGTAGCTGAATGTTTCCTTGTAGGGAAGTGCAGTGAGCGCCCTGCCCATAGCAGGATGACTTTGTGACTGCAAATAGATCTAACTCTGGGGTACGGGGTTAGAACTGTGATGTGGTTGCCATTATAGGGGGGTCCTGGACCACTGTGTGGGGCACAGCAGGGCAGCTCAAGGAGCTAGAGGCCAAAACTTCAGGGACTGTCAAGTCAGCTAGTCTGAACCCTAGCACGAAAACAGGGATCCAAGGCTCTGCAGAGCATCTGAATAGCAATAGAGTTGATTGGTCAGTTAGTAGTTGGAACTTGACCAGCTCAGCTTTGTCTACATCCCCAACCAGGCTCTGAGGCCTGAGAGCCCAAGCCATAAGGACTGCATCTTTGGAGGAGTTTGCTGCAGCTGAGGCTTGAAGCAGCTGCATTAGCCCATTCAACCTCATTAAGCATCCTTGCTCCTCTTGATTCCAGTGACCTTGGAGACATCCCAAGGCTTAGGTCTTAGGCTATGTGGAGCCAGATGCTAGACCTTGCTGACAGCACCAGCCCTGTGGTTTAGGAGACCTTGAACTACCTAGAGAAGACAGCAGGTGGGTGCTGAGTGGCCTATGGCAGCTAGGGCTTCTGTGTGGAAATGCAGAGGGTTATTATATTGAGTTTCAGAGATCCATTAAGAAACCAAGTAAGAAGTCACTCCCCCAGGACTACTTCCCATCTCACTGTTGTCTCTGAGGCTGGGAGTCTTAGCACTCAAGTTGTTTATGTTGAGTATTGGAGAACCACAGGTGTCTAGATTCTTCCCTGGTGGATTTGAGAACGGGTTGGGTAGCCTGGCAAAGGGAGAGCTGTCATAAACAGGACAACCTGCCCCTTCCCTCCCAGCATAGTGACTCCGACTCTGACCCTGAGTACTCTTCCCTGCCACCATCCATCCCCAGTGCTGTGCCTGTGACAGGAGAGTCCTTCTGTGACTGTGAGGGCCAGAATGAGACTACCTTCTGCAACAGTCTACACACAACACACCGCGGCAAGGACTGCCGCTGTGGTGAGGAGGATGAGGGTGAGTGTCTTGCCACTGTGGAGGGCTGGGCAGGCTCTCTGGGACCGGAAGGCACTCTTTGCTATAGCCCTCCCTAGTTTGGGCCCTCTGTCTTAACAGATTTTGACTGGGTCTGGGATGACCTGAACAAGTCCTCAGCCACCTTGCTAAGCTGTGATAATCGGAAGGTCAGCTTTCACATGGAGTATAGCTGTGGCACTGCAGCCATTCGGGGCACCAAGGAGCTAGGGGATGGCCAACACTTCTGGGAAATCAAGATGACCTCTCCTGTGTATGGCACTGACATGGTAAATGGCCAAGCAAGAGGGTAGGTGCCACGGGCCCTGCCACTAGACACCTAACTGTCCAGCCCCACTGTTTGCAGATGGTGGGCATTGGGACATCAGATGTTGACCTGGACAAGTACCACCACACGTTCTGCAGCCTGCTTGGCAGGGATGAAGACAGCTGGGGGCTCTCCTACACTGGTGGGTGTTGCCTGGGTTACCGGTGGGGCTAGAAGTACCACAGACCTTCCAGGCTCACCCCTCTGCTCCTCACAGGGCTCCTTCACCACAAAGGTGACAAGACAAACTTCTCTTCACGCTTCGGCCAGGGCTCGATTATTGGTGTACACTTGGACACCTGGCATGGGACTCTGACCTTTTTCAAGAACAGGAAGTGCATAGGTGAGAATGCCTTTGAGGAGCCTTTCGGGGTGGGGCCAGGCAGTCTGACCTAAGGCTCCTGAGGGAGGGTAGGCAGGGCTGAAGCCAGGTTGGGGTTACCAGGCCAGACCAGTCTGTCTTCTGTGTTCACACAACTTGAGCTGCTCACCTTGGTGCATTGTGGGAGGAGCTTCCTGGCTCCCAACCTACATGGCACTCAGGATGAGCCTTCTTCCAGGAGTGGCTGCTACTCGGCTTCAAAACAGAAGGTTCTACCCGATGGTTTGCTCAACAGCTGCCAAGAGCAGCATGAAAGTCATCCGCTCCTGTGCCAGCTCCACATCCCTGCAATACCTGTGTTGCTACCGCCTGCGCCAACTGCGGCCAAACTCAGGGGACACCCTTGAGGGCCTGCCCTTGCCACCTGGCCTCAAGCAAGTGCTGCATAACAAGCTGGGCTGGGTCCTGAGCATGAACTGCAGCCACTGGAAATCCCCCATGTCCCCTCCTGGCACAGCTACACCTGGTGCTGAGAGTCTTGAGACCAGGCCCTGTCAGAGGAAGCGCTGCCGAAGAAGCTGACTTCTCTCTCTCCTGGGATGCAGATACCTTTCTCTTTCTCGCCCTTCCAGGGCAGCAGCAGAGGGAAGAGCTGAGGTCTAGGCTTTCCCTATCTCCCTGAGGCCAGGCCAGTGTCTCTGTTGGCCATGGAGTGTGAAGGCCATTCTATTGCCTGTGCTGGTAGGGAATCAGTGCCCCTGCTTGTCTTGGGAACTGTAGCTAGGCACTTGTGGACTTAGATGCCAAGCCTGGGAGGCTCGCTGACGAAGGGGAGACACTCATATCCCAGGGAAAAGATGGGCTGTCCCGACCCACGCACGGGGCCTTGGCGTTTTCCTGACTTGTATTGCATGTTGTCAGCTCCTGCTCCTGTTACAGAGATGTCAGCGGGTGCCTGTGAAGGGTTTTTGTCTCGTCCCCAGAGGTTATATCATTAAAAGAGCCCTCACAAACGCCCAAGCTGTTGTGTCTATTGTTTACCTTCTGTCTCTGTCCCACAGCTTTGAGAGGGCCAGATGGATCTTTGAGTACTTCTCCCTGAGGGTGTACTCCAGGCTTCCAGACAGTATGGGGCTGTAATAGCACAACTAGGCACTCAGACCCCCTGCTAAGCTCCTGTAACAAGTGTCCAGGCCAGAGGCAAGTTGAGACCCCAGTTGCCCAAGGGCTCTTGGTGGCCACTACCCTCTACTCCTCTGTTCACCTCCACTTCCCTTAACCTCCCCTACCTTCCATGGTGCTTCCACTTGACCATCAGGCAACAGAGTATACCCCCAGTCAGGAAAAGGTATAGGCTGGACGCAAACCTCCTTGCCTGCCCCTCAGGGTAATTAGTCAGATTGCCCTGTTGTGCTGATGGGCAGGAGGCGACCCAAGGATGGCACAGGTGTGGTCAAGAACTCAGGTCCAGCAGGAGGTCTGGGTTGGTGGTGGTCAAGAAGATACAGATTCTGCGTGAGAGGTCAGGCCCCACTCTGCGAGGCTGCTTGCCCCTGTGGGCCTTCACAGGGAGGTCAGCTAGGAGGCTCAGGCGCTCCTGCTCCGTGCTGCAGTCCAGTAGAGCCTAGAATGGGCACAAGTATGAGTAGGTGGAGCGGAAGTCCTGATCCTGGAAGGAGGGATTTAGGGGACTCACCTGTTGCAAAAGGCGGGGTGAGGGGAAGGCAGTAACAACAGCATCAGCCACAGCTGGGCTGACCCTGTTGAACTGTCTGATTTGCCACCACCACACTCCTCTGAGCCCAGAGCCATCTCTGGTCACTTGCTTGCCTGAGGCCCAATGCCCTGCTGTGCAGAAAGAAAAGGCCTGGGAGTCCCGGAACTGCCTGAAATGGGTATACCCAAACAGAAGCTTTGAGAACACCATCTTTGCGGTCCTCCAACCCTGTCCTGTCTCAGTCCCTTACTCAGTTTCTGCAGAAGTACATACTTAGAGGGGAGCTGGGAGAGGGCCTTGGTGAAGGCGCACACATACTGACTCAGCTCCTGCCATGAGGCCACCAGCAGCACATCCAGGTTTGCATGGAGCTGGAGCAGCACCAGGGCCTGGGGAGTGTGAGAGTGGGCATGGACCACATGTCCTCTGGGGAATCCCAACCCAATGATGCTGGGAACTAAGCCCAGTTCTGACAGGCCAGACTGCAGGCCAAGAGCAGAGACTAAGGCATCTAACAACTCAGCAGCAGCCCTCACCTCCTCCACCTCGGGCCAGCTGATGGCTACCCTGGCATGGGCTTCCTTTGACTTCTTTAGTTGCCATGTCTTCTGAGAACTGGGCTGGTGAGACCTGAAGAGAGGGGACAGAGCCGACCCAGGCCAAGTGGAGTCAGCTGTGACAGAGCCATTAGAGGCAATCGGCTTTCCTGGAATTCCACCCAAGCCAGCCCTACTGAGGTTGTTAAGTGATACCACAGGTATGCATCCAGTCCGATGACAGCCAGATGGGAGCGGGTGAGACTCTTGGGAGACAGCCAGGGGATGGAGCAAGGTGGGTCTGTGATCTGAAAGCAACAATATCCACATATTTGTTCACAGGAGGGCTTTGGCAGCAGGCCCTACAGCCATCAGTACAGCCAGTTTCCAGAGGAAGAGGAACTGGGTGAAGCTCAGTTATAGGTCCTCTGTTTTCTGGTAATCAGCTCTGCTTCCTTAAGGCCCAGGAGTACACACATGCACTCAGGTTTTGGTGTAGAAGTGAGCCAGCCCCCTTCTGGTTCATTTCCACACTCAGCCTGGACACTGGCCAGCATCCAGCAGGCTTTTGACAGATGTTGGCCCTTGGACATCAACACCCACAAAGTGTTTAGCAGAACTGTGCTCTAGACAAATATCAGTTAGCATTGATTCCTTTGAGTCTCGGGAATATAAGCAGCCAAGTGAGGGATTCGTAGCTTTTGTAGACAGATCCCACAGCCAGCACGTACATCACATGGACACTATCTGCTAGAATTCTCCATTCCTCCTCCAACACACCCGGCACCTCCCCTCCCTCCCCCGACAGTTTACAGTCAGGTCACTATTGTCGGCTCTTCAATGCTTGTACATCTAGAGCACTCAGCAGGTTTCCTCATCTCACCCTCAACACCTTCAAAATCCTCAACAGTAGCTCCAGCCCATCCCGGACTGGGGAACAAGACCTATCACATGAAGACAGGTCTTTACCCCGATACCTGGGTCAGCTGCACGGCACCCTGAAGAAATTCCTGGGGTTCCAGCAGCAGCAACTGTTCCCGCTCATTTTCGGGGTTCGCCTCCAGAGGCGCCTGTAGGGTATATAGGCGCCTGTGTGGGGCCCAGGGCCTCTCCTCGTGCTGGCCAGTCAGTCATCAGACACTGTCAATAACCCTCCAGCTCTGCACATAGTGAAGTTGAGGCCAGCTTAGTACTGTTCCCTAAAAGTTCCAGAATACAAAACTAGCCCAACCCCCACCCTCATTGCCAACAGGAGGTTCTCTGGCAGCAGCCGAGTTCAGGTTTCTTGTGTTAAGAAATTAGACTTGGGCATCCTCCGGTTTTTAGGTTACTCCTGTGAGAGGCGAGAAAGATGAATGCAGCTACCTTGCTAGTCAGAGGAAAAGTGAAACATGGATTAGGACTGGCACTGGGCTGGTCGTAGGGAGACACTCACATTGTTGGGGGCCGGGTCGGGCCTCACAACGTTCCACTGCAGGCTACGGGCCTGGTGCTGCGGCTCGATGCGGCATTCACAGCCTAGCGTGGTCAGCGCCTCCATCAGGATGTCGGAGCCTGCAACTTCCAGGACAGCTGGGCCCAACAGGCAACAATTCGGTTATTCCACCACCTCCAGTGCGGACTAGTGGATGACAATGCTACCCTGTCGGTGGCTGGCCCCAGATTCCCAGCCCCTTTCCCCTCACCTGGGTCCACGCACACCACCAGACGCCCCAGAACCTGATCTGCCCGTAAAGCCTTAGCCGCAGCTCTGCGCTCTCGTACTGTACTCGGGGCTTGCGTGCCGACCTCCCTAGCGGGGGCACCTTCAGCGTCTGAGTCGGAAATCTCCCAGGTTTGAGGTCGCCGATGGCTGAGTCGCAGGCCCCGGCCCCGACCGCGACGCGAGCCCGTGGCTCTCCCGGGATCTACCTCAGCCATAAGCTCATCTTTCCTAAAGCTTCCGGACGTACCCGGATGCTTTTGTTCAGGACACGGGCCGCTTCCGGAACGGGGGGAGCTAGTGAAGCGCAGGTTTCCTGTGGAGTAAGGACACAGGCATGGCGCGCAAGAAAGTGAGACCCCGGCTGATTGCTGAGCTGGCCCGGCGTGTGCGCGCCTTGCGCGAGCAGCGGAACCAGCCGCGAGACTCGCAGCTCTACGCCCTAGACTACGAGACGCTGACCCGGCCGCTCTCCGGTCGCCGGCTGCCGATGCGCGCCTGGGCCGACGTGCGTCGCGAGAGCCGCCTCCTACAGCTGCTCGCCCGCCTCCCCTTGTTCGGCCTGGGCCGTCTGGTTACACGCAAGTCCTGGCTGTGGCAGCACGATGAGCCATGCTACTGGCGCCTCACGCGTGTGAGGCCCGACTACACGGCGCAGGTGCGCTCGCTCCCTGTACTGCTCGTTCTTGTATACACTTTCATCTTGCCCACCCTGGACTGCATCGTTTGGTTCTACCCACCCTGAACCACCTGGGCATGTATGTCTCCCTTACGCACGTAACTTAGTGGCAGGGGCTCTAATGTTGACAATCCTCCCTCTTGTTCTGCAGAACTTGGACCACGGGAGGGCCTGGGGCATCCTGACTTTCAAAGGTAAGGTTAGGTGCTGGTTGGAGCCGGTGATGGTTCGCATATCATCCAGCCAGCAGGCAGTCAGCTTGTCTTCTTTCCTTCAGGGAAGAGTGAGGATAAGGCTCGGGAAATCGAGCAAGTTATGTACCACGATTGGCGGTTGGTACCCAAGCACGAGGAGGAGGCCTTCACTGCGTTCACTGCGAAACCAGAAGACAGACCGAACCCAGTCCCCTACCCACCTCTGCTGCGGGCCATGATCCTTGCTGAACGACAGAAAAACGGGGATACCAGCGTCCAGGAGCCGCTCCTGAACCTGGAGAGGACTCGAATGCGACCCTGGGACTACCCTGCAAAACAGGAGACGAAAGGGAAGGCCAAGGGCACCCCAGTCTAACTGCCAGGATTGCCAGAGAGGTCCTGTAAGTCATTTGATGGACAAGTGTCTTTGACTGTGCTAGAGCTCCCCTTTGGTGGCGAGTTATACTCTACAGCCCTGATACATCTGCCCATGAATAATGGGGCAGATGATAGGCTGCTGGTTGTCATTTTCAGGAGGCCCCTCGCCGATTCCTCGGTCTGGAAATAAACTCACGAAACGGCCTGTGTTGTGGTTTCATTACGCGTGTACCGCAGGACGAGGGAGGGAAGGTGGCTGTATGGAGCAGGGTGCCTGGTGCTCCGGTACACTCAGACAGGTCTTGGGCGCTGTGACTGCGCTTTGGGCTCAAATGTGCTGGGACTGCAGGGTCCCAGGAGGGCCCGCGCCCAGAGGTCCTTTAAGGGAGGCCCCGCCCCCTTGCCGCTTGGCCCGCCCCATCCGCCGCCATGATCTGTCTGGTGCTGACCATCTTCGCCAACCTCTTCCCCTCAGGTGAGCACCCAGGCGGGGCGGGGCCGGGCCGGGCCGCCGGGCCGGGCCGGGCAGGGGGCGCTCGGTGGGGCTTGCCTGAAGCCATAACTCCCGCAGCCTACAGCGGCGTGAACGAGCGCACGTTCTTGGCAGTGAAGCCCGACGGCGTGCAGCGGCGGCTGGTGGGCGAGATCGTGCGTCGCTTTGAGAGGAAGGGCTTCAAGCTAGTAGCACTGAAGCTAGTGCAGGTGTGGGCGCACAAAGGAGCAGGTGGATCCCGGAAGGGAATCGGGCGGGTCTGGGGTTGGGGCCCTGGTACAGGTCACTACCCCTCCCCCTAGGCCTCCGAAGAGCTACTGCAGGAGCATTATGTCGAGCTGCGCGAGAGACCCTTCTACAGCCGACTAGTTAAATACATGAGCTCTGGCCCCGTGGTGGCTATGGTAAGTTTCCGATGACCTGCAAGGAGAGGGCAAGGCCTTGGGAGCTCTTATCTTGCTGACAGCAGCCCCTGCAGGTGTGGCAAGGCCTGGATGTCGTGCGTGCTTCGCGGGCCCTCATAGGGGCCACTGACCCAGGGGACGCCATGCCGGGTACGATCCGTGGGGATTTCTGCGTGGAGGTTGGCAAGTAAGTCTTATCATCCACCCTGGCTACCCCTCTTCTTTCTTCTCCCCCTGCTCACTTGCCATTCCCGCACAGGAATGTGATTCATGGCAGTGATTCGGTGGAAAGTGCTCACAGAGAGATCGCTCTCTGGTTCCGAGAGGATGAGCTTCTGTGTTGGGAGGACAGCGCCGGACACTGGCTCTATGAGTAGATGTTACTGAAGTCAGCATTACCAATCTGGAGGTGGTTGGTCCTCTGTGACCTTCACAGAGTTCAGCAGCAGTGACAGTGCTGTGTGGGTGCAGGTCCACC
Organism: Mastomys natalensis; assembly: GCA_021653895.1. Lineage (NCBI taxonomy): Eukaryota > Metazoa > Chordata > Mammalia > Rodentia > Muridae > Mastomys > Mastomys natalensis. The sequence continues at coordinate 711,183 of JAJTUV010000087.1, forward strand.
CAACCTAGTCTGTCCAGGGACAACCACTCCCACATCCACCCTGTATTTCCTTTCATAATAAACTGCAGAAAACCCTTGTGTGCTGGTGCAGTTTCAAGACAAAAGTAGTGTTAAGACATTTATTACATACAGAGCAGATATGTGAGTTCACTTGCAAGGCCAAAGCCTGAGGAGAGTTGCACTGGCCCCTTCCCTCCAGTTGCACCCACCCAGCTAACCCCAGTCACTTCACACTCCTGTGGGAACAGACAAGGGACATACATCACAGTGGAGAGGTGGCAGGGTGGTGGGGAGAAGCTTGCAGCTGCACATTGCTGCAGCTTGTTGTGGCCAGATAGGCTCAGGGGCAGGGCCCCTGGATCTGTGCTTCTCTGGTGGGAAGAGTGCAGTAGAGGCCAACTGACTCTCATCAGTGCCCCTGAAGAGTAAGGCCAGGGCCAGAGCAGCACCTGCTTCCACACACTTGCTTAGAATTGTGCCCATCCTGGCCGGTTCTCAGCTCTTCTGGCCTCTGCCTGGAAGCCTCTTGTCAGTTGCTCTCCAAGGGAGCAGGCCACAGCCCGCAACCCTAGGCACTTAGTACGTGTCTGGGAGCTAGGCTCCCTTGGAGCCCTGTGCAGGAGGCAGGCCCTTGGAGCACACCATCCTCCATTAACCTGAGGCTAAGCCTGCATCCTAGGACTGACTCTGGGGAGACCATGGCCACCCTTCTTCCTGAGGCCTGTGCCTGCCCTGGCAGCCTGAGAAATTCTACCCTTGGGGCTTCTGGGAGGGGCAGGGCACTAGGGTCTTGCTCTTCCAAGGTGAATCTTGTGCCCAGGAAGAGCCTAGGGGACACTGGTCTGTGAGGGGCTAGACAATCTTGGGTTCCCCTGGGTTAATGGTATTTGTCATCTTTTGAAGCAGCTGCCCTAGGGAGGCTGGCCCTGAGCTTTCATGCCAGGTTCCTAGGTTAAGACCCAGGCTGGAGGCCAAGGGAATGTAAGTTTGGAGATGGAGAAAGCCCAGAGAAGGCTGGTTGGGGCCCAGGAATCAGGGTAGCCCTAACATTGCTTCTGGGCAGAGGATGGTGGCTAGGCCTGGGTCCCTCAGAGAGAGCAAAGGGTTGGAAATCAAGAATCCCTTCCTCAGGGCTGCATGCAAAGCAAGTAGACTTGGGGAAGACTCTGGCAGTATGAGACTCTTGCTCCTGCCAGGACTGGTGAGGATGGAGTGGAGCCAGGGCCACCTGTAGGGGCTACCCATAGCCATTTTGGTCCTGCCTTGCCCTGAGGGTCCCCTGGGACTTCATGTTGGGCTGGGTGTTGGGCCAAGGCCAGGGGCTACTGGAGAGAGTGTCTCAGAGGCTCTCTCCTCCCTGACGGGAAAGACATCTGTTCCTGCCTCACCCCTCCCAACAGCTGGGGGCTGGACCTCAGGCAAAAGCTGCAAGTTGAGAGGTTAAAAGGGGATGGACGAACCTGGCTGCCCCAGGGAACAGGCGGGGGACAGCAGGTAGGGTCGTATGTACAGTTGGCATCAGGCAGGGCGGGGTCTCACTCAGGGGTGTAGGACACCTGCCACACGATGATGTGACTGCGCTCAGCCTTGGACAATGAGGGCTTGGTCTGGCTCACATCCCCGGCACCTTCCTCCGTTTCATCATCCTCTCCATCCCCTGGAGAATTGGCAGCCATGAAGAGGAGGACTCCCACATGCCCACACCAGGGTCTAACTCTAGTCTATGCCTACTTACCAATACGGAAGTCAATGTAACCTTCACCACCACTCAGCACCAGTGCATTCTTCAACTTCTGGCCCTCAGCATCTGCAGTGGGTGCAGCAGGCCCAGGGCCCTCTGATGGGCTGTCTAGCACACTGCCATTGAGAGTGGCCAGCACGTTTCCTGTCACGGGCAGAGGAATTAGGACTGTGGCATCCTAAAAAAATCATAGCTATGCTACTGTAGCACAGTGGGCAAAGTGGGTTAAGATCAACTGTGTACCTGGCACAGAGACAAAGAATTTAACAGCATCACGGTGCCCATGGAAGCAGAGCTGAGCTTGAGCCATGGAGCAGTAGGGGATGAAACTACTGGCAGCCTTGTCACTGCTGTCGTCCCCATACACATGGATGATCCCCCCTTGGCGGGTCCCTTCCCCAGACGTTGGCGATGTCTTGTTGGCTGAGAAAACAGGGACAGGGGGATTGGGCCATTTTATTTCTGCAGGCAGCTAGAGATGGTGAGTACTGAGGGCATGAGTGGGCAAGTACCCAGCACTTACCTCGGAGCCCTAAGAGCTGGCCTCGATGCAGGACCACAGCTGGGGAAGAGAGAGAAAGGAAGGCTGAGCTTGCCAGACAGCAGCTCCCAGCATACCTACTCTGCGAAGTCTTACACAGCTGCTGCTCTCTTGATAGATGTCCTCTAGGGTTGGGAACTTACTCTCAGTCAAGGGGATGGAGATGACAACCCCATTGCCAGTGCCCACCCACAGGCGGTTGCCTGCAATGAGTAGGGCTGTGATGCGCACGAAAGAGAAGCCCAGCTTGCCGGTACCTGGTGGGACAGGAAGAGGGGTCAGTGCAGTCAGTGATGGGTGCTTTTGCCTGGCACATCCCCTAACATTACATCTTTGTTTAATTTATATTGAGGTAGGCTCTCATATAGCCAAAGGTTGACTCAAACTTGACTATGGAGGCAAAGATAAACCTCCTGTTTCCACCTCCCAAGTGCTGAGATTATAGGCATGTGCCGCCATGCCTGACTTACCCAGCATCTTGCTAACATAGGGCTCAATGTCCACATCCTGCAGGTGCTGGTGAGTGTGTGCATGGTAGAGCCGAAGGGTAGAATCCAAACGAATAGAGACCCACACTCCATCCCCGATCCAGGCCAGCTGCCGTACCTGGCTTTCCCGCCTTGGGTGGGCATCAAATGATTTCTGGGAGGTAAGGACAGCCAGTCAACAGGGGTGGGTAATGGAAAAGTAAGGGACCTGTGCTTGCTGTGATTTGATGCAGGTTCCACCTTAATGACACACAGCCTGTCCCAACCTCCAATCTAGCAAAAGCCCCACCCCACTCTGGAGGTTATTGGCTAGTACTTGCCTCAATCTGCATTGTCTTGGGCTGGATGACATGCACCTTGTTCTTGTAGCCACACCAAACTCGGTCATCCACAACAGCCATGCAGCGGATTGAGTGGTGTGGGTGGCCCAGGTCCATTAGGTGGTAGTTGCTCAGGTCCCACTGGCCATCTAGGAAGAGCCCAAGACACCTGTTCAGGTCTGCCTAGGATCTATTTCTGTTCACAGGGTTGGTGTGGAGGACCCATTGCTAGGCTCAGGATAGACCCAAGAACCCTAGTCCTGTCTCTGCAAGGGCCACTAGGCCTTACCCTCCACGATGGAAAATAGCCAGGGTCCCATCTGCAAGAGCTACCAGCACTCGGCCTTTGACATGCCTAGAATGGTAAGTCAGTGAGGTAGGATGAGGCTGCTGAGCCCTTGGGTCCCTAACCCCACCCCTCAGTGGGGGCCACATACACCAGGCTCAGCACAGAGTCCTTTAGCTTGATGGAGTGCAGACACTTCTTCCAGTTGGCTACCGCTGAATGCACGTAGAGCCTGCAAGAGGGGAGGTAGGTAGAGCTTACATGGTTCAGCAAACCCTTTCAGCATATCCCATGTCTTGTTGTCTTGTGACCTACCAGCCATTCTGGGCTCCTAGCCACATGGTAGGTGCAGCACTACTGGTAGTTGCTGAGGGCTCCCCACTGGGCTCCACCTGAGGCTGTACAATGCTGCCATCAGACTCTGACCCATTCTCACTGCAAGAAGAATGGAAGCTGAGGATGCAGAGTAGGTCGTGGAAGCATATGCTGACCCCTGTTCACCTCGCCATCCTTCCCTCCACTCATCTGACACAACCTAAGAAAGTCTACCTGGTAGGCTGGGTGCTGGAGGATGGGGTGGGTGCTGGGTCAGTAAAGACATGCTCTGTGAGGGGCCCAGGCCGGATGGTCGTTGCTTCTGACTCGCTGGGACCAGGGTCTGGCACCTCTGTGGCTTCTGTGGCTTCTTCTGTGGATTGGGATGGGTTGACCTTCCCATTGGCAGTGGCTGCCACATCCCCTGTGGAAAGAGGAGTGAGCCTGGCAAGGTGGAGGAAGAGGAATGTGGGGATAGGGAGAAGATGATCTAAAACTCACCCTGCCCCTTGTCCAGTACTGGGGTGTCTCCTCGGGAGGAACAGTTGCTACGTGGGACATTGCAGCGGGTAGCACACCCCACCAGGGTGATGCCAGCCAGCACGCCATCAGCTCCTGAGTCTTCAGGGTTCACATCACTGTCTAGGAACATCTCCCAGGGGGATAGTCACTGTCGCTGGCAGCTGGGGGAAAAATTTCCTGTATCAGTCCAATATCACGAAGCTCCATCTCAGTGAAGGCAGGGGAGACAGGAACTACATACATAGCTGGCTCTGCTCTCAGCCAGCCTAGTCACACACTGCTATACCTGAGACTCTCAGGCCTAGGGTCAAGCTTATAGGTCAAAAAGAAACTACAAAGTAATGCTCTGCTCTATCATACAAAAGATCCAAGGAGCAGAGGCCACCCCGGAAAATAGGTTTCAAGGAGTAGAGGCTATCTCAGCAAATAGGTTTCAAAGCAGAGACATGTAGGGCTCTTAGCACTATCCAGGGGCTGGGTTAAAAGACCATGAGGCTGCTGCTGAGGGTGAAGCCAAGACCTTTGCCTGTCCCCTGGAGAGCCTCTTCCTGGACACAGGAAGTAAGGTATACTCACATTCCTAGCAGGTCTCCAATCCTACTTATTCGATATGTCCTACCTGGCTGAAAAGGAAGAGCTACCCGCCTGGAGCACCAGCTTTGCAGGACTGTTGGACAGCACCTGGCAGTGGGAGCCCCAGCTCACCAGGAATGCTGGAGATACACAAGACGTGGGCATTGCAGACTGTGAACTGATCCACGACTGTGCCTGGTTGGTTGGCATCAATGATCACCACCTTGCTGGTGGTCAGGGTGCTGGTGAGGATCCATACCCGACTGGAGGTAGCATCCGCCTCAGGGGCCTCCTTTGCCTGTTTCAGAGCATATCAGGGGCAAATCAAAGCTGATGTTTGAACTTGGTGTCAACATGAATCAGGGAACCTCTGGGACTTCCTAAGATCTAGCTTTGAATATGGCATCAATGGATAGTTATCCTCCCTTACAGCCCACAGAACCTTATCTTGATGGTTCATTTCTAAGAGGAAACTATGAACTTTGAGAGGCAACTCTCACGGCCTGTAAGTCAAGCTGTGACTGTGCTCTGGGCTTCATTGCAAACCACTGGGCCTCTCCTATGAGCAGCCCTCCTGCTGCCTACTTCACTACATGATATAAGCTGTGCCTGGTTCTCCCAAGCCCTCTGCTACCAAGGGCAGTAGACAGTCTCATTGCTCCACAGGCCAGGAGGAAACCTGGACTACAGAAAGGCAGCAGTGGTATCTTAGATGCTGCAGCACCTGCTTCCTGTCTGATAGAGGAAAAGGGATGCACTGTCACCAAGGTGTGGTCACTTACTGCCAGAACCTGCAGGGAACTATGTGAAGACTTTATGTAGGGTAAAACCACATTCTTGACCTACATACTGACCTTCTTCTTCTCAGGTGATGGGTGGGTACTCTTGGGTTCACCTTCTCCTTCCCGGTCGCAGGTCAGAGGGTCTCGACCTGGTGCAGGCTTGGGTCCATTGCTAGAGTCCTCTTCATTTGGTTTCCACCCACTCAGGTTGACACCAGCAGCACACCATAGCTGTGAGGACAGGGCTGTGAGGTCTTGGTGCAACAGCTTCTCTGTGGCCTCTGGGGGCTACGGTAATGGAGATTACCCTTTGTCCAGGGTTCCCTTGGGGCCTCTGAGCAGGGTCCTTGGTGCTCACCTTTGTTGAGGGGTCCTTCTCCACCAGAGGGCGGCAGTACACAGGGACAGGCACATTTTTCATTCGGGTGTCTTCCTGGCCTCCATTGGGGCTCAGCTGCAACAGAGTGGGAGGTTCTGTGGTATGAGGTTGAGGGAGACACCTTAGCCTTCAGAAACTTCAATCAGTTGCCTGTTGGCTTCTGGTACACAGTGCACTGAGTCTGGCTCTGCTGGGCCTCTGTGCTGCTTAGTTTTTGTCAACATGACACAAGCTAGAATCACCTGGGAAGACGGAACCTCAACTGAGGAACTGCCTCCATCAGACTGGTCCATAGGCATGTATGAAGGAGGTGATCCTGGGTTGTGTAAGAAATCAAGTTATATAGCCAATGGAAAACAAGCCAATAAACAATGTTCCTCTGTGATTTCTGCTTCAGTTTTCCTTGATGATGGAGGTTAAGTCAAATAAACCCATTCTTCACCCAAGCTGGTCTGGTCAGTGTTTTATCATAGCAGCAGAAAGCAAACTAGAATACCCTCAGAGTTACAGATCCACCAACACCAGGTAGGAGATGGGTGCTTCCTGGCTCTGCACTACCACTGTGCCCTTCTCACAACATCTTCTCCATACCCAGACACCACCCTCTGCCCCAAGTACCTGCTTGTACTTGGCAGGCAGGCTCCACCCACAGGCCTGCAGTCTCCCGTCATCATTGCGCACATGTTCACGAACCTGGCGGTACTGTTCCCGCTTCTGCTCCCGCCGGGCAGAAGAGGTGCAGTCACTGAGTGAGAGGAATGACAGGTTACATCTGTTCAAGGTGAGCTGTCTGTGAGGCTGGGGCACCCAGACTCTCACTGGTCTTCTGGTGGAGTGTGCCATGCCTAATTCTACCTTTGACTTTTCTGGGACAGGGGCTACTATTTGACAGAAGGTGGCTCTTCCCAATTATGGGGTGTGATCCTGTGCTTAAGAGGTCATTTCCAGCTGTTCTAAGGCCTGCTCTGTTATGGGCAGCATCTGTGTGACCTAGGTGAGATTACTGGTAGTTACAAAAGTGGCAGCAAGAAGCTTAACTAAGTGTTAGGGGCAGTGCTCAGATCCTAAGGTCATACAGAGGAGGTAAGAATATTGTGGGACCCAGCACAGTCTTCAAAGTCTAAGAGAATGGTTCCTTGGCACTGCAGTCCCTGCTAAAAGGCATTTAGACAGAACCTGAGGACTAGTTTTTGCTGGAGGTAGTGGACCTAGAGAGAAGCTGTCATCTTTCCTGCTCCTGATAACTTCTGTCCCACAGTACAGTATATTAGAACTTCAAGTATGGAGTGGTCAGACTTAGGACACTTGGCCTCCTCCCCTTAGTAGGCTGGAGGAGCAGGGGGTTAGGGATACCTACTCATCAGGGAAGAACTCCAGGGGTCGGCTGCCGGCTGAGATCTGGCACATAGCATGGCTGCGACGCTGGCTAAAGCCAGCTGCAGTGGGTGACTTGTAGTGAATGTTCACCGATGGGTAGGACCGCTTGGCCGGAGGGGGACTGGATGAGGAGCTAAAGAGGCGGCTAAAGCTGCCATGGAAACACAGACAAGTGAGCCAAGTGTGGAGCAGTAGCAGGCTGATGAAAGCCTCTCCTTCCCTAGAGCACCACACTCACAATTGCCAGATAGTGGACTTCTTCTTTTCCTGGACAGATGGGTGCTCCCTTGATGCTCTGTAGAGAAGAGTAAAGGAGGGGCTGAACCAAGTGACCCTTGAACAAACTATTCCAACACTCTGGAGAAAGGAAGTGTGGTGGAGGGCAGCCAAATCCCATGGCCTGCTAAAATTTTACCACCTAGCTCAGGAAACATAGATTCAAGCAGAGCCATGAACTTGCGCAGGAACTGTCAGGGGAAACGCAGAGGGGCACACCTGATCATTTCAGTCCACCTCACGGCCTCCTGCAGCTCCATGAGGCGTTCCTTATACTGGTTACGTTCCATGAGCACTCGGGCCATCTCCACCCTTGTGAAGCGTCGGCGCTGGGCCATGGGGATTTTGTCCTGCAGAGGGGGAGAACAAGGTTCCTCCAATGAGAAACAGGAGGATAGTCAGCATATATGGCTTCCTTCTGAGGAGTCTACCACCTAGGTGGGGATAGAGCTGGGACAAATGATGGTAGGAATGGCAGGTCAGAGTGTCAGGGTAGCCCACAGGGGTTTGCCAGTCTTCTCTCCAAAGCTGCACCCTGAGCTTGAACAGGATGAACTTAAGGAGTGGGAAGAAAGCGCACAGGGAGCAGGTCCTCCCTGCACATGGTCTCACCTTCCCAGAATCTGCTTCTGCCTATGCGCAGTAAAGAAGGTGGAGGCCTGGGCTAGCCACTCTTTCACAATCCACATTCTCACCTCTGCCAGACTATCCTGAGATAGAATCTCTACACCATGTCCCAGTGACTGAGCAGATAAGTAACTGCTCTGTTATAAGGACCCAGTCCGTTCTCTAAAGGTATTCTGTACAGGGAGACAAACTGCTGCCCCAGACCTGATTTTGGGAAGTGAGAGGAAGTGCAGGTTCAGGGTTTGGTTGCACTGCCCAGGCTACAGATGCATACCAGCAACATCTGGTGCTGCTTCTGCAGCCTCTTTGGTAACAAAAAAAAACAAACCTGCTGGGACTGCAGAAGGCATCAGTAAGAAAGGGAACAAATGTGACCCTGCTTCAGTTTAGGGGGCAGGAGAATCTGCCAAAGGAGTGGTCTGATGCCATCAAGTCACTCAATGGAATGGGAGAGCATGCACTGGCTTTAGAGGTCACAAGTCAGGGGTGAGGAAGTCTAGGAAGCCCCACCATGCCAGCCCACCCATGCCCACAGGTTAATAGTAGATATACCAATTCTGTACAGAGATAGCTGCTTACATCCTCCACCTCTTCTCTGGGCTCACGGCGGGCGGTTACAGCCTCTGACTTGACTCTATAGGATTTGGAAAAAAGCAGGCAGGGTAAGAGCCCTGTCAAATGTGTTTCACAGCCCAGACATCTGGCTGCTCTAATCAAATGCGGGTGATCCAAGCCCAAGAGGGAGTAAATCAAGTTATCCTGGTGGGTAGTCAGGTAGTTTCCACAGGCCTTCCCTACACTGCCCCTCCCATCTCAGAGGGGCTAGAACCAGGATGCAGCATTTCCAAGACCTTGTGGCTTTGATCTTGGCTGATAGGAGGGCTGTGGAGCAGAGGTACTTGATCAGCCCTGCATTCCTGAATGAAGAATGGGGTGAGAGCTGCAGCTGAGGATGGCCCCACCATTCCCAGAAGGACAGATAAAACAGGACCCTGTACCTGGTGAGGGCACAGAGGTCTTGAGATGAGACAAAGGGGGTGGTCAGACAATAGACCTACCTAGTGGCTAGACCTTGCACAGTGAATACACAAAGGTACTAGGGAAAACAGGAAGCTCTTAGAGGTTAGAAGTAGAGGCTGGCTTTATTAAAGACAGAGAGGTGAGGTGGCAGCTTAGACACCCAGTGCAAAGCCCAAGTTTCTGGTGTAATTACCTTTTCAGTTCTTCTTCAAGCTCTTTGATTCGGTTCTCCAGCTTGACTTTGGCTTGCTTGGCTGCTTCCAGTTCACCCTTCAGCACCTCCTGTTCTCCTGACAGTTGGTCAACCTTGGCAATGAGGTCATTCTTCACCACATTCAAAGCATTTCTTTAAAGGGAAGAAAGATGAGGGCTTAATGAGAGCCCCTGTGCATGCTTTTTTGACAAGGATTTCTATTTGTTTTATTGTGAGACAGAGCTTTGTTATATAGCTAGCTTCAAACTTGTACTTCTGTGTCTGTCTTCTGAATATGAAGAGTGCAGGCCTGAGACACACCCTTGCAGGCACATCCTGGTCTAGAATGGGAACACCTGTTTGACCTGGGCATAGAATGGAGTAGTCATCCTGGCTGAAGGTTCCTTACAGTAACTTTTTAGAGGAACTACTCAGGAGTCCTATGGGTTCCTACTACAAGGGATGGTAACAGTCATGTTTTAGGGGCCATCCAACCCTGGGTTGGGCCCCGCTGGTACAGAGGATGCTTACTTTGTCTCTAGAAGCTGTGAGTTCTCCAGCAGCAGGTTCCCCACTTCTTTGCCCATTCCTGAAACAAAAGATAGGGAAGTTTCCCTTGAGTCTCTCTAAGTGGACTTTGTTCTACTGAACCTGCCTCTGCCACAGAGTAGCAACCTTCCTGGCCCTGTGCCTTGAGATGGGAAGGGATGAGGGTTTGACACTTCCACCTACATGGATCTGGGCTGCAAAATGAGGGGCAGTCAGATGGGGAGAGGTTCCTGGCCTCATCTATAGCCAAAAAGGAAGCTCTGGCCTTCCCTGGGTTCACATTCAGAGGCCTAGAATATTCCTTTCAGCTGGCTCCCAACAGAATTCAGACTTATAGCAGGCCCTGGAGTGGGCCCTGTGAAGCCACTTCACTCTCTGCCCTTAACAATGTACCCACTCCTACTCTATGGTTTACTCACAATGAACCAAGGCCTTTCGATGTCACCCACGGGTAAAAAATGTTGGCACTGTGACAAAGGACAGAGATGGCACAGAGAAAACCTTTGCTCCAAGGATGATTTATTGCAATTGTAGCCCAATTGTAGCTACATATGGGTCTGGTAGGACCTGGCCTTAGCAGTGGGGTCAGGAAGTATGTAGAGGGAGTGGATGTGAAGACAGGAACTTTTAATGGGGAACTGACACAGCCCTTCCGCCAAAAGACTAAGTTCTCTCTTATAATCTCTAAAGTGCCAGACTTAATCCTCAGGTTAGCCTCCATCTATATTCTTGCCTGAAACAGCAAAGGCACAGTGAAGTGCTAGTCACAGTTCATCCTGCTGCCCACTTTGACCTCCTTTGCTTCAAATAAGGACCTGCTTTCCCCTGGTAAGCTAAGAGGGAACACCAGGTGCAAGGTCTGTCCTGGGCCCATGGATCCTCTCAGAGACTGACAGTGGTTTATCCATGGTGACCAGAAGCTTGGAGGGAAGGCCACCTCCCACCCCAGCTGAAACAGAATGGAAAGATGGCACCTCACCCCAAGCCTGAGGTACCTGGAAACCCTGAAGCCCCCTCACTGCCACTGGCCCACAAAGCAAAGGGCTCATGAAGCATGAGAAGATGTTGGATAGAGAGAGGAGGCCAGAAAGAGGAAAACAGACACTTAAGCAGGGCCTTGGCCTTACCAAAAAAATCATCGCGCACTACGGGAGCATCCCAGTCCCACAGGAGACGGGCAACGGGGCAGGAGGAGGGAGAGAAAAGAAGCGTGTTAAGCCTATGTAGACAGCAAAGTAGGGGGTGTTGGGGGCCACTTCTGGTTGGGTTAGAGTTGGCAGCAGAGGGGACAGAAGGGCAGGAGGTGAGATGAAGCCAGGGATTCCTGTAAAATTTTATCTTTGGCAACAGAGCAGTCAGTCAAAGGAAACCACACAAGAAGCTGTGCCCAGGGGCTTGGCTGCCATTGAACACACTAAAGGGCCATAATTACAGGGGCATGTGGGCCTCAGGGCCTCCTGTGCATAGCAGTTCAGCCTGGCTACCCAGGTGGACTACAATTGACAGGCGCCTGCCTCATGGCACCTTTAACTTCTGGGATGTGCTGTCGTATGTTCCTCATGGCTCTGTAGATCCTTCAGAAATGGCCCTTGGGGGCCTCTTTCGGCTTACAGACGGGGGTCATATATTAAGAGCCTGTCAGTGGTCAGTGGAGCAGTCCCATCTGGGCATTTTTGGCAGTAGCAGCTTGGAGCAAAGCACATGGCTATAGGGGTTAAGTGGCCTGGAGCAGCCAGACAGAAATCAGTGGTCAGTGTGCACAGCCCTTGGTGGCAGTCAGTAGCAGGGGAGAGTCCCACCCCTGTTTCTGCTGCTCTCTACAGTAGAAAGAGGGGACCACATGGAGACAGACAGGAAAGATACACACCTGAGAACTCCCCTGGGCGGCGTCCAGTGAAGCAGAGACAGGAAAGGAAGCAACAAAGATCAATTGGTGACTGGAACCAACAAATAAATTATTTAAAAAAAAAGCAACAATGATTCAGCCATTCCTATGTTGATGGGCACAAAAACAAAACACTTCAGCAGGTCCAGGATACATCATAACCCATGGATACAACCCTAAAGGGAGAGTCCCTTCCTTCCTCTCCAAGGGACCTAGAGTACCCAGCTCTTGTTCAGCTCTGCCAGATATCTGTAGCACCCAGTGGTAGGCTAGTGCCCAACAGACCTCAACAATTCCTGTGAAGAGAACGGTGAGCATGTGTAGGGGGAGAAAACAATACCATGGAAGCCCTCCAGAGTGAACAAGACGTGCTGTGCTGGCAATGCACACAAAGGTGGCCCTGATTTGTCACATCTGTCACACCTGGAGATGGGTTCTGGGGTCTCCTGTTTAACCCAGTACTTACAAAAGTCCAGGGGAGGAGGACATGACCTTGAGTGAGAGACATGAAAATGATAAGAAGGGAAAAAGGACTTTACTCTGAGGAGAAAATGAATTAAAAAGTGGGGGGTGGGGGTAGCGGTGGCTGGGGACATGGAGGGCTCTGAACAAACCTCACTGGGTATAGGCCTCTTCAGTACAGGGGAAAAAACTGGGACTAAAGTAGGAAAACACTTTGTCTCCAATAAGTTAGAGGACAGAATTCTGTTCTGCTTGTACACATACCAGGGAAGTATACAAAATGTTTGTCATGGAAAGCCAAATGAAGCAGAGTACCAGCTCAAAAGTGGCACCCCTTTGCTCACATCTCTCTAGATAGCATGCTATACTATGTGTCCCTCCAGCTCCCCAGAAGCTAGTCTGGTAACTGGGACTCCAAGCACCTTGGGTGTGTACATAACTGCTCATCACCACCTACTCCTGTCACACAAAGGGCAGCCAGGATCCTACGTGAGCACCCGGGCGCTGGGTAGAGTCTCAGCAGAGTCTCACCCTTGCAGAGCTCCACACAGGGAGCAGGCACACCAGCTGGATGACTCGTGTCACACTCGCTGTCCATGAGCCATGAAGCTAAGGAGTTCTTATGTGTTTGAGGTATCATCAGTGGTTTTCTAATTTATCCTTTGCTGGTTTTCTACTGTACTTGATTTGTTTCAATGGTAAAGAACACCCACACACATACTTTGTCTTTTTCTTTGGTTCTGAGTGCTGGGGATCGAATCGACTTCTGCTAAGCATATGTTCTACTACTGAACTACACCCCGGGAGCACACACATACTTATTATCACATGTATGAACATTTTCTTTGATGGTTTTGGTAATGTAGAGACCTGGCTTATGGAAATATTCTTCCTCAGCTCCATTACCCTTGTAGTGTTGTTTAAATATTTGATCAACCTGGAATTAATTTGTTTTATAAAATCAGGCAACCATCTTATTACAATATGGACTGAAGCTCATTTTTGTGTAAACATCTCTGACTCATCATCCTCTTACACAAGTGTCTGCTTCTCAAGGAGAGCTCTCTCTAGACACCTACAACTGGTCACTACATGGCGTAGTCCACTGTGAAGGAAGGAATCTGAGCACCAGCAGAGTGACACGGGTTGGATTCTCTGAGGATCAGCTTCCTGACTGGAACATGAGAAACATACTGCCTCACCACTGGTGTGTGCCCTGGTGTTCCCAGCAGTGAGGCAGAGGTGGGCATGATACTTGCTATTCCTAAAACATCCATTCTGAAATATGTGTTTTCCTCAGTATTTCTGAAGCCTTACATGGGTGCAATAACTGGCAACGTATTTATTCACTTATCTAGTTCTTTTACATCCCTCCCCAGTTGCCACTCCCCATCCTTCTCTCCTCCCAGTCTCCCCCATTTTCTCTCTTTTTTCTGTAACTGAGCTTCTTAAAGTAATGTATGTTGCTATTGCTGGTGTCTTAGGTTTGATACATACAGTGTGTGCCAGGGAAGATACCTTTTAGTTCCTTCCTAGCTGTGAGATACATGGTGCTGAAAGGCAAGCCTCCTGGGAAGGGGGCTAGCCACTGTAATCGTAGCTGATGACCACCTACTGACTTAAGATTGTGCCTGTGAGATTACAGCCTCTCTCCTGCCTGTGAGGTGTTAATGTCTCTACATCTACATAGGTTGCTTGGTGTGCTTAGTCACTGTATCCTACTGTCTGTGCCACATTGAATGGCTGTGGCCACAGGCCAGGAGGGCCCTTGGGTGGGTATCCATCTAAGTAGAGGAGACAGATCCCAGCTCATGCCCCGAGAACTTGATCACCATAGTAAGTCATTTGTCACTGTATTCACAGATTGTACAGTAGTGGGTCCTGCCTGAGCTCCTTATGGCCATCTGACTTCCTATTTCCACAAAAAAAAAAAAAAAAAAAAAAAAAAGGCTCTAGAACACTTGCCACCACGACTGGGTATCATGGCAACCTTAGTGGTCACTGTCCCACAGAAGTGAGAGCAAAGCGACACACAGTGAAGTGAAGAGTTCCTCTCTGTTGTGTGCCAGAACAGGGCTCTGATGTTCACTGCCCAGAACATACATACTCCATCACTGCATGTCTGCAGGAGTGATGTCGGCTACATAAAGTCAGAACCTGGCCACTAGGGGCACCTCATAGACTATCCCCTGTGCTCCTGTGTATCTGAACTACCCACCCTTCACTTACTTGATGATGGTCTCGCCTACTTGACCTATGGAGCGGTGAAAAGTAGTAGTGTCCTATGCATTCTGCTTATAATGAATGTGGAGGTCTGTGGGAGAAGCCTGCTCCTTTCCCTAGCAAGTAGAGGTGTGGCCCTGGAGAAACCCAGGAATGGCTGCCATAGCTGTGTGCTAGAACCAAACCAAATTCAGAGCTTTTCCCAGAGCATGGCGTGGGCCCTACTCCTAGCACTTAGCTGCCTACAAGGGACATCGAGTGGATACCAAGTGCTAGCAGTATGTCTTTGTGAATAAATTAAAAAAACATAAACTGGAGACTTTAGGGAAAGTTCAAAAAAGGAAGAATTTACTTCAGTAATATGAAATAAAAGTCCTCAGCGCAAAGGAGCATAAAACCTTTCCTTTGTCATAACTAACCAAATAAAAAGACCAACAAGAGTCCAAGTGTCAAAGAGTCATGAGTTGTGTTTACCTAGGAGGTCAGCTCCCTCGTCCACATCCCCGATGACCTCAGACCCTGCTGTAGACAGTTCATGATACAAGGAGTCCGTGTTGATTCCAAAAGCTTTGTTTACGATTCCCTGGGTTGGGCTGTTGGGATACATACATAAAGAGCAGTTAGGAACATCACTGCTGTACAACCTGACAGCAACCCTCTAGGCTTGTGTTGAGGTCTGCAACTGAAATGTCTCCAAAAGTCCCGACACTAAAAGCATATGGTACAACTTTAGGAAGTGGCCTAAGAGGGAAGCAGAGGGTATGTATTTAAAGGTACTAGCCCTTTCTCAATTCTGGAACTCCATGAAACAAGCAAGTCTCTCACCATATGCTTCCCTCATGATATACTGTGTTACCACAGGTCCACAGGCTAAGGCCCTGAAACTTCTAGAAACCGACCCCCCACCTCCTCATCATTATTGTTTGTTTATATTTATTTAGGTTTTTCAAGACAGGGTTTCTCTGTGTAGTCTTGAACTTAAGAGACTGCCTGCCTCAGCTTCCGAGTGCTGTGATTAAAGTGCTGTCACCACTATCTGGCTAATCTTTCTTATTTCTTAATTGATGATTTCAAGTATTTTTTCACAGGGATAGGCAGCTGACTGATATGCGTTCAATGACAACCCTGCAATGTGGGCACAGACATGATGGGGTATGATAATGATTCCCGCCCCCATCCCAAGCACACTGAATCCCTCCTCCAGAGCCTGGCTGAATGAGCACCTGCTTCCTGTGCGGTCTAGACGGGTTTCTGGACACACATCCAGTTCTGGGGTGGAGTCAATAATGTCCTGAACATCGGACCACTCGTCACTGCTGCCCATACCTAGTATAGAACACAGGAAACCTTGTGTCAGCAGATAGCCTGAAAACTTTTGCCTTGTTCATGAAGGCTTCACAGGCCTGCATCTACAGAATTCACTCTAGCTTCCACTAGATACGACTGTCAAAAAAGGGTTCTTCCCATACTGGTCAGGTGGATGGAGACTCCAGTACTATGGGAGTCTAGGGAGGAAGGCCTGTAACAAATAGGTATGTACTGTTGAGGGAAGATCCCACTCCCTGCCTGCCCTGTTTACATTTCAAAACTGGGTTTTTTCCTTTGGTAACTGGGTCTCGGTTTCGGTCTCGGTCTCTCTCCCTCTCTCTCTCCTCTCTCTCTTTCTCTCTCTTTTTTTTTTTTTTTTTTTTTTTTTTTTTTTTTTTTTTGGTTTTTCGAGACAGGGTTTCTCTGTGTAGCCCTGGCTGTCCTGGAACTCACTCTGTAGACCAGGCTGGCCTTGAACTCAGAAATCCGCCTGCCTCTGCCTCCCAAGTGCTGGGATTAAAGGCGTGCATCACCACCGCCTAAGGCTGGCTCTCTCTCTCTCTCTTTCTCTCATCTCAAGCATCCTAAGCTAGTCTTGACCTCCTAACCCTCCTGCCTCCACCTTCTAAGAGCTGGGAATGACAGATGTGTACCTCTGTGACCAGCTTTAAGGAAGTGATCAAGTAAAACAAGGCCATGTGGTTCACCTCACTCAACAGGTATCCTTACGAGATTAGACATACTGTGGGGACACAGGGAGTTGGCCCCCTGTAAGTCCAGCAAGAAAGACCTTAGGAGAGACTGCCTGTACCTTGGTCTTCATCTTCCCACCTACAAGACAGCTATTTAAACTACCTACCTGTGGTATATACTTAGAAGCCTTCGCTATTGTATCTGCTCAGGCTAAAACCCAAAGAGGAAGAAACACCTCTCAGGTGTGGACAGGAGAGGTGGTAGTAAGCAGCAGGTACATGACCTCTCCCCAGGGATGGGGTGGCTGGTTGGGTTCTGGACAGACTACACACCGATACTGACGTTCCGCATCTCTTGGGTGACCTGGACCTCCATGTTACGGCTGTTGCGCTTTTCTCGGGCCCGCTTGTTGTTCTTTGTGACACTGCCATAGTCCCCCAGGGGCTGCAGGCTCTCATTGAGTGGCGTGACGGCTGCTGAGGGCACGGAGGATGTGGGTGTATTGGACTTGGTACCTGTAGTACTGGGTGTTGCAGCTGCTGAGGACTGTCCTGACTCAGACATCTCATCGTTTGGACACTAGAGCCAGAGAAAAAGGAAGACCATCACAGTAGGCCACGGTACCATGGTTAGAGAAGCTGCTGAGGTCCCATGGCTGTTTCTCTGCTACATGGTTACAAACAAGCAACACTGTGCCCACCTGTAGAGGCAGGAGTCTCCTTTTGGCCTAGTTACTCCTGAACAATGATGCTCACCCATAGCTGCCCGACTTCCCAGATGCAGCCACCACCTCACTGAATGGAATTTTCAGCTTATACCTGCCATAGGACAGTCCAGCACAATTATGAGGGTTATGATGCTACACAGAGGACATAGTGGAAGACAAAGTGGGTGACCTTTGCAGTTGTAGGCTAGTCAGAAACCAACGGCAGACTAGCATGGGACAAAGGGTTCTACCCAGGGATAAGGAAGTTGCTACCTGGCACTGGATGGTCAAGTGTGTTGTACACTAAGCTACTTTACTCCTCCTCCTCCTCCCTCTTCCCATTTCTAGGACACAGATGCAGAGCCCTGGCTGAGGACAGTGGTAGAGAGGGACAGTGTTTCTCTGACTCTATGGCTGGGATCCCTAAGGAGGTCCTGAATGCTTCTGTCACACATCAGCTGAACCAAAGTTTAGCCCTGAACAGCAATGCAAATTCTGCTTTAATAAAATGGGAACTGTTCTGGAGGAAATTCAGGCTCTTAGAGAAGCCAGCTGCTAACCTTATAAATCTTTTGAGGGGGGAAAAAAGGCACTCAACTGAAGGGTATAAAACAAGAAGCACACATTTTATTCTTGTGCTCTTTCCTGATAAAACTATTAGACACTCTCAATAAAAACTGTCCCCGAACATTCCTCTATTAATTAATATTGACAAATGTATATGACATGTGACTCTGAGTAGGTGGCCTGGCTATCCCAGGCAACAGCTGCCCTTCAGATCCCACTGCTTGTCTGTTGTGAAGGCCAAGGAATTGACTAAACATCTCAGATATGCACCGTCCTGAGTTCTAGAGTTTTGTTCCAGGGAGAGGGCATGCCTTCAGAAGAATGTTCTGTTGGTGAGGATGTTCACCAGGGTATAGTGAGGAAAAAGTACATGGTTCTGTACAGAGCTGGGTAAATGCAGAGATATGAACTCAGTAGTGCACTTGGGTCTCAGAAGTCAGAGCTGGTTCTGTGGATGCCTTTGCTCAACTCACTGGATCACTGTCAGGCCCTAGCATGAGTCTGTACTGGACATAGTCATGTCTTCAAAGGACAAGGTTCTGGCTTTATCTACCAAGCTGCTTTAGTTCTAAATAAACAATTGTGCAGGGGATGCTTGGCAAAGGGCAGCTCTCTTGTCGGAATTCGATGGTGTTCTTGGCATCAAGTGAGTGAAGCTCAGGATGCTGCTCTGGATCCTACAGTGGCCACAATGGTCCACAGCCACACACAATTCAGTCCTAGCCAGCAATGCAGAGGCAGGAACCCTTACACCGGCATGCAGTCCAGCCATCTTGGAAATGGCTCTGTAACAAAACTGTAGCTCTGTATTTGGATCCAGCTTCTTCCCAGTATGACAAGGGAGGAACAATTTTTCTTCATATCCTTGTGAGCGCCAAAAGAGGCAAGCATGGTTCACATGGAGCCTTTGAGAAATAGCTCTCAAAAGACTTGTGTTTGCCTCTCTTCAGAGTCATCCAGGTGCCTTCCAGATGTAGATGTCTGCTGCTGCCACCCAGTAAAGGACAAAAAGAAATTCCAAGCAGGCCAGGAAGACGCCAGAGGTATGAGTCCCACTCATTTCCACACCTCCTTTTGCAGTGTCCATGTTCTGCTGCCTATCGTGACACTTTGGTAAAAAAAAAAGGGGGCATTTGCCCTCTGGCTGTGCCTCCCCCAGTGCCCCGGCTCTGTTATCCTGCAGGGCCACACTTACCCAGGGGATACACCCGCCTGGCCAGCACTTACCTAGGGCAAACCTCTCAACCTCCTAAACATCAACGGGGAGCAGTGACCTCCAAATGTATTGCAAAGAACCCACACTCTTAGCGGTCATTCCTCACCATGAGTAGCCACAACTGTTTGGTTAAAACACTACAGTATATAAAAACAAAAAACAAAACAAAAAACAAACAAAAATTAAGAAATTAGAAAAACCTTAAAATGTGGAACATGAAATAAAAAGAACTTAATGTGTAATTACTTTTTAAAAAATGAGAAAAAAAATCAAATAAAACATACAACAAACTAAAACACAAAACATCATGGTTTAAGAGAGAAAAACGATTTCAGACAACATAGTAGAGACAGAAAAGACACGGTAAGAAGAAAAGCTGGTAAAGCATGGGCCTGAGTAGGTGCTGAGAGCCAGGCTGGGTCAGGCACAGGCTCCATGGCATTCTGAAGTTCTTGTAGCTTCTGTAAATGCTTAAAGGGAAGCTTTCTCACAGGCCTGCTGTGAGGGAGACTGAGCAAGCAAGCATGAGAAGGTTGCACAGCGACAAGGCCATAGCTAGATGGCTAGGGCTAGGAGAGCTCTTATGGGTCTTGGTGCCTTCTTCTTAGGGCACATACACTGGCAGGGCATTGAGAGGGCAACAGCACCTCTGTTCTTGCAGATACACTCATTGCCTAAAACAAGAGTAGAAGCCGTGGGTCACTTTCTGACAGGGCCGGCAGCATACAACAGTCCTGGAGGCAAGCTGGACACAGGAGGACAGTAGGCCAAGAGCAACAGCACGAAATTTCAGAAGTCCTGTACCCACATCCATCAAGTCCAGAGGCTCAAGAGCATGTGTCCCCCAATTCCCTCTGTGAGGAACTTTTACCAGACCAAAGGGCACCTCCTCCACCCCAGGAAGGCAGTCTCCGTACACACCCGCCCCTGTACAGAAAGTGACCTGGAACCATGGATGAATGACCTGGCCTTTTCTGGGTTCCATGTTTGGGGTGCATACCTGTAGGTAGTGGTATCTCCCTTCTCAGCTTGTGGCTGAGGAGCTATGGCCAAAGACAAACAAAAAAGAGCCCAAGGCAAGAGCCATCTCATTATCTACGTCTCCTCCAAGTAGAAGCCTCAGGCTCTAGATACTGAATGCACTCTGGCTGGCATCTCGTCAGAGATAGGCATGTATCTGGGGATATGTTCGGTTGTTCAGCCTTAATAGACAACTTCCTTAGCTGCAGAGTGGCCTGAGAAACTAAGGGGGCTATCCTAAACTCACAGGTGCTAGTGTGAGTGTGAGGTCACACAGAGCAGGAAGCTCATGCATCCTGACACCCCATCTCTGTTTCTTGTCCCTGTCTCACGTCAGGGGATAGTAGACTAACTCAGGGAAAACAGCAAAGACTGGAATCCCCTGAGTGGACATGGGATACCAGTAGTTTGGGGACCCTCACTACACACACGGCTACAAAACCTGGTAGCTGGAGCTGGACTGTAGCTGGCCGAGGTCACTCAGGTGCCAGTGGTCCCCCGCAGGCACGAGCTTGCCCCCCATCTGTGCACGTACCATGCCATCAGCCAGGGGGAAGACATTCAGAGAGGTGGGACGCTCCTTCCTGCTGCAGTAGAAGAGAGGTAAGCACAGGAGTGGATGGTTAGATGGTGCTATGAGAGAGTCAAAGTCCATTTCTTAACACAGAGATACTGTCTATGCTTAAAGTGGCATCCTGTACCCAGCCACTAAGTATCATTTCTACACATTTGAGGAATGTGTGGAAATGTTCCTTAACTAGGATTTATGTATTTTCCCCTTCTGTCATGCTCTAATTTGACATTTTAATTTAATTTAATGTATATGGTTTGTTTTGCCTACCTGTATATCTGTGTACATGCATGCCTGGTGCAGTGAAGGTCAGAAGGCATTAGATTCCCTGATTCTAGATTTACAGATAGTTGTAAGCTACCATGTGGGTGCTAGGAATCAAACCCAGGTCCTCTGGAAGAGCAGTCAGTACTCTTAACCCATCAGCTATCTCTCTAGCTCCCCTATTTTGTCTAATTTTAAATAGAAACCGTGTCAGAGCTGGTAATCCTAAGGCAATGCCAACAAGAGCTTTTTAAAATATTTATTGTTTTAAAGTTCTGAGTATACGTGTGTAGTGTGTGGATATTTGTATGTGAGTACAGGAGCCACCTGAGTCCAGAAGGGAGTATCAGATTCTAAAGGCATAGGCAGCTGTGAGCTGCCTCATGCATGTGCTGCTCAGAACAGAACTCAAGACCTCTGGAAGAGCAGTAAGTACTCTTAACTGCTGAGCCATTTCTCCAGCCTCAACAAGACCCTTTATTCTTCATTCATCAACCAGTTCTCTGGGACCCCTGGGGTTTGTGTGTGAGACTCTCCACGCTGTATTTTGAGACAAGATCTTGTCCTGAACACATCCATCAGCAGACTACCTGGGCAGCAAGCTCTGTGGGATCTGACTTCCACTGAACCATCTCCTCACAGACTCTTCTTAACAGGACATGGTCAAAACAAAGAACACTGACGTTACTACCTTTAAAGGACAATGTTTCTATGTACAGATCTCCCCAGTCATCACTGCTGACACAAGGCAGGTCCAGAACTAGAGGCTGCCAATCAAGCAGGTTTGGCCATACACAGGCAACACCACACTCCCAGGGCTGTCTAAAATGTTCAAAGCTGTTCAGATCAAGCATTAGTGTCTGTGCCATAGCTTCTGACATTAAGTGTTCGGCTCCTAGAGACATGGGAGTGGAAGTGCCAAGAAGCCATGTCCAGAGGCTAGCACACAGACTCTGAAGGCAGGTAATGTGTGTTCTCTCCTTACTTCATGAAGAAATGCAAGAGGTTAGGAGGAAGGCTGAGGGTAGTAGTACACTCAGGAACTGCCTGTAGGTGGCAGTTTAGCTTGAGAAAGCATGAATCTGGGCAAGAGTCTCTTGGTAGAAATCCAGCGATTAGTCTGTCCTGCCCAAAACAACATTGTCTCCTGCAATAAGGAGACCCCTCGCACTTACTGGGACTTGAGTTTGCTTTCTTATTGGCTTGTCATGGCAAGGATAGAATCAAAGAGGTTGGGTGTTTCATGTGGGAAATATTGGTTGGGGTTGTGGAGGAATGCTCAGGGCTGAGGCCTCTCTGGAAGGTACTCTCCAGTATCTGGCTTGCATGATTCTTTCACATAGGGTTTGCTTGGCCTTTAGCATCAAGAAGAAATAATTCAGATGCTCCATCCCAAAAGAGCGGAGAGTTTGTCTACTTGAACTTCCCTAGTTCAGTTGTACTGACAATATCCCACAAGTGCCAAGTCCCTGGACCACTGAGAGGGCAGCACCTCGAGGGACTGAGAAGCCAGCAGAGCTCACTAGCCCTGCCTGTTCCAATAGGCTCCTAGCCTCCTTGACCACATTTTGCCTCTAATGGGAAAGACGCTTGGGCCTAGTTCTGCCCCATTAAGCACTCTTACTTATGACCTGGGTGAGAAGCACATATTGTGTTTCTAGGCTCTAAACCAACGATGCCTCTCCCGCTCCTCTCCTCTAGATGCTACAGGATGAGAAAAGGGGAGTTGGCTCTTGTTTCAAGGGATGGAATGACACACACTGCTGATGATTAAATGCACAGCTTGAGATACTTCTACTAGCCTACCACCTCCCAAGCTAGGGCAAACTGGAACTTGAGCCACATACTGCTCTCAGTGGCTGGAGTCAATGGCGTGATCTCATCTGTGATAAGGGCAGACAGTTCTTGAGTGTGGGGTAGAACCTGGAACCTGAAAAACTCAAGGAACTCTGCCAACTACTGTGTGGCCATACTAGGGTATGCAGCAAGTCTGTACCTCCTCAGTCTTGTGAATGTATAGCTGCAGAAGGTCATCAAGAAAACTGTGATTTTAACCAAAGCCATCACTGTCCTAATTCTCCCCTCAGACAACCCCAATCCTTGCAGTGACCTTAGCACTGGAGTGGACAAAGACCAACGGGCTTTACCTTTTCCTCCACGACTGGCGAGGACTGCAAGCAGCAACAGACACAATGGCCAGCACATAGCAGCGACAGCACAGAGGGCAGGACAAGAAGACCACATTAGAGGATGAAGGTCACACTGGCTACTATCTATGCATGTGCTCACAGGGAAAGCACGTGCATGATGATGGTGAGATGTCTGGACCCCATCACGTTTTCCCCTCTATACAAACAATAGCTATACACAGTATCTACAGGAATAGACACATGAGGTACAGATCCTTATGGTTTTGACAGAAAACCCTAGGATGTGACCTACTGAACAGGTAGGTGGGCGAACACAGGGCTTATCACAAATACCATGTGCACATAGGACAAGAGCACAGAGACACACAGGCTCCCATGCACATCTGTAGCAATGGTTCAAGAACAGCAAGTGTTGGAGAGTTCCCTGAGTTCATTCCAGACACACAGATTCTGAAAACCATGCCAGGAGTGCAGGAAAAGGCCACATGCATTACAAGTGGCCAGCAGCTCAGACTCAGGAGGAATAAAAATTTTATAAAGTCCTTGTAGGGAACTGAAAAAGTGTGACCAACTTAAACATCTGACCTAAAGGACATAGTTTCCTTCTACCTCATCTCAAGGACAGAACATCAGCAATGCTGAAGTATAGTCCCTACTTGTGATAGTGCACACATACTTGGGATGGAGGAAGGATTCTTTCTTTACCTCAATTAGCCCACTATTTTGGGTCAAAATAGTTGTTGTTCGTGCCAGGGGCTCTGCACTACCTTGTTGTCAGTTTGGGTTTAGACCATGGGAGAACTATTAGTTTCTATTTACCTACTCAAAAATGGGAGGGAGAATGGAGTATATGGGTTGAGGAACTTCAGAGGCACTAGCTAGGGTGGTGGGAAGAGCCCAGAGGTGAGTATTCCCTCCCCCATACCCCAGACCCAGTCTCCATAAGCCTGGTAACAAGCATCATTCTCCTAAACTGAGACTAGTGTGAGCTAGCAATGGAGTCAGGAGACTAAGGCAACAAAGCTGCTTATTCCTCGGCCACGGAGATCAACGGGCAGATCAGGTCATATCTGATCAAATATCCAACGGTTTGAACTCAGTGAGCACTCTTCCTGATTAGGCTGGAAAATCCCATTTGTCAGACAACAGAAAAGTTCATGGAAGCTTCTTGGGGGTTCTAGAAGCCTCTCCTTTACACCACCACTATGAGTGTTACCCTTATTCTTGGTACAAAGGGTACTATGCTGCCCAGAGAACACAGGATGGCCACAGACAGAGGAGACTCACAGATCCACTTCTCATGAAACATGTCAAGGGCATGCTGGTTCTCTTAGGGAAGAAAGGACAGGAGGCAGTACTAGCCTAAGGGCCCTAAACTCCTCTCAGGTAGGAAGCATGCTTCCTACAGCCTGGTTGCCTGGAGATGGAGAAAAAAATCTGAATACAGGAGAGAAACCAGAGGTATAAGGAGAGGCTCTAGATACCTTGCTGGTGTAAAACTATGGAGCCCACAGGAATACCTTGGTAGCAAACTCCTGGACGGGCTTCCATCCCTTCACTAAGTAGATACCCATAGGACAGCACACCCTGCCTGAAGTTGAGGTGTTTCTTTTCCAAGGAAAAGCAGGTAACCTAGCTTGGCTCATGGTGATGATCAGAGCCACCAGAGGTAAGCTTCACAGCGTACATGGTTCTGAACCCAACCCAGCTTTGGTTCTGGCTTAGCTCAAAGGATCCTAGATTATCTATTCCTTCAGCACCACAGGGTCTAGAGTACCCACCCACCTGTGACATAAGATACTGGGTACATGCAATCTGCAATCCTGGGTTTAGGTCACATTGCCTGGGTTCCTGTGATACATGAGGCATGTTTCTCCCACATTTTCAACTACAAAGCTGCTAAGGAATTCTCTCTCTCTAAGACAGTGGTTTATTTTTTACTCTGTAACCTAAGCTACCCAGGAACTTTCTATGTAGTCCTAGCTGGCATTTAACATGGATTTTCCTCCTGCCTCAACTCCTGAGTGCTCAGATTACAGACTTGAGCCATCATGTCTTGCTCCAACATTTCTCCTGAAGGATATGCTGGCAAGAGATTGCTAGAAGATTCTAGCATGCTGTGGCCCTACACAAAGATGCCAACCTCCCCTAACCCCCAACCCAACCTCTATACCAGACTCAGATACTTCCTTAAAGATCACTGATTACAAGATCAGCCTGGTAACATGGAGATCCTCTAAGGGAACAGCATCACAGTTTGCAAGGAAGGAGTCTTCCCGGGCCAGCAACCGACAGTGTGGAGTTCAGTGCTTTTACTCTTCAGCTATAATGAACTCAGGGTTATAGCTCACCACAACGATCCATATTGTCTTGCTAATTTTTGTAGTGCTTGGGATCTTTTCAAACTGCTTGTATACTGCCTACTTTCTGCTACAAGGAAGCAGCACCATGCCGAGAACACACACCCAGACTCTCCCTACCTTCCTGAGGCTTTCACATGCATCTTGTTTTCTGGTCAAAGACTCTGGCATGCTGAAGGGGACAGCTCTGCCACACTCAGCCCAGAGCTGTACATCCTGAACCTTTTCATTTGTAGATATAGTGCACAGAACAAGCAAGGAAGGGGAATATGCAGTCTTATTATAAAGCAAAGAGGCTTTTTCTGGCTCAGACCTGATTTCAAAATGTTTAGCTGCAGGAATTTGGGACCACAGAGCAATAAGGTTCAAAAATTGGTGTTCTGTGTGTGTTCTGTCTCTTACCCCTCCCTACACTTGACACTGTTGTCTCTAATCACTCAACTCCCTGGAGCTGGTGATGCCCCATGAGACCTCTGATACTTGTTCTCTAGATACCCTGACTCAGACAGAAAGTGGTACGGAAGCCATGCTCAGCAGGATTCTTCCTGATGTTTGAGCAAAACCAGCACCAAATCCTGAATGTGGCCATAACAGGGACCAGGGGTTTGGACATTATCCTACTATGCATGAGGTACAGGGATGGGGCTGTGCAAGGTGGCCCATCATAGAGTAGAGGTGTCAAACTTTTTGACATTGTTATCTACAAATATGTTGAGCTGCATATATAGCTATCTTAGTACCCATATGGTCTATGGGCCATAGGCTAGAAGTGCCTATTTTAGAACATAGATGAACATTAAGCTACTGCTCCAAGGGGGGAATCTGTACATATTTTATAAAGATCTCAGTTTTAGATCCCAGAGCTCATCTGAATTGACCCTACCAGATGATACATATACACTCAGTATAAAAAAGAAAATAAGGTCAAATAAGGTTGGGTAACTGTTTAAAGTCCCAATTGCTTCAAAGCCATCTTATTAGGCCAAGGCCTCCATGTACTTCTTCCTGTCAGGCTGCTGCACAGATCCTCCTGCCCCTCCCACTGGCATCTAGGTAGGTTCGGATGGGGATGAGAGGATGGGGAATGAGAGTACCACTGAGTTAAATCCTGGTCAAGAGCTTGCGCTTTGTTTCAAACTCCACACCCCACAATATCATCACATAGCTATGGAAGCACCGTGAATACTGACTGGCAAAGTTTCAAAAATATTTTAATAAGTAGTAAAGTGTGCAAAATTAGAATCCATATAGAGCAAGGACAGACTGTACTCAATTTTCCTGAGCCTCAGACAAAGACCCAGGACTGAGTAGAAGGCAAGGCAGTTACAGCAAAGCCAAATCCACCTTCATGCACATCCCTGCCCAGTGTCCCCACCAATCCCCTCCTGCCCACCAGGCCCTGCTCACCAAACCCACCTACCTCCGCCCGGGCAGGCTGCTTTCTGTTTGGCCACTACCCCCAACTTGCTGCATCTTAGATCTTTCGATGTGTTCCACATAGGTCTGGATCATCTGTCAAGAGGGGCTCCCTGTTAGTATCACCCACTAAACTCCCAATGCTAGAGTTCTGAAGTGTTGTGCTTGGATAAGACAGTTCTTTTAGGGAACAAGCATTTAAGGAACATGAGCAGACAGCTTTCTATCAAACAGCAAAGGTATTAGAAGAAGTGATCAAAGATCAGCAGCAAATGGTAAAGTGCAGCCCTAGCAGTTAAAACCCACTCTCATGCCTGCAGGGCACCCACTAGCACCTACCTCTGTGTGCCGCTGGTGCAGGGCATTGTATTCCTTCTTCATCTCTGATTCTCGTTCCTCCAATCGGGAAACTAGAAAACACAACCACTGTGTCAGCTGCAGTCTACTCTCCATAGCTCAGTCCATGTGCTCTGGTCTGTAACAGCCCTGGCACATGGTACAGCAGAGCAGCACCCTGCTCAGAAAGGTGTAGATGGAGAAGGTGAGTGCCATGTGCACGTGATGTGAGCCTCACAAGTGAGAATGCTCAACCCTTCGGTAAGAGAAATCAGGATAGGTGGGACTGACAAAAGCATCTGCTCAGGGCAGCTGGAAGCTTCTAAACAGAGGCAAATCTCATAACACCCAGAATGGTCCTCTCTGGTGTGGCATGTACCTGTCTAAAACAAGCTAAATGGCAGTACTGGCCAGTCAGCCTGTCCTTGAGTCCTGCTAATGGAGCCAGCATGCCACTGCCTTTGTGCACCTTCCTCTGCACCTCTATCTATGTACCCACTGAATGATGATGGTGAACAAAGCAAGGCAGGATATGTACAAGTTGTGTTTCCTGGAAGCTGGGTGGTATGGCCCTTCACTGGCTTTCATCTGTCCTTGGTGAGAGGCTTCCCTCACCTCCTCCTGGCCTCCTGATTTCTTTTCTAGATTGATATAACAAATTACACAGCTCCATACCTCATCTCAGACCATGCTGTGCTCTATGTTCTGGGAATGGGCCAAGTAGCATCTGTGGACACTACTGCTGCTCATCCTGTATCTGACAACTGGTAGTAGTGTAGGGACCCCCTTTTAAAGCTCAGTATAAGCATCAGTGCAAGGCAAAGTCAGCTGCAAGTTTTTTTTTCTTGAAGGAGTTTAAAGCATGGACACCAGCACCTAACATACACTAGACCCAAAGACACAAGTACCCATTGCACAAGGAACCCAGGGACATAAGTATACAGCACACATGGAGCCCAAGAATACCAGCACCCAATACATATGTGGCCCATAGACATCAAAACTCAACACAGATGGAACCTAGGGACACTAGCACCCAACAAAGACACCAACATCCAAAGCTCCTTACTTAGAAGACTTTAGTAGCTAGCACACAAGTGACTTTAAGATACTAGTACCCAGCCGGGCGGTGGTGGCGCACGCCTTTAATCCCAGCACTTGGGAGGCAGAGGCAGGCGGATTTCTGAGTTCGAGGCCAGCCTGGTCTACCGAGCAAGTTCCAGGACAGCCCGGACTACACAGAGAAACCCTGTCTCGAAAAAAACCAAAAAAAAAAAAAAAAAAAGATACTAGTACCCAACCTACATATGACTTACACATGTGTATAAAGCACAGAACACATGTGACTTATAAACTTGACTTTATAGACATTGGTGCACTATATGCATCACTTACATAAACTAAAACAGCACACACTTATGTGGCTTCCCCAAAACCAAGAAGTCTACCCATGTCAGGTGTGTTCAAACTCAGCCTGTCTTTGTCCCTTGGGAAGGCTGTCTATATGTCTACCTGGAAGGAACCAGTGTTAGTGAAGACCTCCCTACCGGCCATCGATTGGGTGCATGTACAGCTACTGCCTCATTGAGAGCCTCCCATTGGCCCCAGGCTTCAAGCTAGCCTGGAGAATCACCACCCAGTAATCTTACTTGCATTTTTTTTTCCTTTCTAAGAAAAGAGCCAATAAGTTTTCACATGTCAAACACTCTGATCAAAAGTATAAATATGGGGTTTATTATATACACTAAAATAGACATTAAGGTTTGCTTCTTGTTCGAAATACTAGCATGTACAGAAGCTACCTGCCCACTGCTCACCCTCAGACTCTGATCCTCAGCAGGATGGTAATCTAGCACAATAACTTCTCAGTCTCAGCCTTGGGATAGGTCAAACCATCCTAGTAAGACAGTTTTTCTCTGTCCCCCAATTCAATTTTAATTTCTCAGAGAAATGAAAGTAGCTGTTTCTCAAGGTAACCACATAAAGTGACAAATATGTTTTAGTTAATGAAATACTAAATCATAAAAAAATATCAAATGATGGCTGTAACAGCAACACTATAGTTTAAGTACAGTTTAAAGATTTATTTTTATTATTTTAAATTATGAGTATGTGTGTGTGTGTGAAGGGGGTTGTGCATATTAGTGCAGGTGTCTGAGGAAGCTAGGGACATCAGAGCTTCCTGGAGCTTGAGTTATAAGCAGTTGTGAGCTGCCTGATGGAGGGTTAGGAGCCAACTCAGGCCCTCTGACAGAATACTACATGCTCTTAATAACTAATCTCCAGCCCCTTAAGTATAGCTTTACAAGCTAAATGTTTTTATAGTTATTTTTATTACTACTACTACTACCATTTAGTTTTTCATGACAGGGTTTCTCTGTATAGTTCTGACTGTCCTAGAATACATTCTGTAGTCCAGGCTGGCCTGGAACTAACAGAGACCCACCTGCTTCTGTCTCCACAGTGCTGAAATGAAAAGTATGCACCACTACTGCTGGCATATTTTTTAAATTTTTGCAAAAATTTTAAAAAAGATTTATTTATTTTATGTATGAGTTCTCTATCTGCATGTACACATGTGTGCCAGAAGGGGGCATCAGATCATGTTAACCGGTGGTTGTGAGCCACTCTGTATTGCTGAAAATTGAACTCAGGACTTCTGGAAGAGTAGCCAGTGGTCTTAACAACTGAGCCATCTCTCCGGCCCCTATTTTTCAATTTTCAAAAGCATCTTTTTACCTCTTCCTACAGATACCGTTGGCTAGAATTCTGGAAAGGGAGAAAACAGGCTTAACAGGTTGATCCTGACGTACTCCACGGCTGAGATTTAGAGACTACTGTGCTGAGGACCAGTGTTTGGGGTGAGCAGGCAAATGGCTAGAAATTGCAAACAAGAAGAAAACCTAAAGATCTCTTAGGAACTGTTGCTAAAACAGTTAGCTTCACAAAGATCAGTCAGGATTCAAGGCCATGGTGCTTTTCCCTTAGAAGCACAGGATGACTGAGGGTTTGAGTGTTTGCTATTTTATAGTCAGATTATAAGTAAAAGTGTGCTGTGCAACAAGGACTTTATTTCCACCTAAAGCTGACTCTGGAAATACATAGTTGTGTGATGAGACAGAACAAGCAGCTCAGAATCACCCAACCCCTTTAATCAACGACTTGTGTACTCCTCCCCAAATCAGTTGTAGACTATACATGCAATCCCAACTCATGGCTCCTGCTAGCCACTTACTCTGATCTGCATAGTTTTTGGCCTTTAGCTCCAGTTGTCGTGTCTGAAACTCATAATGTTCTACCTGGATCTGGAGTTCTTTCTTCTCTTGTTCCAAGGCATCTTCAAATTCGATGAATTTATGCATGAAAAGGACAAAGATAAGCTTGGTGTGTGTTGATCAGAAGGTGACAGCAGCCTTTCACAAGAAAAAACACAAGCTCAAGAACCCAAGAATCCAGACACCTTGAGGTCACAAGCTGGCGCCAGAGCAAGGGTCTCCACTAGTTCCTCAGTTCCTTTCCCTTCATGCTGCCTTCCTTTCCCCATCTATATAGAGACACCACAGATAAGCCCTGATAGTAAGAGAACAGTCCACTAATGAGTGACTGGAACCTTTGGCTAGCTGATACCATTCCTGATGGCCTGTGAACTCAGCCGTCATATAATCTTTCCAGAACCTCATGAGTAGTGGGAAGGCCCCGTGAGCAGTTAATGGGGATCCACAAATGAGGTGGCTCATGTTTACTCCTAACAGACTATAGATTACCCGTCAATATTAACCATGGAGATGAAGGGAGGCAATGATTCCCCTCGTCTCCACTTCACTCTAAGTGTGCATGGTTGTGTGAGTTTACAAGGCCCACATGCATTCAGGATCCTGTTGAGCAGAAGAGGGCATCAGATTCTCCAGAAATGGAGTTACAGACAGTTGTGAGCTTCCATGTGGGTGTTAGGAATTGAACCTTGGTCCTCTGGAAGAACAGCCAGTGTTCTTAACCCCTGAGCTATCTCTCCATTCCCATTAATCTGCCATTTCAATCACCTCTTAGCTCACAATCCATTATAACTGGACTAAAAATTGCAAGCACTGGCTCTGAAAAGTCCCAGCCTGGAGAGTTTCTGAGCAAAATGACTGTCATCAAACCAAGTGAAAAGAAATCACTCTGCAAAACAGACACTCTAATAAGGCCAGAGAGGAGGCAGTACTCATGGTGTGGACCCTGGGTATAGACATTGCCTCTGCAGCAGCAGGTCAAGCTAAGTGAGTGACAGTTTGTAATCCCTACAGTAGTAAGAGTTGAGAGAGGAAGTGTGTCCAAGTACTGAACAGCTGGAATGTGACCAGGAAATCCCATCTGTAGGAAACATAAACACCAGGTGGGCTTTAAAGGCATAAAACGCTTCTCAGAGGATATGAATAGAAAGCTAACAGCGGACTTCAGGCTTCAGTTTCTGGCTAGAATCATGCTTCATAACCCACCTACAGCCACTCCACAGCAGTCTGATCAATCTGATGTCCCTCCTGCTGCAGCCTGTCCAGGGTCTGTGTGCTGGAGCACAGAGCTCCAGTGAACGATGGAAGGATAACTCATCCTGTATAGCCAGCAGGAAGGGAATACCCCAAGGTGTGTATGTGTTGGGGTGGGAAAAGACTGGAAGGCAAGAGACTGCGGCCAGAAGGAAATCTACACAGAATTAAAGACACTGCACTCAAGTAAGTTGAAGAAAGAATACCCTAGGGTCAGCAAAATGCAGAGGTTTTTGTGTGTATATGCAGATATACCATAAAAACAAGTGATTCTGAATCAACTAGATACAATTACCACATGAAGAATACATATATATAAGTCAGCCTTTTTTTTTTTTTTTTTTAAATAGAATTCCATGGAATGAGATTATTCTTCCCTTTTCACACATAAAATATAAAGCAAAAAGTCAACTTTATATCCTTGTCAAACATAAAAGATGACAATGGAAGTCAGGATTCAGGACTCTGAATGCAGAGTGCTGGCTATATAATCTCTTACAGTGGATTCATGGGACTGTTACAGCGTTCCTAAACCAAGCATGCTTTACAGGGAAGGTGAGCCTCTTTTCTCTCCAAGTTTTGTGGGCCAGGAACACCCATAGGAATTCATCTAGTTTGTTAGAAGTGACCACCAAGAGGAATCAAAAACTCAGGTTCTTTTGCATTATTGATAGGGGAAAAGAAAGAGAATTTCTAAAATAAAAATGTGCCTTATTGGTCTTTTGTATTACGCAAGCAGACAGGCAAGAAACTAGAGGCAACTTGGGCTTTTGAGCCTGTGGCAACTACCGAGGTTCAAAACACAGCAAGTGTAGGTCCTGAGTTGGGAGGCTGGGGTTACACTATCTGCAAGAACCACTAGACAGCACATGAAAGAAACAGAGATCTTTCTTTTTTAAAGACTTTTTATTTATTTTATGTATGTGAGTACACTGTTGCTCTCTTCAGACACAGCAGAAGAGGGCATCAGATCTCATTACAGATGGTTGTGAGCCACCATGTGGTTGCTGGGAATTGAACTCAGGACCTCTGGAAGAGCAGTCAGTGCTCTTAACCGCTGAGCCATCTCTCCAGCCTCAAACAGGATATTTCTATATTCACATATTAGATGTGGGTTAGTAATAGGGCCACAGTTCAGGATTATATATAGCTAGTGTTCCTCATAGTCACTAAAAATCCCTCTAGTATCCATCTTAAACGCCACAACGGATTTAATGCACTCCGATTTTTAGGACAAATAATTAAAAAGAAAAGAATAAGATCACAGCTGGGCAGTGATGGCTCATGCTTTTTTAATCTCAGCACTCAGGAGGCAGAGGCAGATGGATCTCTGAATTTAAGACCAGCAAGTTCAAGGACAGCGAGTGATATACAGAGAAACTCTGTCTCAAAAAAACAAAAAGAACAAACAAAAAATAAAAGAATAAAACCACACCTCAGCAAGTTCAAGGCCAGCCTCAGCAAACAGTAAGCTTGAGACTAGTCTAGGCAACATGAGTTGATGTCTTAAAAAACAGAAGCTAGAGTGATGATTTAGTGGTTAAGAACACTGGCTGCTCTTACAGAGGATCTGGGTTCAATTCCCAGCATCAACATGGCTTACAACTTCCTTTAACTCCAGTCCCAGGGGATTCTTTGCCCTCTTTTGGCTTCCTGGTTACCAGGCACAGGCAGTTATACAAATACACACACAAACGAAGCACTAAGAGACATAAAATGAATACGTTTAACAAACAGTCATAAAGCCTAGCCACCTGAGTGTGATCCCTGTAACCTATAAGTAAGCTGGATACTATGGTGTGCATCTCGGGTGAGATGTGAGACACAGACAGGAGACTGTCCTGAAAGCTGTTGGACTGGTCAGTCTGAATATACAGGACAGCAGCAGGAATAAAAGAGACCTTCCTCAACAAGGTAGATGGTGAAAAGCATCTCTGGAAAAACTGTTTGCCTCTCATGCTGTGGTACATACCTACGCTCATACAAACCTCATTCATTCAGCGAGAGCGCACGTGTGTGTGTGCACACACACACACAGACACTCTTAAAAATTGGCAGCATTCTAAATATGAGCCAGACAGAGTTATGGCTAAGTGTGTGTCTGTAGAAGTGTGTGCTTTTCTAGGTATTTGCTGAGAGGGAGGACAGGTAAGACGAGGGCTAGCTCAGACAAAACTAGGCAGGAGTCTCAAATGAGGCAGAGAATGGAAGGGGTAACACTACCTAAGAGGCTTGGTGAGAAAGAGTGTGCCAAATATTGATTCACATTTAACTCGTTAGCCCTTAAGTCTCTTGTCTATGCAAAAAATACTCCAAGTATCACAGACAACAAACTCAACAAATCTCAAAATCATGAAGCTCAGAGAAAAGCCAGACAGTAGTATACTGGAATAATTCCCTTTAGTTAAAGTTTTAGAAGATGAAAGTCAAAGAAAACAGTCACCTAGGGATTAGGCAGAGGAAAGCAGAGAACAAGATCACTCTGTGAGAACTCCAAAGCAGGGGCAAAGCTTCAGGGGCTTCCATGAGTGTTGAAATCAAACTGGACTCTAGAATGTGCAGTCAGTGGATACCAGTGAGACCTTGGTAAGAGAGTTAACCCCTTTCCCCAAAAAACGAAAGACTAAAAGATTAGGCTCAGGATCATAGGTTTAATCTTGCAGCCAATAGCAAGGCTGACTTCCAGGCACTAGGATTTCCCAGAGGTCCTCTTCCCAGCCCAGTGAGAATTCCTCACCTCCTGTGCTGTTTCCTAGACAGCTGGCACCCCTCCTCCCACCATCACAGTGTTTTCTTCTACCAGGTCTGTTCCTTAACTGCCTTAGGTCGCTCCTTCTAACTGGAAAATGTCCACTGAGAAATGCAAACCTGAATTTTAAGCACTCTCCTTTCTTGCCTGATGCTAACTTAAAAATATCAGTCACCTGCTTTTATATGAAGTCAACTCAGTCAGACTACTCACACAGACAGATGCACTGGTGTGGTTGTCCTGGCCACATGTGTTTGTTTCAATTCAAGTTAAAAGACATGAAAAGCAGAGGTTGAGATTGTGGCTCAGAGGTGAGAACTTGCCTAGCATGCTCTGAGGTTCTGTTTTCCATTGCCAGCACTTGAGAAAGGAAAAGGAAAAACCAAGTCTTCTTTCTCCAATTTCATGGGTGACAGTGAAAATGCTCGAAGGCCACTGTACCCAGTGGCTATTGAACTGGATAGTATAAAACAGGGCAGACCCATTGTCACAGAAAATTCATTGGGCAAAATGGTTGCTCCAAAGAGACAGACAGTCCTTGGACTTCAGGAACTAAAGCATCAGCATGGAGAGATGTGCACAGAAACAAGAAGCTGACTTCCCTTCTCATCACACCAGGCTAGGATCTCTTGGATGGTACTGGCAGTGAAAAAAGAATAACTCCGGTGGAGCAAGTCAAAAGATACTAAACTCTTCAGAGCTCGTGCAAGATAAGGATATGAGTATTGAAGAATGGGCCTCTAACCCCTTAAAGTAGAAACTTGAGAAAAGGGTATCATTCTGGGTCTTTAAATCTTGGGTCAAACTCTGCATTTGGATAATTTTTGTGTAGCAGCAAATGGCACAGCATCAGCAAATGTCCAGAGAACTCACTTGAGTTTCTTGAGATAAACTAAAGGATGCTTCTACCACATTCTTGAGGGTTAAGAAAGAAAATGGCAGTAATAACACTAATACTCTGTCTTTCTTCCTATGATTTAAGTGCTTGCCTATTGCAAGGAAAAAGGCTAGCACAGTTAGCTGCCTTTCTAGTCCTTTTCTCTTCCAGAGGGAAATGACTGAGGGATAAAAATCACTTTTCATTAGAACTGTACCGATTGGTAATAATTTGACAGATTGGTAATAATGTGACCTTAATCACAAGGCCCGAGGCTGAGCTGAAACATTAGGGACACTGCCCTCGCTACTAAATGCACCTTGCCAGTTTTCCTTCTAGGTAACCAGTAGTCAACGGTGATACTTGTAGTGGACCTGACTCACTACTTCTCGAAACCCACGCACTTTACAAGACAGCAACAACTGAAGGTCTGAGAAAGGGAGAGGCTGGGTAAGGTGTGTGGTCCCTTGGGGCAGGATGGCCAGGCTGGTATCTGCAAACTCTACAGCTGAGCCCTCTTCCCAGGTTCTGAGTCCCAGAGAATAAACCACCTGGTATTAAAACATACTGGTATCAGGGAAAGAAGTAAAGGGCTGAGATGTTTTCTCTGTTTAAAATTTTTAAAAAGCCTTGAAGATTCTGTCTTCCCAGAAAGCTGCTGGCAGCTCAGATTACCCATCTCTGACTAAGCGTAAGCCAAGTGCCTGGGACAGCACTTCTGCGCACAACTCTGCATGCAGTGATGCACAGCTCCTGGGCTATTACAGCATCTCATCACCCATCCCTGTCTAGAAGAAGAAGCTGGCCACTAGTACACTGTAGTCTTTACAGAACTGAAGATAAACATCTACTTCATTCCACAGACGAGCGAGAATGCTATTTCATGTTTAGTTCCTCTTCAGTTTTAACCTCACTGGAGATCCCCCAAGGGCATAAATGGGCATTTAATCAGGGCTTCCACCTGGCCAGTTCAGCATCTATTTACTTCTTGCTTTGCTCAGCTTCTTTCGAGAGCTGGATCTCCACTCTCCTGCCCAATGGAAGCCCTATGCACACTCACTGCTCAGTCCAGCTTGTGATTAAACTGGAAGGCAGAGGCATCTTCCCTGGGGACAGTGTCAACACATCAAGCAGATATCTATTTTAGGCAGAGCCCATTTTAAATTACAAAGTTGTAACTCTGCCTTACTGCTGTCCACCTTCATTTTCTCCGTTTCCTCATCTTGACTACGTAAGTATGGAGGCAAGGGGAAGAAATACCGGAATCCTTTGTCAATGTATCAGAAGGGCTACAGTGGTATCAGGCACAAGACACAACTCCAGGGCTGGCCTAGAAGGACCAAACACTGCAGACTTCTGGGGTACTGCCCCACTATGCAGCAATATGACCCCAGAAAGTAAAGCTCAGGCTGCCACCAAGGTCTACTCTGTAACTTGGCTTGTCCTTTTGTCTGTGGTCAGTTCGTGACCTTGATCTAGCCCAGACAGTTTCTGGAGCCAGTTCCCTGTTTATGAGGTCACCCCAAGCCCTCCTCACATCCTAAGAGCTTTTGAATCCCCCCATATGTTGAGAACTTGATGAAGCCAGTCAGGTGGTGCCTATGAATCCCAATTCAGAAACAGCAAAGTCTCGACAGTCAAAAAGCAAACCACAATAATTAGGAATGGTTCAAGATGAACAAGTTTTTAACCTAACCGTGATACGGAGCCACTAATTTAAGAAGCTAAAATATCAAAATCGACTCTTAATTTCAATAGTAGTCTCTAAGACTGTGTCAAGTCAACTTCACTTAAATGGAATTTAACCTCATATAAGAAGGTACTTCCCATCATAGACCGAAGAGCATTTACTTCCAGAATTGTAGAATTCTGGGCTTTGTGATTCTGGGGCAACTTGCTCAAAAGATGGAAGGAATAAAACCAGAGCCAGCAGGCGGCAGCCAAGGTCAGAGGACAGCAGGAATGGGGCGGGGGGGGGGGGGGGGCACGTCTCCGGGATTCTGCACAGGCTGGGCTCTGGGTCCAAACTGGATGGAGAAAGTGGCACTTCCCAGCAGCAGCATACTGCCGGCCGAGCCGAGCTCGCTGCTCCACGCTACCCACACCGTCCCTCTCCGCGGCGGCCGGGGCCCACGCACCTCCTCGGCCTGTTTGCGCAGCGCCTTCTCGCGCTCGTATTGCGTGAGCAGCTGCTCGTTGTCCTCGCGTAGGAGCTCCAGCTCCACCTCGTGCTCCTGGTTCTCGCTCAGCACCGAGTCAAGGTTCTCCAGCACGTTCACCACCAGCGGCATGAGCTCCTTGACCACCTCCTCATCATAGCAATGAATGAGGCGCTCGAACTCGCGGTAGATGGAGCCCGCCAGGCCCGACACACGCTCCGACATGACCGATCCCGAGCAGTAGTCGTCTTGGTACACCACCACACCTCCTCCCTCGTCCATTTGGATCTCCATCATCGCGGCTACGGCCGCGGCCGCCAGCGCGGCTCGTTCCGGTGCCCGAATCCACGGGCCGCTGTCACCTCAGGCAGCCGCCACCTTAGGATGCGCCGCCGCCCAGGCCGCGCCCGTCACTCCCTTGCCGGAAGTCCCGCCTGACCGCGGGGTGGAGCTCCGTCCCGCCCCGCCCCGAATCGAGCGCCCTGACGCTAAAGGAAACAAGGCCGGAGCGTTTCCGGCTGCTTTGCTGGTGGTGCTTGCGGATCTAGCTCAGTCGAATTGGAGTGAACCTGGCTGTTTCTGTATCTCTATCCTTTTTGTCTTCAGACCTTTGTCGTACTCTGGCCGCCCTCGATGTTCACGCGACATGTGTCGTGTGCCTTGTTTCTGGTTTGTTTCTTGTTTCCGCTCTACTGGTTGCAAAGTTCCATGCAGAGCTTCATTTGCACAGCCCGCCAGGGTTCTAAGATCCTTATAGTGTGGCGGTACTCTGAGACCGGAATATCTAGCGAGTCGATCTATATGTGTTCATTTACTGGGGACACCATGAACCTGACTTTGAACTGCTTTCTTGGTTTCCCTTCTGCCTGCTTCCATCTGAAAGCCTTCCGGGTCAGCTCAGATTCACATCCTACTTAAAAAAAAAGTTACTTGTTATTTTATGTGTATGTATTTGGTTGTATGTAGACATCACGCACATTCCTGGTGCCTGTAAAGGCCAAAAGAGGGCGTCTGAATTGGAGTTAGTCAGTTGTGAGCAGCCATATGGATGACCAGAACTGAACAGAGGTCCTCCCAAGTAAGAACAAGTAGTACTCTCAACTGTTGAGCCACCAGATCTTACTCTTAACCATACCAACACAATCCTTCTTGTAGCTGACGTTCAGAACAATTAAAACATTGTTCACAGTTTCATATATAAAGACTTCTGTGTAGCACTGGCTGACCTGGAACTTGCTATGCCTAGCTTCTGCCATTCAAAATACACCATTACCTGGGATTATAATTCCCTCACCTTTCCAAACAGACTACTACTCTAAGAGACTGTTTTGTAACAGGCCCCAGACCTTAGCACAAGTGACTCCATGATGAAAGTACCATTCAGGCTGTAAAACTCAGCATGTAGACAGTGCTAACTGCCAAAAAACGGAAACAGACCTAATCCATCAGTGTCCATAGGTCTGAGAAAGTCTCTAAATCACTAACCTTGCTTTTTGGCTTTTGTAATTCTGCTTCTGGCTAACTGTTCTTGTTAACTGAAGCATGCCAATCCAGAACATGGCTTTGTGCTTAAAAGCTCATCCTATGAAAGGCTCAAGGCCTTTCTTGTTTGGAATCCTGAACAACCAGTGTAATCACCAGACAGCTTATAAAGACTTTCTAGGGCTGGAGAGGTGGCTCACAGGTTAAGAGCATTGACTGCTCTTCCAGAGGTCCTGAGTTCAATTCCCAGCAACCACATGGTGGCTCACAACCATCTGTAATGGGATCTGATGCATTCTTCTAATATGTATCTGAAGACAGCTACAGTGTACTTGTATAAATAATAATAAATAAATAAATAAATAAATAATAATATTAAAAAAAAAAAAACACTTTCTATTGGCCTAAACTCATGTCTGAGCAGTTTTCCCTGTGGAATGGATACTCACAACTTTTTCAGGTTTTTCAGGTTTTCTGGGTTTTGATACTGATTTAACCTTCCAAACCTGCAAAGCTGAGCCTACATATTATGAATCAACTAGGGAAGTGGGCTAGTGTGAAAGGGGCATACTGCAGTTGTACTTGCAGTGAATGTTACTGGAACCAATTTTATTATTTTATTATTTAATGTATATGGGTGTTTCATTCGTATGCATCCAGTGCTCACAGAAACCAGAAAGGGGTACTGGATCCCTGGAACTGGAGTAAACTAAGAGTTTTGAGTGTCACATGGGTTCTGGGAACAGAACCTGGGTCCTCTGGCAGAGCAGCCAGTGGTCTACCCACAGAATCATCTTTCCAGTCCCACCTGGGTTAATTTAAAATTGCCAAAATTAGGAGTGAGGACAAATAGATGAAATGATTAATTGTTTAAGCTTTTTTGTTTAGATTTATTAATCTGTATGTTATGAGTGTTCTGCCAGCCTATGTGTATATCACATGAATGCCTAGTGCTCATAGAGACCAGAGTCATTGGCTCTCCCAAAACTACAATTACAGTTGAGAGTTACCATGTGGGGCCTGAGGACTGAACCCAGGTCTTCTGCTAGCATGACAAGTGCTCCCAAACACCAAGCCATCTCTCCAGTCCCCTGGTAAACAGATTACAGTACAAGATTCTGTTTAGGGGTTGTTTTAGTATTTCGTTGTCTCAGTAACTTGCACCCCATAATTTTTTTCTTTTTTGAGACAGGGTCTATATAGCCTTGGCTGTCCTGGAACTTACACTGTAGGCCAGAGTATCTTCTAAACTCACAGAGATCACCTGTCTATGCCACCCAAGTACTGGGTCTAAACGCATGAACCACCATATCCCATCCTTGTAAATTCTTTAAGCTAGTACACCACAGTGGAGGCATGTCCCACCATCACAGACTTGAACATTAATTTTAAAAGGGGGGGGGATTTTTTTTGAGACAGGGTCTCTTTACATAGATCTGACTATCCCAGAAGTATGTGGACTAGTCTGGCCTTAAACTTAAAGATGTCTGTCTCCCAAGTACTAGCATCAAAGGTGTGTACCACAAGTTCTAGTCCTCTTTGGTATTAACATAACCAGGGGCAGGATTGTCATTTGGAACTAATCAATGTAAAGTGAATTTAAAAAAAATGGCACCCCCCACCCCCTCCTGAGACATGGTTTCTCTGTGTAGTCCTGGAACTTGCTCTGTAGACCAGGCTGACCTCAATCTCAGAAATCCACCTGACTTTGCCTCCCAAGTGCTGGGATTAAAGGCATGCGCCAATATCTGACTTTAAAAAAATTATATATATTTTAAGATTTATTTTATGTATATGAGTATACTGTAGTTGTCTTCAGACACACTGGAAGAGGGCATCGGATCACATTGTAAATGATTGTGAGCCACCATGTGGTTGCTGGGAATTGAACTCAGGACCTTTAAAAGAGCAGTCAGTGCTCTTAACCACTGAACCATCTCTCTATCCCCCAAAAATTATTTTTTAAAGTTATGCCTATGTAGTAGATATGTGTATATGAATGCAGGTACCCATCCAATGGAAGCCATCAGATACACTAGAGCCGGAGTTGCAGGTGGTTGTGAGCCACCCTTCCTGGATGCTTGGAACTGACCTCCATTGCTTTGTGACAGTATCAAGTAATCCCTACAGCTCCACAGACTGAATTTTAACAAAATGACATAACAGGTACTTACTGAATGCTATAGTTTATCTGATCCTAGACGCTGGAAGCTTTATTAGAATACTTTGTCCCATTTAAAAGCCCTAAAGTGTAAGATGGTCCTTCCATAGCCTCAGGCATTTGAGATTTCTTTATTTTATGTCTGTGAGTACTTTGCCACTCTTCAGACACACCAGAAGAGGACATCTCATTACAGATGGTTGAGAACCACCATGTGGTTGCTGGGAGTTGAACTCAAGACCTCTGGGAAAGCAGTTAGTGCTCTTAACCTCTGAGCCATCTCTCCAGTTTTTTTTTTTTTTTTTTTTTTAACTTAAGAGCACTTATAAAAGGTTTATTCCTATCATTGTATTATTTCCTTATACACTAAAGAAGTTAGTGTCTGGCCTAAATAAAGCAAACATCATTTATGATGTTTTCTTAAATGGAAAAAAAATGCTCTGAATTTCAAATGACATTCTCATGACTGAACCACAAACCAGTTGAGTTGTTAAAGAATTACATACATGTAAGACATGTTACTTGGCTTCAGGATATAGGGCAGCTGAAGAGGGAAACTCTTTGGTTGACACAGCCACAGTCAGACCCCTTAAGAGACCGGGTAGAATGACCAGGTCTGAGGTAGCAGCCTGTCTTCCTCTACAGTTGACTTGGTTCCTGACATGGCAGATTTGCATGTGGGTTGTTCCTTTTCTCTCATCAGCCTTAAGCATAGGTCTTAGTTCTGCACATGTGAGGGGTTCTCCCTCTTCGGGTTCTTCTATACATGAGGTCTCTGGCCTCTTCAGGGTCATTTATGTTCAGGTATTGGGTGGATTCCTGTTCTCCTGCCTTGCTTTGTTCCTGTAGTTGGGAGGAAAGCCTGCTGAAGGACATTGGGTTGGATAGATTTACCAATGTATTGTAAGGTGTTTTTACTGTCAGCTTCTTATAAATATCCATGCCCTGCTTCAACACTTAGAAAAGTGCTACTATGCACACCAAAGCACAAGAGCTGCCAAGCCGCCTTTAGAAAGCTTTAGACTTCTTGACCTTGCTCATAAACAGTACTCCTGCTGGGCAGTGGTGGCGTACGCCTTTAATCCCAGCACTTGGGAGGCAGAGGCAGGCGGATTTCTGAGTTCCAGGTCCAGCCTGGTCTACTGAGTGAGTTCCTGGACAGCCAGGGCTACACAGAGAAACCCTGTCTCGAAAAACCAAAAAAAAAAAAAAAAAAAGACTTTGGCACTGCAGTTTTTCATTCTGACTGTTGTCCAGAGTCAAGTTCTGTGGTGACAACATGGGCGTGAGAGCTTGGGAGTAACTGTTTGGTGATTATGTGAGGGGATACAAAAAAGAACATGGACGGTCCTTTAGTGATATGTTGTTTGACTTTTCCTGGGGAGATGTAAACAGACTTCTAGTTACCCTCTAGTCACCCTAGCTAGCCCATCAGCAGCCAACCAAATAAACAGTTCATCTAGGTCCAGCTTGGTAAGCCACTAAGTTTATTGCGGTTTATAAGAACATCAGTGAAGGGTAGCTTAGGAGCACAGGAAACTCTATAAACATCTGCATCACTGAAAAGCCATGTGTCAGCATAGATGTTAGCCTCCTAAAGGTAACACAGATTTAATTCCATTAGGCATAATGCTTTGGGGAGGTGGGTGCTTGACACCTGCTGAGTGAAGACAGTGGTTGGTATTTCATACTTTTTGCCTAACATAGGCGTAATTGCATCATGTCCAGGTCTGGGGCCATGAGATCTGCTTGAGATGCACACTGCTATCAGAGCCTAGTAAACTCACCGTGGACAGCAAGGAGCATGTCTTTTAACTTGTTGACATCTATTCATTTTTAGGCCTTCTGGCCAAGAAAGAGGTCAGAGTGACTAACCGTATTTTCCAGATCATAGGTTCACCATGAATAATGGTGAACTAAAACCTTTCATTATTTGCTTTTGTTCAGCATTAAGGGAGCTCTGGGGAAAGGTGGTGTTTTATTCCTTTTCCTTTTAGAATCCAGGTCCAGTCAGCTTGGCTATACATTGTGAACGCTGTAGCAGACCAGACTAAGGATTGGCTGGGATGTAAGGCTTCAGGGACTTGGAGTAATTGTCCCAATCTGTTGCCCTGGAACTTAGGAAGGCACTAAGTCTCCCATGAGAGATCATCTCAGGGTAACAGTGATGGCACAGCATCAGATGGAGCTCTGATGTTCAGTCTTCTGTGATTGATTGTTCCTGCAGGAGGCAAAGGAAGTGGGATCTTCGATGAATCAAGTCCTCTGCAAACTCACCGATGTCTGAATCCACCCGGTGGGAAGACCAGTGACATTTGGGTCCCCAGTCACTGCCACTGTGCCTCTGGCACACCCAAACAAGCCCAAGGTATGAACTGCATTCATATAGCCAGACAGGAGAGAAAAGTAAAGTTGTGTCAAGTTCACTTTTCAAAAAATTCCAAAGCAGGTGTGATATACTATTACGAAGAGACAGAAAGATCGTGTTGCTTTTCCTGGATATGGTCATTTATTGGTTAGAGTCACCCAGGAAACATGTTTCAACCTTATGATTAAAGACCTGGGGAAAGGAGTTGTGTTACCTCTCTACACAGCAGCCACCAAACACCTGTCTGTGCTACTCTACTTTGTGTACCTGAGGTCTCGTGACTAAGCACACAGCATAAGAGTTTGACCCTGGCATCCTTCTGTTAACAGGCTCCATCTCTTCTGCCTTCCCCACAACTTAACAGATCTGTTTCACAGAGAGGAGCAATTAGAGGAGGGACCAGAACATCCCAGTTTATCCCCACAATGTATATCTTGGCAGTTTAGAAGGCACAGTCCTCTGCGTAGCTCTTCCAATGACTATGAACAGTCAACCCTACACGCATGACAAACCCTCTCCCACCCCAACTCATTTGGGTTAAAGGAAACACTA
Source organism: Mastomys natalensis (assembly GCA_021653895.1). Lineage (NCBI taxonomy): Eukaryota > Metazoa > Chordata > Mammalia > Rodentia > Muridae > Mastomys > Mastomys natalensis. The sequence goes on from JAJTUV010000087.1 coordinate 755,223, forward strand.
ACATTCAATACCCTATCTCTGTCTGATCGAATTACAGGCAGAGCAGGAGCCTCTCAATAGAAGGAGATGCTGGATTTGCCTCCTGGTGGGTTCAGGACTTTGTTGTGGGAGCGAGGTCTTGGCCCCAGTCTGGGCTCATGACTGTCAACTGTGGGTGTGGGCTCTGGTATCTTTGCATGCTCCACTTCTTTTGAGCTTCCTTTCTCACCCTGCTCTCCTCTGGGTGTGGAGTTTGTTGCAGCTGTGGGATAAAATCAACAAAAGTCCATGAAAGGCAGTACATAGTCCACCACACTATGAAGGCAAGCTGCACTGACTGAAAGCCAGTGTCCCGGCATAGCTAGTGAGTTCAGAAGCCCACCTCCTCCCGACTGGTCTCAAGCCCATGAAGCTCTTTGGATCCCTGCTCTTCAAACGGCACAAAGGAGCTTCTAGACTCTTGGTTCTCAACCTGTGTCCAAATCCCTTGTGATGGTCTGTATATGCTCAGCCCAGGGAGTGGCACTATTAGATGTGGCCCTGCTAGAGTTGGAGTATCACTGTAGATGTGGGCTTTAAGACCCTCACCCTAGACATCTGGAAGCCAATATTCTGCTAGCGGCCTTCAGATGAAGATATAGAACTCTTAGTTCCTCCAGTACCATGGCTGCTTGGATGCTGCCATGATGATAATGGACTAAACCTCTGAACCTGTAAGTCAGCCCAATTAAATGTTGTCCTTTATAAGAGTTGCCTTGGTCATGGTGTCTGCTCACCACAGTAAAATCCTAAGACACCGCTGACGAGGGAAGTCACCTAAGACCATTAGAAAACACAGACATTGCCGGCCGTTGGTGGCACACCCCTTTAATCCCAGCACTTGGGAGGCAGAGGCAGGTGGATTTCTGAGTTCTAGGCCAGCCTGGTCTACAGAGTGAGTTCCAGGACAGCCAGGGCTACACAGAGAAACCCTGTCTCGAAAAACCAAAAAAAAAAAAAAAAAAAAAAAAAGAAAACACAGACATTTACATTATGATTCAAAATTAGAGTTATGAAGTAGCAATGAAAAAAATTTTTGGGTTGGGGGTCACCAAAGCACGAGGAACTGTATTTAAAGAGTCCCAGCAGCAGGAAGGGTGCTGAGAAGCACTCTTCTAGAAGAAAAGGAAACCTAAGTGTTAGTAGCAGGAACTGTGCTCATGTCCCTAGCCGTCTTTGAACACAAACCATCAAGCTGCCCTCTTATGCTTGTTTCAGTCAGTTGTTTTGGAAGGCAGAGCAATGCTACAAAATGCACAAGCTAGGGATACAGAAGCGGCAGGAAATAAGCTTACCTTTCAGGTCAGACTTAGAGTCTTCGCCTTCACACAGCAAAACATGATCCTGCAGCAAGATAAGCCACCAGGTTAGTGCTCATTCAGGCAGACAATGAAAATTTAGGGATGAATGGCTGGTTTACTTTTAATTGTGTCTCCCTGGCTATATAAAACTTAAACCTAGACCCTGCTAGGGAAGTATTCTACTCACTACCGGGCCATATCCTCAGTCTTATTTTTACTTTCTGAGTTGGGGTTTCATTAAATTTTCCAAAGTCTGGGCTTGAACTCACTCTGCAGGTAGGCAGGCACTGAACCTCAGCTTCCTCCGGAACAGCTGGGGTTACAGGCTCCCACTACAGTCTGTTTTATTTTTAACCTTTAAAATGTTCATGGCAGGCTGGAGATGGCTCAGTGGTTAAAGCTCTTGCTGCTCTTTCGTAGGACCAGAGACCAGTTCCTAGATACAGTTGTCATGATGCCTCTGAGGGTACCTGAACTCATTTGCATACACACATGCTGACATACCTACACGTAACTAAAAATAATACAATTTTACAATAAACAAACTAGCAGGCTATTAAAGAAACTGCTCAATAACAAAATGCTTCTCTAGCATGCAAGAGTCTCTCTGCATTTGATTCCCAGCACTGCAAAATAGAGACAGCCCTGTGACTGAGTCCATGTAATTCACTGTACTGCAACACTCATGTTAGCTTACTGGCAGCCTGTCGAAAATCCCAGTTCTTTTTCTTCAAAAATAGCCAAGATGTAGCTTTTAAAAAAGTAGCTGCAAGCTCCAAATTATAAAAATGATTTCCAAAAAAAAAAAAACAAAACAAAAACAAAAAAACCACTAGCATGTTTCATAGCTTCAACTACATAGTAGTATATATCAAAATATCTTGTTTTGACAACATAGCACTCAAATGTGTGGTTCAAAGCAGAAAAAATGAACAAACCAAACAATTTGGCTACATAATCAAATGTTGCACTGTCAAACAAGAAGCTCCAATACATACAGTATGTGTGTATGTATATGGACAACTTTTCTCATAAGGAAAGTGTAAAGATGGAGGTGGCTCAGTGGGTAGAGCATATGCCTAGAATGCAAAAGGCCCTTAGTCCATATGTCATTGGAATAACACAAAAACCAGTAAATCGATAATAAAAAATACTTAGTTTTACCAAGATATAGTGGCTCACCCCTGCAATCTCAGCACTTATGCAGGATGCCAAGAGTTTGAAGTCAGCCTAGACTACTAAGATGACAACCTGCTTCTCTTTTGAGACAGACTCTCTCTATGTACACCAGGGCTTGAACTCAGAGACCTGCCTGCCCTTTCCTCTCAAATGCTGGGATTAAAGGTATGTACCACTGTGCCAACAAGATAAAATTTGCCTTTAGAAAAATGTGGTTTTGAGCCTACTTAGGTTTGACTTTTGGGAGAACTGACCTGAGATGGTCTCTGATGGACTTCTACTAGGAAGCCATATCTACAGGTTGGATCTTTGATCTGTTAGCAGACAGTGAGTATTATTGAAGTCTACCCCCTTCACAGCCAGGTTTACAAATGCTAACATCCTATTATTATTCCTACATTGCTTCAAAGCTGGGATACTTTTTTCCAGCTATGACCTCACTATGACTCTCAGCCTCCAAGTCACTATTCTGCTGCACCATCTTCCCAAGTAGCTTCCATACAGGTAAACTACATTGTGCTCAACTCTAGAGGACACCTATGTTTATTGGGAGTTGGTGGAGTGATGCTGCCATGATGTGCATACTGAATCAGAAGATAGTTTTTGAGAGACTGTTCTCTCCTTCCACTTTGTGTGTCCCAGGAATCAGACTCAAGTCTTAGGGCTGGGAGGAGGAAGCAGCTTAATCAATGGAACCATCTTGCTGTTATCTTATAGTACTTTTTTTTGTAAAGGGGACTTTTCTTTAATAGGTATTCTCTCTGCACTTCATGCAGGAAATGCTGATCAAGCAGTTTAAAAAAAAGAGCTGGGCAGTGGTGGCGCACGCCTTTAATCCCAGCACTTGGGAGGCAGAGGCAGGTGGATTTCTGAGTTCGAGGCCAGCCTGGTCTACAGAGTGAGTTGCAGGACAGCCAAGGCTACACAGAGAAACCTTGTCTCGAAAAACAAAAAAACCCCACAACAACAAACAAAAAACAAACAAAAACACCACCACCACCACCACCATCAAAAAAACCACCCAAACAGGTTTTTTGTTGGTATTGTTGTTCTGGGTGAGGAGGAGGGGGTATGTTCAGACAGGATCTCAGTAAGTGGCTCTGGCTATCCTGGAACTCACTGGCCTTGAGCCCACTGAGACCCACCAGCCTCTGTCTCCTGAGCGGTGGATTAGAATCAGATTAGAGTCACATGCCAACATGCCCAGCCCGGTTAAACACTTTTCTTTTTCCAACAAATTTAATGAGTTGTTTTTCTGGCATTCTCTAAAGGCCTAAAATTATTTTTCGAGACAGGGTTTCTCTGTGTAGCCCTGGCTGTCCTGGAACTCACTCAGTAGACCAGGTTGGCCTCAAACTCAGAAATCCACCTGCCTCTGCCTCCCAAGTGCTGGGATTAAAGGCGTGCGCCACCACTGCCCAGCAGTTGGTGAATTTTAATCAATTGCAATTACATGTTTATTGTAATACACGGGTGCCTTCACTGGACCAGAGACCTGAGATCCATAATCCTCAAAGGTAACACAAGCTCACGCGTGTGGAGTGAAGCTCATCAACAGGCATCACCCTGGGCTGGGGAGGCAGCTGGGGTAGAGCAGTGGCCAGAGTAACAAAGTGTAGGAGACCGGTCTGATGCATTGGTGTTCAACTGCTAAATAATGGCCCCAAAGACCTGGTCACCATTGCCCCAGAATACCCTCTCACACACACTAAATGCTAGGTAACCTTGCTGGCAAGTTTTTAGTTACCTGGCTAGGGGGCTGCAGGTAGAGAAAGACCAGGGAGAAGAGAAGAGACCAAAGGAGGAGAGAACAGCTGTGAGAGGAAATGGACGACGAGTACGTGGGCAGGACAAACAGTAAGTAACAAGGGACATATGGCAGGGATATAAGTTCTATAAGTAGCTCTAAAATCTGCCCATTCTAGGCTTACAACTAGTAAATAAAATACCTGGATTGTGCGTCTTTTTTATGGGCAAGCTAAAATGTATAATTCAGTATAAAATGTATAATTATAAAATGTAAAATTGTATAATTACACAAAGCCCAGGTTAAATCTGCAGTACTATGTGAAAAAGAGATCCATCATCCTTTCAAAAAAAAAAAAAAATCAAGAAGGGTCAACTCTTATGCTGTGTGCTTAGTCACGAGACCTCAGGTACACAAAGTAGAGTAGCACAGACAGATGCTTGGTGGCTGCTGTGTAGAGAGGTAACACAACTCCTTTCCCCAGGTCTTTAGTCATAAAGTTGAAACGTTTCCTTTTCCTGGGTGACTCTAATCAATAAATGACCATATCCAGGAAAAGCAACATGGGTCTTTCTGTCTCTTCGTAATAGTATATCACACCTGCTTTGGAACTTTTTTTTTTTCCTTTTTCCTTTTTTTTTTTTTTTTTTGCTTTGGAACTTTTTGAAAAGTGAACCTGACACAACTTTTACTTTTCTCTCCTGTCTGGCTATATGAATGCAGTTCATACCTTGGGCTTGTTTGGGTGTGCCAGAGGCACAGTGGCAGTGACTGGGGACCCAAATATGTCACTGGTCTTCCCACCGGGTGGATTCAGACGTTGTCGAGTTTGCACAGGAGTTGATTCATCGAAGATCCCACTTCCTTTGCCTCCTGCAGGAACAATCAATCACAGAAGAGTGAGCATCAGAGCTGCCATCTGATGCTGTGCCATCACTGTTACCCTGAGATGATCTCTCATGGGAGACTTAGTGCCTTCCTAAGTTCCAGGGCAACAGATTGGGACAATTACTCCAAGTCCCTGAAGCCTTACATCCCAGCCAATCCTTAGTCTGGTCTGCTACAGCGTTCACAATGTATGGCCAAGCTGACTGGACCTGGATTCTAAAAGGAAAAGGAATAAAACACCACCTTTCCCCAGAGCTCCCTTAATGCTGAACAAAAGCAAATAATGAAAGGTTTTAGTTCACCACTATTCATGGTGAACCTATGATCTGGAAAATACGGTTAGTCACTCTGACCTCTTTCTTGGCCAGAAGAGGGCGTTGGATCCCATTACAGATGGTTGTGAGCCACCATGCGGTTGATGGGAATTGAACTCAAGACCTCTGGAAGTGCTCTTAACTGTTGAGCCATCTCTCCAGCCCTAATTGTGGTGTCTTAAAAATACCAGTTATGTGAACATGTTTCTGCTTTAATCCCAGATGCGGGACATGGGGCTGCTTCAGATTGCCCACAGAAACAGATTATTTGTTTTGCGTGTGCTCTTGGAGGGGCATGATCTTTGCCAGGGGCAGATAGTTTAATTCTGGGGACTCTTGAGAGGGAATAAATGCCAAAGCCTAGAGAGAGAAGCTCTGAAGAAAGCGGCAGTGTTTCCTTTCTCATCAGGTCTGAAAACTACCCTTCTGATTAATATTCTCAGCATTAGTTGTATTACTTCTTACAGAACTATCAACCAAGTTCCAGAATGTTCTGCTATCTATTCCCGACTTCTGCCTTCTATGACAGCATTTATTTATGAGCACTTTCCTTCATCTTCTCATGAGCATCATCACCTACTTGAAAGACGCATACATTCTGTCTTAAGAGTTTTACTGCTCTGAACAGACACCATGACCAAGGCAAGTCTTATAAGGACAACATTTAATTGGGGCTGGCTTACAGGTTTAGAGGTTCAGTCCATTATGATCAAGGTGGGAACATGACAGCATCTATGCAGGTGTGGTGCAGGAGGAGCTGAGAGTTAGTTCTACATCTCCATCTGAAGGCTTCTAGCAGAATACTGGCTTTCAGGCATCTAGGATGAGGGTCTTAAAGCCCACACCCACAGTGACACACCTACTCCGACAAGGCCAAATCTATTCCAAGAGGGCCACACTCACTGGGCCAAGCATATACAAAGTATCACACACTCTCCAGGGAAGAATATTCTTCCACCATCAGATTTTTACTCGAAGAAATACTCAAGGAAACAGTATATGTGAGTTCTATACCTTACTGGTCTGTTGGGAGTTAGCATAAATAAGCCAGGTTGGATGTCTCCTCAATGTGAGCTATCCCGGCAGAACTTTGGGTTTCAAGTCCCCACAGCCCCTGAGGGCAGGAGGCGACAAGGTTACAGAAAAACAGCCCTTTTGTTTTGAGAAAAAGAGTTATTCTTGAGCAAACTGAGCTCCTGAAAGGGTGGCCTGAGGTTACAAGATTACTACTTGTTAGCCAAAAGCCTTAGATATCAAAATGCCTGTTGCTTTAATTGTGAATTCAGCCATTTAAAAAGAAATTGTAAGGACATAAAAGCCTCAGAGTTCAAAGTAGCAGGTGCATTAAACTGTGAGAAATACAGTCCTTTCTGCCAGAGAAGGGAATAAGCACTTTCCAGCTGCAAAAGTTTTTCTAAAAGAAGGCTGGAGCTGGGGGTGGGTTGAAGACTGGGTGGTAAAAGGTGCCATTGGTTGAGTGAGTGCAGGTCCAAGAGTGACATATAAAGTAATAACTTGCCCTCAGGAGGTGGCTTTGGAGACCTAGCTTGAGGAGAAGCAGCAAAAAGTATAAGCCTTTTCAGACAAAAGCAGTAGAGTCACCAGTTTATAGAAAGAAAAAAGAAAATCTTTGGTCACTGACTTGAAAAACACTTAGTTCATTGATGTCTGTTCATAATTTCTCACCAAAAATGCATAATTATTGGCATAAAACAGGAAGGGGAAAACATAGTGAGAATTATGGTGTCTTAAAAATCCCAGTTATGGGCTATGGGGCTGCGACAGATTGTCCATAGCAGCAGAGTATTTGCTTCCTGCATGCTCTGGGAAGGGTGTGATCTTTGCCAGCTGCAGATTGTTTAAATCTGGAGACTCTGGAGAGGAAGTAAATGCCAGAGCACAAGAGGGTAAGGGTGGAGGCACACTCCCCCAGACAAGCTCCTGCAGGTTCGTCAAATGGTCCAGAGAAAAGAACAAGAAGTTGGAGACATCCTCACAAGAGAAAGATAAGATTAGGTTTGCTCCATGGAACTCACTGTCCCTAATTAGCAGGAAGCATTACAGAGCTCTAAGCCCCCTTCCCCACTAATGTTCTGTCTCTCCTACCTGGTGCTGGAAGGGACTGGGGTGGAAAAGGTGGAGTGATAAAGTAAATACAAAAATACACCTACCCTGGGAGGTTTGTAATTGTGCATAAAAGTGGATTAGGTGAGGCCTATCTTTTAAGGGAGAAATAAAACTTTTAGGGATATCAAGAGCTGCACCTTTGTAAAGATTTAGGAATTAGCCGGGCAGTGGTGGCGCACGCCTTTAATCCCAGCACTTGGGAGGCAGAGGCAGGCGGATTTCTGAGTTCGAGGCCAGCCTGGTTTACAGAGTGAGTTCCAGGACAGCCAGGGCTACACAGAGAAACCCTGTCTCGAAAAACCAAAAAAACCCAAAACCCCCCCAAAAAAACCAAAAAAAAAAAAAAAAAAAAAAAAAAAACCAAAATAACAACAACAAAAAAGATTTAGGAATTAGAACTTTCTGAACCTCAGCCATAGACCTCCTGGGAATCAGTCCCCACATTGAGCACAGAGGCAGAAGTCAAGGTGAAACTTTGAAAACCAAACAACAAACCTCAAGAGTTTGGGGTTAGGGGTTGTGGTTTAGTGGGAGAATGATCAGCTATCTAGATACTGAGTTAAACCACAGCCAAAGGGAGGAGGCGGATAACAATTACAAGTTTTTGGTCAGCCACCGCTCATTAAAAAAAAAGTGAAACAGAGCACTGGAAAGTTCTCAGGACACATCACGAAGAGTTGTAGGGTAAGCACTGCCTCTCCAGAAACTTCTACATATCCCCTTCTCTCTGGTCACCAAGATCCCCAATTTTCTTGAAACTAGAAACTGGTTACTTCCCAAGTAAGTCTTGTTATTTTGCCCTATCTTGAACAAGAGTTCTGCTTCCTACTTACTCTCTAAAGGAGCAGTCACATGGCATGCCTAGTAGCTTACTAAGGAAAACTAAGCTCGAAATAAGTTTTTAGAAGCCAAATTATAAGAGGTTAAGGGTGATTACTGCTCTTGCAAGGGGTTTGGTTTGGTTCCCAAAACCCACCCAAATGCCTGTACAATGTTCTATTCCAAGGGATTGGACACCTTCTGGCTTCTGCATGCACACATAAATAAATTAAACACTATACTGACAGAATCACGTAGAAACATGGATAACAGTGGAAACCTCTTTAGACTTAATGTGTCAGTATTTTAAATTCATGTACCCAGTGATCTAGCAATTATCCTTTCAGAAGTTTCTCTCAACGGATATATTTTGGTCAGTCTGTTTGCTTTCTGAAACAGGGTCTCATATGAACCAGGTTGGCTTACTTCTCCTGATCCTTTTGCCTCTATGTGTCAAATGCTGGGATTATAGGCATGTGCCATAGTGGGCAGATTTAGGTCAATTTAGAGCACGGACTCTAGAAACAGGAAAACTAGATCCAAAGGCCAAGTCTGCCAATGACTAGCTGTGGGGTTCACCCAGGCCAGAAACTTCCCTGGGTTTTAGTTTCTGCTGCTATAAGAAAGGAACCATTTACCTTCTAGGGTTATAGTAAGGATGAAGTGAAAAATATATGCAAAGTGTGTAAACACACTTTCTGGAACTACTAAGCCATCAACAAAGATCAATGTTGTCAGGCAAATACTATATCAGAAACAAGGAACACGGACACTAATGAATATGAGACATCAAAGGGCAAGCAACCCCAGCAAAGCTTCCATGATCTCACACCTAAGCCCTCGTTTGGAATGGATGTACCATTGGATATGCCTTTGTGTCCTCAGAGACTATCTTCGAAGGAGCCCCTAAGAGGGCAGAAAACAAGCTCCAAAACGTGCTGCTGCAGAACCTGGTCACTGCAGCAAGATGACTGCCAGTCCATTTATAATCATGCACAGAATGCTAGATGATCCACTGGTATCAAGAGTGCCTGGGGGAATGGGGACAGCACTACGCCATGCTTTCCAGGGAACCTGGCTTGGCACTGGGGCAAGCCTAAAGACAACTCTGTGGAAGGAAGGCCAAGATGGCTCACAGACACTAAATGCAACTCCGACCCTGACCCTAAGAGAACAAACAAAAGCCAGCTTTTGTGGTTTTTCAAGACAGGGTTTTCTTTGTGTAGCCCTGGCTGTCCTGGAATTCACTATGTAGACCAGGCTGGCCTCAAACTCACAGAGATCTATCTGGTTCTGCCTCCCTGGTGTGGGGTTTAAAAGGTGTGCATGACCACTGCCTAACAAAATCCAGCTTTTGTTCATTTGTATTTCATTTAAAAAAAAGTCTTTATCATTAATTGACACAAGGCAGAAAGCAGGTCTTAGTCCTTTTCCAGCATATGGACTCCATATGTAGCCTCTCCAGGCTTACAAGGATAGAACCATCTAGCGTTTAAAAAAAATGGATACAGACAAGAGAAAGGCCCGGAGGATAGTTTATCACCTAAGATGCTTTGCTGCCTTCTTTTTTTGAGACAGTGTCTTACTATGTTGCCCAGTTTGGCCCCAAACTCCATAATCTTCTCCAGCCTCTTGAGTTCTAACATACATCTAACACCAAGAGCAAGTAAAGACTTTCCAAAAACTTTCCCTGGTTAACAGCAGGGAATGATAGAGAACTACACAGAAGTGAACGCTCCAAAATTTCAACCCCACTGAAATCATACTAAAAATACTCTTCCTAAGAAAAACATTTGAATGCACAATTTATATGAAATTTGAAATTAGGGGCTCTGAGACCAGAAACCCCTTACCTGGTCGGCAGCCTCAGCAAATATCTGCTGAGTAGATGGAGTGCCTTTAAAGAGAAAGTCACAGCCAAGGAAAGCCTTCTCTCCCTTCCCCCCGCCCCTCTTTTTGGTTTTTCGAGACAGGGTTTCTCTGTGTAGCCCTGGCTGTCCTGGAGCTCACTCTGTATAGACCAGGCTGGCCTCGAACTCAGAAATCCGCCTGCCTCTGCCTCCCAAGTGCCGGGATTAAAGGTGTGCGCCACCACCGCCTGGCTTGCCTTCTAAAGACAGTATTGACAACAAAGGACAAGGTGCTACAGAAGTTATCTAAAAGGATCTATATACAGAAAGCAAAGTGAGGCATATGTTCCACACTTGCAATCCCAGCACTCAGGAGACAACCCAGAACCAGCTGGGCATGGCAGCACATGTCTTTAATCCCAACACTTGAAAGGCAGACCTCTGTGAGTTCCAGGCTAGCCTGGTCTACAGAGTGAGAAAATCTTGTCTCAAAAACCAAGACAACCCAGAACTATTTCATGTCATTTTGACATAACCTATAGTCATATGACGAGAGGGAACTCAATTAGGAAAATGCCTCTTAAGACAGAGCTGCAGGCAAGCCTTTAGGGCATTTTCTTAACTAGTGATTGACAAGGGAGGGCCTTGCCCATTGTGGGTGGGGACATCCCTGGGCAGGTGGTCCTGGGTTCTATAAGAAAGCAAGTTGAGCAAGTCATAAGGAGCAAGCCAGTAAGCAGCACTCCTCCAGGATCTCTCCATCAGCTCCTGCCCTGGCCTGAATTCCTGACCTCACTTCCTTCAGTGATGTGTAAGTGTAAGCCAAATAAAGTAAACCCTAACCCTCCCCACCTTGCTTTGGTCCTGGTGTTTCCCCACAGCAACAGAAGCTTGCCAGACAGCATTTTAAAAAGAACATCAGAGTTTAAGGCCAAGGAATCTGAGAAGTAGAAAGTCCACACCTGGAGGATTTGTCCTCTTGGGTATGTTTTTAGGTTCTTCAGTTGGTCCAAAAATATTAGATGCCATCCTATTAGGCTTGCCTGAAGGAATACCTTCTTCTGGACTTCCAAAAAGATCGCTGGATTCTCCTCCGGGGGCTTTCATGGATCTACAAGCAGAGAGTGAACATGAGTCACTTAGAGCAGACCAACAGATTCCCAGGATTCAGTAGGATCGGTGTTGATGGTCTCTTTCCTGTGGTTGAGCCCAATACCAAACAGTAATGATGTGAACGAAAGCTGGTCTCATCACAAAGTATGATGCTACAGGCCTGTAAACCCCAGCACATGGAAGACTGAGGCAGAATTTAGAGTTCAAGGTCAAGTTGGGTTACACAGTAAATACGACACTGTGTCACTCACAGAGGTAAGAGTAAGGTGAACCACGTAAGGAACTTTTCATTTTTCGAGTCACATTATATAGTAATTAGGATCAAAATTTAGGTTTAATTCTTTACCAATATTGTTTTAGATTCTGATCTGGATAAAACACGTAATTAAAGAGAGATTACTTTGCTCTCTTCTCCATGCTGTCTTCAAGTTACTATGTAGCTTACATGGAAGCAAATCCCTACCTTTACCAATCTTTCTGCTTTGTAGCCATGGTAGCTAGGGACTACACTGCCAGAATTTACAGATTCTAATCTGGGGAGTCAGGCCTGACCCGAGTATAAGGTAAAGAGGCTCTCTTTGTGTTTCTTCAGAGTCCTTTTTAGGGTGTAGTCTGTCCCATAGATCCTTTGATTGGGTTTTAATCCAGACTCCTTATGAATCTTTTAACAAGTTACACGTTTCTCTTTATCTTAGATTCATCATCCCTGAAGGTAATTCCTGACTTAAAAGACTTGCTGTAGGGATCTATCTATATTGGGATGTTTGGTGTAACCATTGAAATGCCTACGTAAAATCAAGGTGCGGCTTTGGAGCAATCAATCTGACCAGGTGCTGCTATCTTCTCCCAACCTAGGTAAGTTGCCATCCAAAACACGCTTTCTATCTAATATGGCCCAGATGAGGCTTCCAATTGCACTTCATCATCCAATTAAGGCAGCTCCCCTTCCCCCCACCCACCCTGGTATCAAATGGAGATTTCCTCCTTTTCCTAAAATCCTCTCCATGGAAGCCTATTCCACAATTAACTTCTGGAGCTCGTGAAGTCAATTCGAACACTAGTTTCATTTTATCAACTCAAAGTAGATCAGACAGAAAGTCCAGATGAAACTGTTGGGAAGGTCCCCGGCCAGGGAGGACCAGTAAGTAGTGCATCCAAGGAACACCTGGTCGTGGGTTGGGTCTGGGAATGCTGCTGCCACTCAGCCACATTCAAAGGTCGTCGTGACCAACCCAACTGGACACGGGAAGGGCTCGGGAAGCGGCAAACAGCTCGGTAGCGCCCGGCTTAGAGTCTCTCCTGAGCAAGCGCTTCAGGAAAGCCACGTGTCCTAATCCCGCCGCCCGGTCTCCACTCCGCTCTAACCTACTAGCCTTCCTGTGAGACCCTGAGGAAGAACGCGCTCAGTACCCTCAGGGGAGCCCCGCGCCACACCCACCGCATCTGCAGGGTCTCCCGCCCGCCACGTGGCTGCGGCTACGCGCCCACCCGGGCCCCAGCACCGGTCCGCGCACCTGGAGCTCAACTCGCCAGGTTGGCCATCCGCACCCTGGAACATGTCGGCCGCCGCCCCGCGCTTCCACAGCCGCCGCGCGGCGGTTCCCGCTTGGTCCCGCGCAGATACCCTGACCCGCCTAAGCCAGTTGGGCGCCTCTGGCGCCAATCACGTTTCTGCAGCCTATCGGGGAACAATGTCCCACCCCTCCCTCCCGCCCAAATGAGAAGGAGGCTTGGAGTCCCGTATCGCGCTTACAGCCGACTGGCTGAAGCAGTCGCCTCTCATAGCTTCAGGCGTGGCCATTGGCTCACAGCTGGCCCCACCCTCCGACACCAACACGCCTCACCGTGCGAATCCGCATTTCCTTGCCGACCAGCCTGTAGGGCTCTAGGAAGTTTCAGGGTCAGAGGAGCAGAAGATTTCTTTAGGGGTTACAGCACCTTCAGGAGGAAGCAAGGATTCAGGGAAGCGCACAACATAGCCATAACAGAAGCAGCGAATTCTGTAATGACTTCCACCTCTCCGCATTCAGCGATCACTCAACTCTCATTCTCTGAGGCTCACCTGTCTACCCACTCTCACCTCCTGGGCATCTACAGGCCTTAGGGCTGGCTCATCTCACTACACTGTGCCAGATCTGAATATCCTAAGCATACTGGCTTTAAAAGCAGGCACAAAAGACAGTCATTAGATGAAGTATTAGTATGTATTTATGCACAGTAAAAACATTTACAAGCCGAACTGGAAATTTTAGCCCAAGTTTAACAGTTTTTGTTTATTAAATAACCAAAACACCTTTTATTCCCAAAAAATTGGAAAAGAATAAATAATGTAATTTACAATATGGTACAAAAAAATAACCAGAAGGACAGGCATTCTGCTTTATACATACACTGTATATTTATAGTCTATAAAACAAATTCACATCTCAAGCCGGAAACCTCAGATGATATGGCTTAACGATTATCAAAGCAAACAGCACTGAGTTCTGCCTGCTGGGTGCACCCTCCAGCCAGGGATCTTACTAACTAGTAAGGGTCTGGTTGGTGCAGTGCTTCCAAAACTGGACTGACCTCATCAGGCTAGCCTCTGGGAAAGGTACACTGTGGGTTTCTTTTCATTTTTAAAGTCTTTTATTTATTTTTTAAATTAAGACAAAATACAGTATTTCCTCATGAATGCATCTGGGAGATTTGTTTTAAAAGTACACAAAACAATTTCCTTTTAAACTTGTTTTGACCATTTCTAATAATGTGGTCTAGTTAAAAATACTAATAAACTGAATGACACCTCCCTAGCAGAGGCCATCACAAGGAATGAAAAAGAAGGCAGGAAAAAAGGTTGACCAACAGATGAAATGTCTCCAAAGTCCCACTCCCTGAGCAAGTTCTATGCTCGACAGGATATATGGACTTCAGCTCGCCTGAGCATCTTCTCTAGGACACAATCCATGCCAAGCACCGGATATAGGTTCCCAATCTTTTGAAAAGATGAATCAGCATGTCTAAGAAACATTAGTATTAACAAAAAATTTTCTCAAAGACCGACCACATGTATGTCACACTAAGTTCCAGTGAGGAAGGGAAGCCCAAGTGAACATCAACCATCAAAACTGATGGAAAGGAAGAGAAGGAACCTAGGAGGCTTCTTTGCTGTGTTTTGTTTTTTAAAAACTCCAACCGTTAGCAGTTTCTAGGTTTCATGTATGTATATTTGATTAGGCTGGGAGGAGTTACATCCACTGATTCTCTGCTACAAATGCCACTATCTGTCCTTTAATAATGGCGATGATGAACAAATGGGTATGGCTGGCTGTTAAAGAAGCAGTGGAATCTTCTGGAATCCTGTCAGCTTCCTTACAGTAAAGCACCAGTCCATTGGATGCCTTGCTTGCTAATGGGTGACAAGGGCTGTAGTCTCTGCCCCTCAAGGCAGTGTCAACTCCTTTTAGACAGCACAGACTAGTATGTACCTCACAGCATTCACTGCCTGAGGGGAACCAGCTTAGGAAGCCAACCACCTAGTACTACATGCTCAGTTACCAGGATTCTACAAGCACCCATGCTTATTAATGTTGTGGGAGAGTCTATCTGAAACACAGGAAGGGCAGCTAGCAGTGGACTAAGCTGAGCCTAGTATCTTAACCAGGCTACAGTCCCAAGATCTAAATACCTTCAGCTAAGTAAGGCATTGCTGAAAGCACACAACTGGGTAAAGAGACACATTGGCTACTTCGGCACAGTCTCTTAACGGCACTGTATGCTGCTCTTCTCATCTAATAGTTTGACTTTTACCAGATGTAGGGGTCTACATGTCAGCATCTGAGGCAGATCCTTTACTAGTACCAAAGGCATGAGGATCCTGGGAGGTGAAGGAATTTACTGTCAAGAGCCCCTACCTATACTCTTCAAGAGCAGAGCCTGCATTCTAGGGTTTGTGGTAGCCAGTGCGACAACTGGATCAAGTGTCCCAAAAGGGACACTTCCATCCCATTCTTCATTGCAGATGGAGAGAAGTAAGGGCCTGGGCTGGTCTTATGAACTACTGTACAAGGAAGAAGACTCAACAGGTGGAAAGCAGAGGTGGCAGTTTTAGGAGTTAAAAAGGACCTGTAAGCTGGTCTTTCAGCCCAGCACTCAGGAGGCAGACAGGTGGATCTCCAGCCTACCCCAGTCTATAAATAAAGTTATAGAGAAACCCTGTCTCGGGAGGGTGGGGGGGGGGGAGGGAGATGGTGTGTCAGCCTTGGCTACTAATGGAGAGTGAGCAGTGAAAGGCTAGTGCAGGGGTCATCTGTTCACCAAGAACTAGTCATGGCTACCTGACATATTAGGTCAGCAGGAGTGACCATGTTACAAGGATCTACTAAAGGGCAAAGAAGGAGGGTGGAATTCTTTTTGACACCACTTTGAGCATGATGGCCCGATCTACTGACTACTGACTGACCACTGCTGGGCTCCATAAGAGAACTGCTAACACATCATCAAGCTGGAGCTCTTCCTACACCCTGACATCTAAACCGTGCTTGGGTCCTAGAACGGGAAGACAGACAGCCTGGGGCAAAGATACCTCTCAGACACCAGCAGTAACACATGAAAATTATAAGCGCACATAAAATCTGCAGACATAGCAGTGCATTTGGGGATGGGGTAGGGGTCAGGCCAGTAGAGAGGAATGGTATCGTAGATGACTTAGGAGGAAATAAGCATTAAACACAGGTAGAGCAGAGCACTAACCTATGAATAGAGGGTACCTCTTACTCACTTGTCCACTGGTGACTCAGATCACTGCTCCCCAAGTGCTTAATAACCCATCAAAGAAAACCATTCCCAACAAGCTTTGCAGGACCATACAAAACATCCATACAACCTCCAAGAAAATTTCTTTCCTCCTCCTTATGCCAGGCAGAACCAAACCTCTGGATGGTTTGGGTAGAAAGCACTAGGTGAGGGTTAAGTAATCTTGGGAAGATAACATGAGCTATATGGCTCTGGGACCCTTCTCTGCTTCATGGTCAAGGCATCCAGGAAAGTGTCTTAGGTTGAAGATACCACCAGGCAAGAAGACTGGTCTATACTCACTGTCCCTTGCAACATCATTGCAGACAGAACAGCCAAGTGGAAAAAGGATATCAGAAAGAAAGCAGCAGTGGCTGTGGTCTCCCATCACATAGGATAACAGCTCCAAACACAAAATGAACATCAGGCATGTCTCTTGCATGGAGGACACCTTCTGGAAGGCTCAACACACATACATACAGTCGGGACTGCCACACAGGCTACAGGACTGCAAGGCCTCTGATACCAAAAGGATTTCTGAGGTCTACTCTTCTCAGGGCAGCTTGTGGATGGTGCAACCCCTGCTTGTTGGGCAGGCTGCTCCTTTGCATGTGGATATTGTTATGCTGTTAGAGGTGCTCCTGTTCACTGTCTTCTCAGGATTCTGGGCTTGACTTTCTCTACTGTGTAGACAGATTCATGGGGTCAGCTCCGTAGACCTCTCTTGTGGATTCCAGGGTGCCCATGTCACAAAGCACAGTCACTGAGAGAGGTCACCAACAGGATTACCGCCACCACCACCATCAAAAAGAACCTCCCGGCGGCCTGGCTCAGTGATGGACAATTCTTGGGCCAGGTCATTAAACCGAGATATGTAGTCAATGCTGTTCTCGTTCATCATGCACACCAACTGGGAATCCACCACCTGTAGGAGAGAAGGACAAGAAGACATTAGTCTGAGGATGGCTTACCATCCTGACTAGAGGCTCTTGACCCCAGAGCAGAATGTCAGTGGAAGGAGCCTATTGCCCTAGGAGGAAGTTTGGAATCCTTTGTGGTCTATCCACATGGCCAGGTTATTACATGGACACTGAGATCCAAATGCCTGTTCTCATGATTGCACATGGAGGTCCTTAAAATTGCCTAGCCAAAAAAAAAAAAAAAAAAAAAAAAATTGCCTAGCCATCTCTTTAACCCCTCTACTCTAACACTGTTTTGATGGCCAAGCATGTCATAGCTCCACTCAGAAGTCATTGATGAACTCTACAATTCCACCACCTCAAAATCTACACTGCAAAACTGAGAAACAAATGGGTTTTTTGTTGTTGTTGTTTTGTGAAAAAGTTGTATCTTATATTGTTAGATTTTTGTTTTCCTAAGACAGGGTCTCATTCTACATGCTAGGCTCACCTGAAACCCACAGCTATCCTCCTACACCTCAGTCTCCCAAGTCAACGCTGGGATTACAGGGTTATGCTACCATGCCTCAAAGAAATAGCTATTCTGAATATTGTTTTGACTTGTACTTTTCCTCAAGTGTCTGGCTATAAAACTCTCCTGGAATAATTAGCAAGGCCTTGATATACAGGGAACCAACTTGGGAAATGCTACTTAAGGATCCTCCTCACATGGTGTGAATTCTGACCAGTCGCTCATGAAGCCTAGGCTCTGTACCCAGCACAGAGCTGCCCTCACTCCTCCCATCAGTCCTGGCACTGGAATCCTAACTGCTGGGCACAGACAGACAATGTGAGGACCTCTGGATGACTGCAGGGACAGACAACCTAGTTCAAACATGGAAAAGTACACATAGAAGGAGGACAGAACTTGCTCCCAAGTTCCACAGGGTCATGGTCACAGCACATTATAGGGAAATGCCCCCTAAAAGGCCTTCTGCAGCCCGGGCAGGAGGGTGATACAGTAACATTTTTACAACTCCAAAATGACACGATATGTTATAGATCAGGTAACTGAGTCAGCCCAAGGTCACAGATCAAGGGAAGGACACGAAGGAGGACAACAACATTCTGCCTGCCTTTGGTGACCTGTTCTCCACCCTGATCCCGGGCTTCCCAAGTTGAGAACCCCACAAATGACAACTGGTCCTTAAGAGTTTACTATGGGCTATCAGTTGCCGAGGTGCTGCCAGATCTCTCAGAGACTAAAGACCTGTATATTACTATTCTATCTGACCTAACAGTCTCAATGAGCATTGCTTAAGCCCCACTGGACCTAGGAGGGACCCCACGGCCTGCAGATGGAGTCAAAGTTAGAAGCTCAGGCGTATGGTGCTGCACTTACTTCTGCAACATCAGCCAGAGATCTGGACACAAACGAGTCCCTTGAATTTCCATCCAACAAGCTAGGGCCAAGCAACGATGTGCCACTGTTGGCCCCAACGGTAGTTGGTAGCATCTTTCTGCTCTTCTCTGGAGATATGAAGCTGGCTGCGGAAAGAAGGTGAGTCAGGCATAAGTATCCAGGTAGCCAGTTAGGGCCTCTAGGTCTGTACCTTCACAGGTCTGTCAAGGGCTACCGAGGGCATATGCTATAACAGGCTTTGTCATCTGTGCTAGTGTACACTCATCTTTATCATTTCTAAGGGCGGCAGGTGCTGTGCTCCTCCTATATTGTATTCTCTGTGGCAGACCCTCACTGATAGGCATTACGTTTGATTCTGACTTCATAGATTGCAGGTGATTTCTGCTCATGTTTGCACTGTTTCTTGTGACAGCAAAACCATGGGGATGTGAGGCTGGTTCCCTGTCCTCGTCCACCAGGCACGGTACAATAATCAAGGATGATCAAATTGGAATTATCATGATAAAAGCCTGGGTCCTGGCAACTGGCAAAATGAAGCTTAGCCACCCATTCTCAATACCAACAAAGAAATGAGTGATAGTGAAAAAGCAGAGAACGGAGATCAAGTCACTGTAGCACCATGGGGAAGATCAACAAAATAAACAGGGTCAGTGACTCCATCCCCTAAGCTCATGTTCAGGGCACTGACAAGTTTGGGTTTAAATAGGGGACAGATGTGTGAATAATAATTAAGCAGTCTTGGCCAATGTGTAGTCCTATCCATTACAAACCCATCACTGCTTCCATTTTATTCTATCCTACAAAGTGATTTAGTAAGGTGTAAGAATAGAATGGAATCTCTTCCTGGGGGAAGAAAGACACATTTTGTAATTCTCCATATGTGGTCAAGAACACCACAAGTCAGCTGCAACATTCATTTCCGAGTATCTTACTGAATATATAAAGAAATTGAGAACATAAAGATGGTCTGTTCTCTCTTTGCAAGAGCTCTGTAAGAGGGGTTTGAGAAGGCTAAACAGACTGAAGAAGGCATTGAAAAATCACATGAACGACTTGAATGTTCTGTCTGTACTGGGCAGTGGGCTCTCAGAGTCTACAAGTATTTTGACATCCAGTGAAATACGAACTGGAAATCTGTGCATTCTCCTATATGTAAATTACACTTTTCAGTACTAAATACTTTTTTAGTACTCAGAACTAAATACTTGATAAACAAGCAAACGTGCTGACGTCTGGCCTAACTCAAACCTTACAAAGAAGAGTCCTCCAGAAACACTCACCAAACAAGCTGCTGAGTGAGGAATCTGTAGAGTCACTGGGGTACCACTGAGGGTCATGAGTGGGAGAGGCAATCCAGTTGGGCTGGGGGCTGCTGGATGGGGAGGGAAGACTCTTGGAACTGTCATTGCCATTCAGTTTTGCTGGAGAAAGAGGAACTCCTTCACCTGTCAACCAAAAACCAAGGTCAGAGATGCTTCCTTGAACCTAAGGCAAGGCAGCAGGAGACAGAGGCTGTGTATTGCTGAAGCCAGGAGACCAAGGATGCACTGGGACCACACCAAAGGGATGGCAGCTGTCTACAAAAAAGGATCACAGAGCCTTCAGGGCAACTTTATGCTCTAACAATGCAGAACATGGAAGGCAGGGTCAGGCATGCCCTCTGCCCACAGTACTATGCCAATAATCTTCATGGTGTTTGCACCAGTCCCATAGGAAACATGATGCTCCTGATTCTATCTTTTGGCGTATACACAGTTCCCAGTGTACAACTGAGAAAAGCAAGGTTCAAACCAGTCAGGGACCTATCAAGCTCACGGGCTAAGAGGCTGTGAATTCATGTCTGCCTGAAGCATGTCTGAATCATGTCAGCAGGCAAAATAGTTATGCCACTGCCACCAGGAACACGATCACAGAATGAGTGAGACCAGGCCCTTGGCGACTATCTGTGCAGCTACTTCCTAAGCAGTACCTGAAACATGTAAGTCATCTTCCAGATGAACAACTAGAAAGCTGATCTCCAGGCTTCAGAGAGCCTTCAAAACCATCCCATTCTTACCTCAAGGTCAGGAACAACTCAACCAGACAACTAGTGGCCCCAGTGACCAGTTACTGCTCCGGCCAGAGCCAGGCAGGGGCACTTTGTAGTGGCAGATATTCAAAACTAAAGACTGACAGTTACACTGGAACTTTGCCAGCAAGTTTGGAAAACACTTAGGCAGATCAGGTCTGCTTTTTCTAAGTCTGGCTGTACCATCCGAGTAAGAACCTAGGAAAGGTTTCTAAGGTCATCTGTACTTACTGTACTGGCCAGAGCTGATGGCAATTTCAATGATGGAATCGCTGATCTGTGTGGCAGGTTCTCCTTGTGAGAGAACATCCTCTGGTGGGCCAGGTAGGGATATGTCCAGCAGTGCAGAAACATTGGGTGGGGAGAGACGGGTGCTGGAGCTCTCTGGTGAGGGTAAAGGTATGGACAGGCCATTCTGGAGATTAGCCTTGGACAGCTCAGGTAAGGTCAGAACAGATGATCCCTGCTAGGAAACAAATATTATTCAGACATAAGGTACCCATCAATACTTGTAACAGTGAGTACAATGCCCACCTCTAGGTTGGTAGCTGCAAGAAATGCAGGGATCCACCATTCTCCCAAGAGAGGAGCACACTCAGGAAATATACTTCTTCAGAAGAAAGTTAAGCCAGGGTAGGGTGAACCTATTTCCACTATCAGCATCTAGTGGAGAATACCACTCTAAAAGCCACCAGCTGATTACCTCCTGCTCCCAAGCCCAGAAAACCCAGTCCTTTCAGACATGGGGTTTAACAAAGGAAGACGGAGATGGGACAATATAATCTGTTTATCCATGAAGCAACAGCAGAGCGTGAGATAGGTGAGGACAAAGCTGCTGGAAAGCATGGCCCATGCTCTCAGGGAGAGGGAGCTAACGGCCTAGAATGTCCATTACCTGGAAACCATCTGTCATTGGCTCCTGCTCTGGTCTTGTAATGCTGATAAATGGGTCATTAGTTCCCTAGAAGAAGAAGAAGAACGCTGAGTGGTCCACACTGAGCTGGAAAAATAGCCAGAGTACTTGTGTGGGTGTGCACCAAAGAAAAACTGTTCTCAGTTTTCCCGGTATCCCAACAAACAGGTGAAGAAATGGACTGTGCTAGAAATGATAGAAAACAATTCTCAGATTGTTGGCTCTGCACTTACAATCATTTATTGATTTTTAAGAGGAAATGCCATAGCTCAGTAACAGGTTGACCACATATGAGCTCTATGGGCTCTACCCAACACAGCCTCCACTCCAACAGGCAAAGAAATCAGAGCATTTGATTTGGAGATTCATGAAAAAGAGTTGTCAAGGCCATATGAACTGTTTTCAACAGAGATATACCAAGCACTTAGTACCTCCTAAGTGGGCTGATGTCAGCCTACTGGGTTGAAATTCAAATCTACACCCTCATGCATGTTTAGCAATGGATTCTTTAGCATCACACAGTAAACATGTCTCTTTACCACCTCCCATTCTGTGCTCCATGGAAGGGGTTCAAACCTTAGTTTCTCTGATTCAGTGTTTCCTCTAGCCATCAGGCCTCCAAAGGTGCAACAGGGTTCAGTATAACTCAGGCCTATGACCTTACTCCAGAAGCTACTGGTAACACCAAATAGCCCTTGTAAATGTTCTTACCCTTACAGCAGTAACAGGGTCTCTGTTCTGGTGTGGTCCAGTGTCACCCTGCCCCGAGATAGCAGTGGTTGCTTGTTCTGAAGACAGTGGAGAGATGCCAGATGAGCCATCAGTATCTAAAACTGGCAAGGGACTTCCAGGGATGATGCCAGCACTTTGAGCTGCTAAGTCGATGGCACCTAGCAACAGGAGTTATATATCAAACCTCTGTTCCATAACACTCCACTCCATGATGTGAGACAGCTTCTCCCTCACACCTCTCCTCAGTGAAGAGCCAAGGAATTTGATATACTCTTAGCAAAGCAGTAAGACATTATGCCTTGGAGAAGAAGAGAATATTACAAAGATGTATGTCAAAAAAAAGCAACTAAGGAACCTCACATAGTGGCTGTCACTATGCACATTACACACTTACTGGGCAGGTGACTGGTGGCCTGAGATGGGAGGACCTTGGGCACTATTGGTCGAGACAGAGCTGCTTTGGTCAGAGAAGACTGGATGGGCCGGAACCAGCCTCTCCCTGTGAGAGAAAGACAAATGCAGCCATATCAACTGGTTTGTCCATTCCCTACTGTACACAATGAGCTATGGAGGGTTTTCTTCACAGACATAGCCAGGATTATAGCAAGCCACTCAACACTCCAGACACTTGCTAACTTGGGGAGTGAGAGATCAAATTATACAGGCTCCTAGCAAAGAAAAGATCTAGGGTCAGTTCCCAGGATTCACATGATGGTTCACAACTACTGGTGACTTCAGCTTTAGGGAATCCAACATGCTCTTCTGGCCTCCATACATAAGACAAGCACATGCTGCACAGACATACATGCAGGCAGAACATCCATACACAAACTAAACACAACTAAAGAATAAAAGCAACAAGTCACAAAGGGACTAGAGATGGCTCAGTGGTTAAGAGTACTTGCTGCTCTTGCAAAGGACCCAGGTTTGTTTCCTAGCACCCATCTAGTGACTCATAACTATCTCTAACTGCAGGAGATCTGACACCTCTTCTGGCTTCATGGGTTTTGATGCCATATAGGCACTTACACATGCACTTAAAAATAAGTAAACCTTTTTTAAAAAAAAGATTCCTACTTGGGCGGTGGTGGCGCACGCCTTTAATCCCAGCACTTGGGAGGCAGAGGCAGGCGGATTTCTGAGTTCGAGGCCAGCCTGGTCTACAGAGTGAGTTCCAGGACAGCCAGGGCTACACAGAGAAACCCTGTCTCGAAAAAACCAAAAGATTCCTAAGGGTTGAAGACATAGGCCAGCAGCACAGCAGTGCTCTGCTGCCTACATCTCTGGGTTTGAACCCAGAAGCATGAGTGAAAAAAGATTAGATTAATCAAGAAATATCAACAAGCATGTGTACGCACTGAAGAACACTTTGAGACTTGCTTCAAAGCACCCTGACACCCACTACATTTACAGGTGAAAATAAAAAAAACGTGGTCATACACTCCAAAACCAGTTATTTCCTAAGTGCCTATTGTGGCTCTACAGGCAGAAAGTGAATACACTCCACTGAACTGAGCTCAGTGGTGCTGCCAACAAAGTCAACAGAGCACACTTGTAAAGAAGGCACTCCAGCCAGTGGCAGGGTCTTGCTCATACTGGCAGCTAGACGCAGCACAGGGGGCACAGTATATAATCAAGTGTATGCTGGAAGAACAAACAGGTATGCTAGAAATGTCACACACACATAGCCATGGAAACCCACAGTGAGGCACATTCAGGTAATACTCTGAGAAGCTATCCCAGGGAGCCGGGGTGCCTGGCCTTACCAGCTATAGGAGAGTTAGACAGGATGGAGAAGGAGCACACATTGTGGGACTGGTTTTCAGAAGGTCTAGGGAGCAGTGTCCTCTGTAAGAAAAAAAAATGCAAATAGTAAAAATGGTAAGAAGACATCACTGTCAGTCAGGTGGTGGTGGTACACCACTTTAATCCCAGCACTCAGGAGGGAGAGCCAGGTGAATCTCTGTGAGTTTAAGGCTAGCCTGCTCTATAGAGCTAGGTCGAGGACAGCCAAGGAAGACTACAGACACACACACACCAAAAACAAAACAGAAAGACACACCAGTAAGTAAGTAAGTAAGTAAGTAAATAAATAAATAAATAAATAAATAAATAAGAAAAACACTAGAATGCTAGAAATAAGACCTTTCCCAAGGTAAACTACAGAACTATCAGGAGGATCTAGTTCAAACCTAGAATGTTCTGGATTTGGCTAGACACAGGCTAGAAGACAGACATCTGTTTACAACCACAGAGTAGGCTGATGGTGCTCAATGTTGAGCATTTTGGTGGTCAGGATAGAGAAAGCTAAGGGAGTGCTTGTAACAAGAGGCACTGGGAGACAAGAAAGTCATTTCCTGTCTCTTTCCTGCACATGAATAAAGAGTCAAGATGTACTTAAGTACCTATTCAGCTGAGAAGAACCTGCACTGACCACTGACATTGCTAACAGGAAACATTGACATGGATCTGTCAACTGTAATGGATCAGCACACAACTGAGTCTGATAGAGTTGATATTCTGTTCCTATAGAAAGGACTCAGGGTA
Source organism: Mastomys natalensis (assembly GCA_021653895.1). Lineage (NCBI taxonomy): Eukaryota > Metazoa > Chordata > Mammalia > Rodentia > Muridae > Mastomys > Mastomys natalensis. Next base: position 779,937 of record JAJTUV010000087.1, read on the forward strand.
CCTTGAGACATTTTCTCATGCATGATCTTCCCAGGATGTTGGCAAACACTGGAGAACAGAAAGAGCTATTGCTGGAGATGACAGTGCACTCAGTTCACTAAATTCTGCACTTTAGGGTTCACCACACTTCATTCCGAAGGCTGAGGCAGTGCTCAGTAAGTTAGTTTTTCCATAAAGGGCCAGACAGAATGCTTTGGGACCATTCTTGCTCCTGATCTTGTTGTAGAAAAGCAGCGCAGAGCCGGGCGGTGGTGGCGCACGCCTTTAATCCCAGCACTTGGGAGGCAGAGGCAGGCAGATTTCTGAGTTCGAGGCCAGCCTGGTCTACAGAGTGCGTTCCAGGACAGCCAGGGCTACACAGAGAAACCCTGTCTCAAAAAACAAAACAAAACAAAACAAAACAAAACAAAAAACCAAAAACCAAAAAAAGAAAAAGAAAAAAAGAAAAGCAGCGCAGACATAAGACCATAGCTCTATATCAATAAAGCTTTACTCATTTAATAAAAATATTAAGTAAGACCACATACTGTACAATCCCATTTGAGGAAATAGAATAGGCAAGTCCGTAAAAATAGTGGGTGGACTTGTAGTTGTTGGGACTGCGGCTTCTTTCAGATGATGAGAGTATTCTATGAAAAGACCATGAGCTGCTAATACCTCATACCTATACTAAAACCCATCCAATTATATACTTTAAATGAGTGAACTTTATGATATTTTATTTATACACACACACACACACACGTATGGATATTTAACATAAGACTAAAACAAACACACACTATGGATATTTTAAATAATAGAGACAGGCTTGGGTTGGGGAGATGGTTCAGGAAGTAAGCACTTGCTATGCATGCATAAGACAGGAACTGAGATCGCCCAGTACCCACATGCACTTCAGGTGGGCACATCGACCCACCTTTAACTCCAGATTGCAGGAAGCAGAGACAGGAGATCCCTTGAGCAAGCTAGATAGCTAGACTAGCTGTCTTGGGAGGTCTGAGTTTAATGAGAAGCACTGCTTCCATTTTTAAGGTGGAGAGCATTATGGAAGACATCTGACATCAACCTCTGGGCTCCACACGCATAGACCTGCACATACACTGTGCCATCACACATACACTCATCCACAAAACAATACAGAGTAGGTTTAGACTAGAGGGTTTGGTTTAATATTCAGATGCTGAATTGAGCAACCCTAGAGCCTGTATCACTTCCAGGACAAAGGATCAGAGATAGCAAAATTGTGAGTTGAGAACTAAGGGTATGTGAACAAAAATTAAAAGGTTTAGAATGCATGATTTCTAAGACCACCCATGCAACACTCCTTTGTTTTGTAGCATGGTCTCACTCAGCAGCCATTATGCTCAGCATACCTACTTATGAACAACCTAATCTCAAGGTAAATATTTCCTTTTTAATTTTAAAATTATGCTTACTTACTTAGTGTATAGACACACCATGATATGAGTATAGATGTTAAAGAGTAACTTTTACAAGCTGGATTTTTCCTTCTAGCATGTGGGTCCTGGGGACAGAACTGAAATTGTTAAGACTTGGGTCAAGTATTTTTCTCTACTGAGCTACCTCACCAGACCTAGAGAAAAAGGTCTCTAATAGACTGAGAAAAGGAAATTGGTCTATCCATGTCTTCCAAAACTTACCCACATTCACAAATCCCTATGGCTGCATTACTACAGCTCACTTCCCTTACATCTGAAGATGCTGCTGTCTTCTTTCTTGGGTGCCATGTATACCCTATGTCTGTCACGGCTTGCAGATGGCATCTGTGGGTTCTCCTACCACTTACTGCAGTTCTAAAACCCCTTGCTTCTGCCATCCCAGACTCTAGCCTCATTGTTTAAGCCCAAGCTCTAACAGATCTGGAAGAACCCAAGCTGGGACACTCTTGGGAACCAAACCACATGTCTGTAAATAATTTTCATTGCTAGCCAAAGTTTATTTTTATTTACATGGATACCTTTAAATTTTCTGTCCTTAGTTTTATTTTTCATACTAATAAGAAAGGGCAGGACTTTCTTCTATATCACTCTGAAAACCGAAGACATGTAAGTATCTCTTGGCCAGATCAGCAGCTAGAGTACAGACCTGACAAACACAATGCAGCCATATAGACTCAAACAATGTTCCCTTACCTGGACCACCAGTGGCTTTCGTAAATGCCGTTTCCGTAGTTTCTTGGGCTTTGGTGAGAAAAAGTCTGACTGTATCTATGAGAGAAGGAACATGAGCTCAGGAAACAGAGACTCTATCTGCAAAGCATACCATAACCACCCACCTGGCACTCCCAGCACTCACACTGATGGAGTCCAAGTGCTGCCTAAAAGTCAGCTCCGCCTCCTTACTGGGAGAGAAGAGCTTTCCATGTCGACTATTTGGTGGCAAAGTTGTTGGGACAGCAAAGAGGCCACCATCTGAGTCACTGCTTCCGGTGCTGGAGGGACCAGCCACCAAGAGAGGCCTTGGGGATTTCTCAACCCTGGAACAGAAAGGAGAATTATGTGGCGATACTCACCTATGTCCGTTCCAGGGCAAAGGCAGCCCCAAGGGAAGTAAGCCAAGAAAGAATCCCCAGACACCTTCCAACTGCATATACCTTATCTCAGTAAAGTCCCGCCTTTCTTCCTTAGATCCTGGCCCCACTTTACAGGGACTGCAGGCCTCGTGAGTAAAAGCACATCACCACTGTTCTATGTTCAGAGAGAAGGCAGGACAACTAATCAAGATTTCTGAGCTATAAGGACGTTGGGACATCCCTAGCTGACCAAAACAAAGCAGACTCTCTGTAAAGGCTGGTTAGCAACACACTCAGTGACCATCATGTCTTCACAAGTAACGCAACTTCATGTGGCAGCTTTCTTGCACAAAAGTGCATTTGAAAGAGAGTGTGGCTATGTGCCTATACAGCTGTTTGTGTAACACAGTGAATTACAAAAAAGTGGGCTGTCTAGCATAATATTGACCCTGGTTAAAATTCCTTATTTGGTAGGAAACAATCCCAGTAATAAAAGGACAGAAAATACTTATTTCACAATAACGCTGTTGAAATTCCATTATGGTAGTGCTGCTAAAAAGCACCTTCAAGGTACGTATCTTTGTATGGACCGCTCAGAGTTCACAGGCCAATCTGCCAGACATGGCACACATGTCTGAAAGTCCAGGCCCCTGGTCCTATAATCCTCAATCAGACAGAAAACGTTAGGACATTAAAAACCTCACTAGAAAGTACAAGAGGTGGTATTGAGTTTCTACCTGGCCCACTTCAGGCAACAGACCTTGATCTGCAGGGATTTATGGCTTAGGTGCTGTTGCCTGAGGCAGCCTCCTGAAGGCGTAAGAAAGAGGGAACGAGCAACTGCTAAGATGTGTCTCCAAAACCACAGCCTCAAGTTCACAAAGGTCTCTGGAAGGATTACTAGCAAACGTCTTTAGTGGAAAAGCTGCTCACAAAATATTAAGTCAGAGATATTGTAAAGTCATTAATGTTCTTGAGTGAAAACTAGTATTATTAAAAAATTTCTTTTTGCCAAAAGAATTACTGCTATCTTTGGGCCTCCCTTACAGAGGTAAAATCAAACGGGCTCTGTAGACTTAAAGTAAAAGTGATCCTAGGAAAGGATCGTGCCAATTCTGGTATTTATGTGTTCAGTAGAGAATGACATTTTCCTCGGGGATGGGGTGATAGACAGCTGAGCAGCGAAGTGCCCGCCTAACACGTGGAATGGCCTGCTTTCCACCCTTAGTACCACAGAAAAGTTATTTCTCAGATGAAATTTAAGGATATACTAAGAAGCAAGTTACCCCATCTTTCTAGAACTACACTAAACTGCCTGCACACACCTTAATTGAAGACTGCTTTATTCTAGTGTTTTGGATATAGAGAAAACCAAGAAGTCACTATAGACTAGAGAACTAATGATCCTCCTTAGTGGCTTTAAGCCACTAACTCAGTCTTTTTCTTTCTTTCTTTCTTTCTTTTTTTTTTTTTTTTTTTTGGTTTTTCAAGACAGGGTTTTTTCTCTGTGTAGCCCTGGCTGTCCTGGAACTCACTCTGTAGACCAGGCTGGCCTCGAACTCAGAAATCCACCTGCCTCTGCCTCCCACCACCTGGAATCAGGATACTCTTGAAGCATACCTGGGGAGCAAGGTGCAGAACCAGATGGGAAAGTCTTGCTGCTTCGGAGGGTAGACGGGTTTCGAGAACAGCGGGGACTCCGAGAGCTGATGGTCACTACCTTCCCTGGTGGGGTTGGGGACTGTTCCTCCTGGGTGGGCCTGACTGAAGCCGTTGATGATGTATTTGCTTCAAAAGCCTGGAAAGATACCAGCCAAAAGTTACAAAGGTTCAGCTCAAGAAAATAGTTATGACATCCATTTCCATGGTGGCAAAACTTTGGAATGTCCCAAAGTCACTCCCACACACCACACCCAACACACCTACATCATTTTTTAGGAACTGAACTCTGGTCTTCTGGAAAGCAGCTCTATGGCAGAGAGAGGGGACAGGGACCCACAGTCTGGAGTTACCCACTCTAAGCAGAGTTATGACACAGGGAAAATGGATTGGAGAGTGACAAAGGCTTCTTTTTGAAAAGCCACGGAAAAAAGCTAGCCTGAGACGATCATGCTAACTTCTACTTCTGTGAATCAGAAGGAAAACTGATCACAGTTGAAGAGCCTTTTGCCTAGCTCCCAACCTCATGGGTGTCCAAAGTCCTTTAAGAGATGGCTTCAGGGGCCAAGATGGCTTAGCAGATAAAGGCATTTCATGAACAAGCCTGAGGATTTGAGTTTGATTACCATGTAAATAGCTGGATATGAGGGCACACATCCATAATCCTAGATCTCCTGCAATAAGACAGGAGGATACAGAAGACACCAGAAGCTCACAGGCCCACCGGCCTAGAAAAGAAGTGAAGTGTAGGAGAAGGAAAAAAGAAAAAAAAAAAAAAACCCTCAAAGTGGGGGGTAGGGGGAAGGAGGAGAACCGACTTCCACATGTGTCATGGCGTTTGAGTACCCACATTTTCACATACAAACTGACAGCAAAAAATAGATGGCTTCAAGTCCTTGGGCCTCAAAAAGGCATTCCACCACTTTGTTGCTGTTCTATTCTGGGGGCCTCACCAACTTCAGTAAGACCTGACCAGATGCTCAATTCTCAACTTTTCCCAGAAGCACCCACACCCCTATCTTACTAGTTACTTTGAACATGCCCAGGTCCTCGCTACTGCCTCATCTGCTCTGCCCATGCATCCAAGTCCAATCCTGCCAACCTGTCCCTGTTCCCTGCATCTTCCTCCTGGCAATCTAGGTTCTGGGAACAGTAGTATTCCCAACTAACACTGAGCATTTCAGATGACTCTGGCCAGTGAGTCTCAGTACCCTTGGGCTACTTGCTTACCACAGCTCTGCCAGGCAGGAAAAGTAGGGAAACAAAGGACAGATGACCTGTCTCTGACCCAAAGTCTTCAATTTCAGCAGACCCCATTAAGTCACTGAAGGAACTTGGCTGTCTACTGAAATCCACCCACACTCCCATAATGCTTGCCTCCACAATATCTGCCTTCTTTTTTGTTTGTTTTCTTCCTTCAGTCCTATTTTCCACTTTTTTTTTTTTTTTTAAGAAGTCCAGACTGCTCTCAGATTAAGTGTTCCTTTCTGGGCCCCTAGAATAGTGAAGTGGAGAGAGATGATGGCATGTGTCTCACAAGAGCTCAGTGGTACTGAGGCCGCTGGCCAGGAGCCTACCTTGGGTGCCTCAGTAGTGCTTCTGGCTCATCATCTTCCACAAAATGGCTCCAAACTGCTGCACTTACCTTTCAGCTGAAGCCAAGGCTAGAACCTCTCATTTCCCCACTGACTCAAAGGTTTGCCCTGGCCTCTGAACACAAGACTGTATCAAATCTCTCCACAAAAGGCCAAATTTGAAGTCTTTTCAACTTGTCATCTGCCTCATCACAGCTTGCTCATTCCAATAACCTACCCAGGTGACCTCCATAGTGCTAAGGCTGAGGCCTCTTTCACCGTCAGATCTGGCATGGGGTGTAAGGACCTGCAGCCATGTTACCTTTGGGGTCCTCAAGAGACAAGTTTGACACTCAAACACAGGCTCATCCCAAACAGCTTAGTGTCCTAAGCTAGTCTAAACCACTCACCATCTTGGGGTGGACCTCAGTGGAGATGAGCCTCAGGAGGCAGTTCAGGAGGCGCTGCTGGTGGAGGGCTGAGGGTGAGGAGCGGGATAGGGCAGTCTGGCCCTGTGCTGTGGGTGCCTGGCTCTCTGGGCCCAGCACAGCCAGCCAATCATACTCCAGCTGCAGTTTGGTTGGCTTGCCCATCATGAGGTAGACTTCAGCCAGTGTAAGGCTCTCAGAGGTCTGCAAGCTCCAGCCTTCTTCACGTAGCTGCTGGGCCAGCTGGCTGGCAGGGACTTCCTTGGAAGGCCTGGTAGCAGGCTGTCCCTGAGACAACAGAGGTTCTGAGGGGCTGCCTTTTTCCTGGGACTCTTCAGGACATGCATTTACTAGCTCTTTAGTACAAATATCTGACTGAAGCCTGGTGTCAGGTTGAGGATCAGTGCCAGGCTGAGGGTCCAGGCCAGGGGGAGCATTGTCAACAACCTCCCTGCTGCTGGGTATGAGGGCCTCTGGGGAAGCTACCCTGCCTGGAGGAGGGTGCTCTCTCCCAGATTGTGTGTCTGCACAGTGACACTGCTCCGGGATGATGAGATCCTGGCAAGACTTCAGGTATCGGGGAAAGGGGTCAAGGAGTGAGAGTTCATCTTCCAAGTCTGGGGGCTGGCCACAGGAACACAGCAGGGCCCCAGATTCTTGAACAGGGCTGTCCCTACCCGCTACAAGGGCTGTCACAGGAGTCTTCTCAAGCTGTGAGCCAGAGTCCTGGTGCCCATGAGGAGGCCTCTCAGGGGCATCTGGGCTGCTCAGACTTGGAGTTGCTCCCTCTCCAGGAGCACTCTCAGGAGAACTTTCCCCTGAACTCTGTGAAGCATCTGCAGTGGGAAGAAGCCGCCCCCCACCCTTGCCTTCACCACTGCTCCTCTGGCACTTCAGCTGGCCCCGGGCTATTCCCTGTCCACTCTGGATGCCCAGGATCTGAGCGGGAGGCAGTGAGTGTGTGTCCTTGGTGCCCTGTTTGCACCGGCCACCCTCTTGCCAGTGTACAGTGCAGAAGGCCTTGGAGTGTACCACACGGGCTACACCTGGTAGTGGTGTCAACGTGCAGTTCTCGCCTGGGAACAAGTGCAATGCCACCTTCTCCTGGGTTTGCACTGTGCTCGAGCCCTGCAGCTGCCTCTCCTCAAGTGTCTTCCGCTGGGCACACTGTCAAGGAGCAACTCCAAACAACTCCAATGTGACCAAAGTGCTCCTCAGTGAAGAGCTATGGACTTCAGATTAGGGTCTTCTTCCCTAGATGCCATAACAACCCCTTGATATTCCTGGAGCTCTCCTAGGGACTTTCCTCAAGCTACTACTAAACCGTGCTGGCTCAGGCATTCAGTGTATTCAGGAAACTCACACCTGATGACAGAAACTATTCTAGGAAACATGCAGGGCCAATAAACAGCCAAGGACACAAAAAGGCTTAAATGTATGTATATCATCCCACATCTACTGATACTTAGGTCACATCCCAGGGGCCAGAGAGGTAGTCACCCAAAATGTGGAGAAGTGAGTGAAATTGAGTACAATAGGTGCAAGTAGTTCCAAGGCAGGACTCTCTACCTAAACCCAACCCTCTCACGGAGTTGGGCTCTCATGGAGCCCCCACAGCAATGAGAAGAAAACAAAACCTCATTCTCAAGCAGGAATAGTTGACAGTTTGGAGGGTCTGCTTCATTTGAAAAAAGATACAATTCGTACTTCATGGAGTGCCCACTTCTGCTTCAGGAACTCAATGAGGCTAGAGACTTTTCGATGTAGCTCCACAATCATCCTATGAAATCAAAAGAAGGTTACAGAAGGTCACCCTTGGAAGAGTTCTAATGACTGCCTGAAACAAAACCACAAGACAGAGTAGGCACTGGAAGGGGATGTATAGGGTCTTCAGCTCCTATTCCTAAATGTACTTCCCATCTGTTGAAATCACTGTAGGTTCACATAAAGCTATAAATATCAGAGAGGTCTAAGAATCCTTTGCAGTGCAAGTGCTCGGATGTGAGCACCGAAAGTAACATCACTTCTTCTGTCAGTCTTCAAGGACAGAGGATGTAGCTACCCCTAAGAAAATAAAATGCACACGCAGGAGATCAAGCATGCTATAATGACACATGCTATAGTATAGATGATTTCCAAAACAGTAGGCCAATAAAGATGCTGGCTAGACCAGATTCTTATGGTCTTTTAACATGAGACATCCAGAAGACACTAGATAGAAAGCACTAAATAGAAAGCAGCTGGGAGCAAGAGGAGCACTGGAGAAAGTGATGGCCAACAGCATGTGGGATGATGACAACATGCTCGAAGTCAGCTGAGATAGAGGGTGTACAACACAGGCAGCATACTAAGACACTTAACTGCAAAAATTCAAATATACAGCTCATTCAATGTGGTATGAATTTTACTTCAGCTTAACAAATGTAAATGGGAAATGGACCAAAGATATGACAGTGCTTTATAAATTAACCCAAAATCTCCAGGGAACCAGTGAGAAAGAAATGTATGAGCTTTACAGGAAAGATAAAGATTCTGCAGGCAGTAACAATGATAGTTTTTAACTTGTCTGCTAGAATTACAATTCAGGATCTTAAGACCACCCTCCAACTCAGAGTATTCTCATGACAGTGTCACTTCCATACCCTATCCTGACGTGAGAACAAAATCTGTTTCTCTAGAATTCCCTGAGAGAAATGCAAACACCAAAACCTCATGCTATGCCTGGCATTGAGGTCCTTCCTCATGCTAAATGTCACCTGAGACGTGGATTCTGGGCCAGGCTCTGTACTCGCGCCCAGGCGTGGTTGTTCCGTGGTTGTAATTCTACAGGTACTTTCAGGGGTAGGCGCACTGGCTTCTGGTCTTCTTCATCACTTAGACCTGAAAAAAAGGAGACTATGAAAGCCTGGTGCAGACCAACCTCAAGGCACAAAACAAAACGCTTTGCCAGAAAAACACAGGGGAGTGAGAACTGGAAAATGAGACAGCCTTGTCCCTGGAAAAAAGGAGAACAGAGGAATCCTAGCAAGGGTCAAACTCACTATGGTGAACTGTGTACTTGTAAAGGCATAACCATGGATTGGCTACCAAGTGGCCATGAGAGCTTCACTCCTGACAGTATTAACCCATCTGTCAAAATGTTGCCATTGCTTCTTACTAGATACATGGATGCCACTTCAAGAACTGTCTATTCACAGGAGAAGGTTAAACAGAGTCAGTCACAAAGTACTATATGCTGCCCATCATGGAACAAAGCAACCATGAAAAAGATACAACATAGGCTATCCCTTTCCCTGATACCTACCGTCTGGATCACAGAGTTTCTTTAGGGCCCGGCACATGGGTGCCTTGATCCGGAGATTTCTCCCTTTATAACGGACTGTGGTGGCTCTGGGAAAAGAAATTGCAAGCAATGCTGAGGACTTCATGTGAGTGGAAGAGATGAAGGGTTATCAAGTCTAAAGTGTGGCAAGCACAAAGGCCTGGTGAGTACAACCCCTATGCTGCCAACCATGGTAACCCCAGATGGCAAGGAGAAGCAGAACCTTTAGATGTCTGCTCCTTTCCTAAACGAGAGACATGTGCTGTTTATGGGAAGTAAACTGTGCCCAAAGCATGATGACTGACTGTAGACAACTAAGCTCACTGGTGAGGGTCTGCTCTGCTCAGCCCATCTCCAAGCATTCCTCATCTTTGGAGCCTTGTAATAGAAGCTCCAGAGCCTCCTCTATGTGTCTTCCAGATCAACCCTGCCTACCTACCTTTATAGGACTTCTTCCTGAACTCTTTATGAGCAACTTGCCATAGCAGTGTAACTCCCCACCCCCACCCCATAGTCCATACAGGACAAGGGTACAAGCAGTTACAGTCAGGTGTCACAGGACCAAGCTCAAGACCTTAGGCCAGCTAAGGTCTGTTTGCTGGAGCTGCAGTAGATTAGCAAATATACACTACAGAAATACTGTTTGGCTATCTAAACAAAGGTGGAATGCTTTCAAAACACTCAGAAAAGGTAGCTGGTTTTTAGACAGTGATTGAAAAGGTGTGAACATGGCAGCCTCTGGGGCTCAACAGTCTGACTCATCAGTCCCACTGCTTTGATTCCGGAAAGAATAAATAATGCATTTTGGATCTGGGTTAAAGAAAAAGCTTTGGCCAGCCACCTGAGCGGGGGGGGGGGGGGGGAGGCCATGTAAATTTTATATGTCCAAGCTGTCTATCACTTTATGCCTCTCTGCTTTAACCTATTTTTGTTGTTGTTTAAGACAGGGTCTCACTATGTAGACCAGAGTAACCTCAATTTCAAAGACATCTGCTTGCCTCTGCCTCCTGTTGGGATTAAAGGCATAGGCCACTACAGCTAGTCTGAACCCATTTTTTTTGGACTGATCTACCATCAGATATGAGCATGTCAGTTATGAGAGCAGCTTCTATTCTTACTATTTAATTTCTAAGTAGTATACAGGAAAGATGATCAAGAATAATAGCATACACATGAGATGATTCTAAAGATGTGGAAAAAATGACATACTCATACTAGTACAAATTCCTATTTGTATCTAAATGTTTATTCATGTAAATTTCCTAAGGGGGGAGAAGTTTTAATTGAGAGGAGGGTGATGGGGTAGCTGGTGATTTTACATGTTTATACTATCTGAAAAAAATATGCTCTTTCAGAATGTATTTATACTACATCTAATTTAGTAATTTAAAAAATGTTGTTCTAAAATAATGCTGCTTAAATCTGGACCTAAGAATCTGAACTATAGCTTTGAGCAGAACACGCACAGGAAAGGCTGTGCTGATACAACACTGTTTGGTTAAAGAGCAACTCAAATGTATACATGCAAAGCAGAAGACAACTGGCCTGAGGGCTAAAGTCAGGAGAGAAGAACCATACTGCACACCTAAGAACAACGCTGTGCCCAATACCTGAAAAGAGCTGTGCCTTGGATTTTTGGCATTATGAGGTCTCAGAACCCTGCAGTTATGACTTCCAGCGAGTGCTCATAAGACAACTCCAACAGTGAAGTACCACGTGTGGTGGACAAAATCATACAACACAGAAAGCTCAGGAACTCCTCTCATTACGGCAGCCACACTCTATCTCCTGCACATCTCCTTACGTACCTGCCCACCTTTCCTACCCACCCACACACTAACCCATGCTGCTCACTCCTAAATGTGCCTACTGACTCATCTGCCAATCACTCCCCCATCTGCTACCTATTGGCATATTTCACGCACCATCCATACATCTGCCCACTCATTCATTCATCTATGTGCACATCTATCTATCACTCAGCCAGCCATTCTTCTACCCACTCATTTATCTGTTCAACTGTCCTCAGGCATGCATCCACTCAAGAACCAACTACTCTGTAAGCAATACACTCAAGTACAAAGCTAAGAATAAGAAAGCCTTATTAAAGGGGCAAGAAGAGCCTAGATTGGCGCCACTCCTTATCCACTTTCCATCTGAAGGGAGTAAGGCTCTAAGGAACCACACATTCTAGTAACTCAAAATTATTGAACTGCCCTACCCCAGGTGAACAGAGATGAAGTGACACAGTGGGGAACCAGGAAGAATATTCTAAGGAGCAAATAATAAAGCATGGACGAAACATTTTTTCAACAACTTCCTCCAACAATAAGCTCAAGGAAATGAGCTTTAAAAACAAAACATACACACACATGTGTGTGCACACACACACAGAGAAGTAGAAAGAATCTGACATAAAACAAAAACAATAAAAACATGCTCAATGTCATTGATCATCAGGGAAGTGCAACTCAAAACGATTGCATACCAAGTCGGACACCACCGAAGTCCTTGAGAACATGGGAGCACCTGGGCTAGGCTCTACAAGACAGTTTCTTGTAAAGACAGACACATGTCCATATCTCTTCTTAGGGGATGCCCAGGTAAAATGAAAACCAATGCTCAAAGCCATGCAGTGGTGATGCACACCTTTAATCCTTGCACTTGGGAGGCAGAGGTAGGTGGAACCTGAGAGTCTCCTATGGACACTTCTCAAAGAGAGAGGCCAACCTCAGAGGTTAGTGATGGTTCCAAATAGATGACACACCAGAGAAAGGCATAAAGAATAGCACTATGGTGACCTACAGCTGGCCATGGGCTAGACACAGAGCTGTGAATGGTAGAGGCTAATCTAAACAGGCTGGGTACGGGTTGACTCCAACCAGATAATGCTCAGAGGAAAGCACACCTATGAGATAGTAAAGGATTGAGGATTTCCAGAGACCAGGGAAGGAAGAGACAGACAGAGAGCAGATTGTGGATTTTCAGGACAGAGAAAGTACTTTGAATAAGACTAAAGTGGTAGGGAGGAAAATGTTTCAATGTCCAACCTTGTAAATGCCTGACACCAGGGTCCCTAAATTAAAACAGACAAATTATGACCAAGCATCAGCAGATACACCACAACTGTTGGATTTAGTATATGTTGTCTCAAACCCATGATCCTCCTGCCTCAGATTCCTGGAACTGGAACCTAAGGAACAGGCCACTAGGTTCAATTGTAACAATGCCATTTTTGATGTATTAAGAATAAAATCCAGGCAGGATCTTCCATCTTTTTACACAATTTTCTTATAAACCTAAAACCTGCTCTACAAATTAAAATCAATGTAGAAGCTAGTAAATTCAATAAAAAATGTAAATCCCAGGACTGGAGAGATGGCTCAGCAGTTAAGAGTACTGTCTGTTCTTCCAAAGGACATAAGTTCAGCTCCCAGCACCCATACAGCAGTTCACAACTGTCTGTAACTCCAGCTCCAGAGGATCCGACAATCTCAGACAGACATACATGCAGGCAAAACATCAATGCAGAGTAAAAATAATAAAATTCAAAAAAAGTATATAAATCCCAAATTGTCAAACTCATATAACTAAAGGCCAAAAAGTAAAAATATGTAAAATATTAAAACACCAAACAAAAGCCGTCCAGTGGTGGCACACCGCTGTAGTGATCGCGCTCTGTCGCTAGAGTGCTCTGTCTGTCCCAAGTTCGAATCTGCTGTCCTTCAGTGGAAAAACAAAACAAAACAAAAACAAAACAAAACACCAAACAAGGGGCTAGAAAGACAGCTTGGTGGTTAAGAGCATTTGTTCTTGCAAAAGACCAGGTTTGATTTCCAGAACCTATAATGTGGCTTACAACCATCTGTAACTCTAGTTCCAGGGAATCTAGTAACCTCTTTTGACCTCTGTAGGCACCAGGGTATACACATGCAAGTATGTAGGCAAACATAATAACATAATACAGAACTTAAAACTTAACAAAAAAAAAAAAAAAAAAAAAAAAAAGCACAAATAAAGCACTAACTGCCAGCCCTAAATGGCACCCTTAACTCTTCTCAGGAGCAAAGGAATGTTTAACCCAACACAAGGGGCTTTCCTGGTTTGTTTCTTCTAGCTTCCTGAATACCTAAAGACCACTGAAGTCCTGTGCACGAAGTAAGACAAGGTCTGTCCCAACCCATCAGACTCAGACCCACACCTGGCCTCTCCTCAGCTGCCACGGAGTCAGTGCAGTTGCTTCCTTTGCACCTTTGCCAAATAGCCCCTAGAAAGCTGTCTCTGTATGGTCAAGGTAGGAACCCTTCCTGTTACCTACCCATAACTATCACTTCAATGTAATGTTCTATAGATACACACATGAACATAGGCACACACTCATGGGCACAGAAAAAGGGTTGTTAAGGGATATAGACCTGTCCCTCTGGTACAATGCCACAGCAGCCTCCACTCACAGAAGGACATATTCACACAGTATCAGGTGAGGTGCTACAGCTAGAGGGCCGGGTGAGGCGCCTATCAAATTAAAAGTGGAAGATGCCCACCAGTTTCCCCACTGATAATCTGAAGTTTCTCAGGGTCTCACCTAGGACACTGGCCTAGCTTCTCCTTGCTACAAGCTGCAACCCACGCTGACATGCACACTCACTCCATTGACACCCAGAAGCCCCTATAACTAACTACTCCATCTATTCCAGGTAGGTGGTAGGGCCAGATAAATCTCATCAATAAGCCGGGCGGTGGTGGTGCACGCCTTTAATCCCAGCACTTGGGAGGCAGAGGCAGGCGGATTTCTGAGTTTGAGGCCAGCCTGGTCTACAGAGTGAGTTCCAGGATAGCCAGGAGTACACAGAGAAACCCTGTCTCGAAAAACCAAAAAAAAAAATCTCATCAATAGTGGCCTTGCTTTAAAAAAAAAAAAAAAAAAAAAAAATCACCAATTGGGGTGGTTATCTGCCCAGCAAAGCAGCCACACAAAGAACACAGGATCCAGGAATACACTTAGGCTCCAGTGCCATCACCATTTCCCGTTTGATTCTCAAAGAACCAGGGGAGCATGTGTAAGCAGCACCAAACCCTGTGTCTGACTCAGTGTATTTCAATAGTGGCACACCCATCCATCTGCTGTCCATGAGTATTAGGAAATCTCAAACTAAGATATATGCAAGTTCAAGGGAAAATCTGTCTCTGCCAGATCAAATCACACTGGTCATATCCCTCAAAGGACACAGCTAACCTACTAATAAGGCTATAACAATGGTGATCACTTCAGCCCATGAGCAAAAAAGGTCCTGACAGACAACTGCTCAGCCTTGTAAAAAAAAAAAAAAGTGCAAAAGGAAATGAAGGCTGGACTCTGAGTCTTAAATGGGGACAGAAAGCAAGTCAATCCCACCTATTAAGGCCCCAACAAACGCAGCTGGTACTTCACTTTCTGATGGCCTCTGACTATATCTGAGACAAGCTATATCCAGGAACATTATTGGTATTTAAGACCACCCAGCGGTCTTGGCAGATCACAATGCTCTTCCACAGTGATTCAATCTGATCAGGCCTGGGTTGTTACAAAAATAAAGGCTTACAAATACGTCCCAGGATGAACACAGGAAGGGTTCACCTAGCTGAAGCCTAGGTGCTCATTCCAACATACATAAAAGTCATCTAGGGCTGGTGAGATGGCTCAGCGGTTAAGAGCACTGATGCTCTTCCAGAGGTCATGAATTCAATTCCCAGCAACCATATGGTGGCTCACAACCATCCATAATGAGATCTGATGCCTTCATGTGGGTGTCTGAAGACAGCTACAATGTACTTACATATAATAAATAAATCTTAAAAAGTCATCTAAATGTCAAAGTTCATGCCTGTGGGAAAGAAGCAAAAGAACAGAACTAGAGATTTGGGGAGGCTATATCTCAAAAGATATGTCCACAGTTGCTAGAAGGCTCTGAATGACAAAGCAGACCAAATGTTCAAGGGTCAGGGAATGGCCTGGAGGACTGAGAGCAAGGAAAGAGATACAGCAGCTTTCAACAAGGGCCCCAAATCACAAAAAAAAAAAAAAAAAAAAAAAAAAACCCCTCCACAAAATGCCTCATGGGCAGTGGCAGAAATGGGTCTTGAAATGTAGCAGAGCTTCGTATCAGTGGCAGTGTGACTCCCCAAGACAGCGGGTAACAATGATGAGACAGAGGATAGAGTTATGACTAAGTGCTCAAACTTCAGCAAAGTAGAGATGCAGAGTAAGACACTCAGTAAGACTGGGACTTCCAGGCAGTGATGTTTATATCCAAGGTATGGGCAAGAAGGCTGATCTCTACCAGGAAAAGCAACAGAAGCCTTTGGAGCCACAAGAAAAGGTACAGAGAAAGGTATATTTTGGGGCAGCCAAGAGGGGACCACAAGAGGGGAACTGGAGAGAAGCTCAGGGTAATAACATTTTACTGACCTATTTACTGACCTATGTACCAATTCCAGAGACAGGCAGAACACAAGAGGACTTATGAGGATTAAAATGCTAACTATGCCATCCAAGCCTGCTGATGCACAGTGGCAGTCCATGAAGAAAACCTAAAGACAAGCCAGGATGCTATCTCCACACTCAACCCTGATGCAGATAGTATCTTTGGAACAGAAAAGGTCAAAAACAATAGGCTAAAAAGACCTAGAAGTCAGGGTCAGATTAAGTGTTAAAAGGCAAGAAAAACCATCTGCAGCAGCTCAGGAGCCAACACACTGCAGCACTAAAGCAAGAGAAAGAGAGCCCTGGGCCATCTGTGCACAGGCAAGGGCAGGCACAGGGAGCATCTGTGGGAACAAAGCCACATGCCTAAGATGAAAGTGAGACGCCTTTAACTCTTTGGAGGGCTGGCTAGAGGCTGAGCAGATGAAACACCTGCCTCAAGTCCTTATCAGTCTTTACAGTATGACACAACCAAGGGTCACCTCAAAGAAACCACATCTGAAGAACTGCTCATATCAGACTGGTCAGTGACTTTATTTGTGAGTATCTTCACTGATGATTGAAGTGGGAGGACCCAGCCCACTGGGTCCACAATCATTGACTAGCAGGTGGGTTGGGCTGTATAAAAGAAGCAGCTGAGCGAAAACTAGTGAGCAAGCCAGTAAGCAGCATGCCTCCATGGTTTCTGCTTCAGGTTCAGCCCTGACTTAAGGTGTAAGCCAAGTCAACCCTTTCCTCCCCTGAATGATTTTTGGTCATATTGTCTATCGGAATGACAAAAAGCATATTAGATTACTGCACAGCCTGATGATCTGAGTTCAATCTGGAAACACCCTAGTACAAATGACTGCTGAAAGTTTTCCTTTGACCTCCACACAAAGCACCACAACTCACATACCAGCTCTCACACACAAGCTCAAGAATAAAAGAAAATGAAGGAAACCAGCACACATCTGAATTTCTGTAGGTCAGTGGATGAATACAAGTATAGTAATTTGTACTTACCCAACCTGAATGAGTTCATTCAACTTTGTTGCATTCTTGTCATCCATACCTTTAAAAGTATAGGAAAATAAATGAGGCCATGGGGTAGTTAGAAGCAATCAATCACAAATTCCCATATTATTGCTTCCACACAGACTCCAGATCTTCCTAATTAATGGTCTATATCTTAATGAATCTGTATCTGGAGTATAGTTGACCAGAACCTTGCCTGACCCACACAGCCTCTTCCTAACCATTCCTTAAGGGTCTAATATGATCTGTGCTCAGGTTGCTCTTCTTCCAGGAATTGTCCCTGACCTTCTGGTACTGCTGAACCATGGCTCACAGCTCCCATAGTGCTTGGTCTCAATAACTGCTTCCTCCAGGTATCTCACTGGGTCCTGAACCCTCTTTCCCTGCTGATTGTGGATCCTCAGGTACATAGTTTGAAACACAGGGCTTGGTGGCATATGCTTTAATCTCAGTACTCAGGAGGTAGAGACGGGCAGATCACTGCCTGTTTGAGGCCAGCATAGTCCTCAAATCAAATTCCAGGATACCCAAGACTACCCAGAGAAACCCTGTCTCAAAAAACCAAAAAGAATGAAAACAAAATGAAGTTGTCAGATGAACAGTAAGTAAAAGGATTCAATGCAGGTACAACTGCACCACAGAAAGTAAAGGAAACCCTCACACTGAAGGGAAGGGCCCAGGTGGAATAGACCTTCA
Organism: Mastomys natalensis; assembly: GCA_021653895.1. Lineage (NCBI taxonomy): Eukaryota > Metazoa > Chordata > Mammalia > Rodentia > Muridae > Mastomys > Mastomys natalensis. The sequence continues at coordinate 797,632 of JAJTUV010000087.1, forward strand.
GGAAAACAGGAAGAACACTGGAAAGGGCAAATGTAGACAGGGCATGCAAGAGCAGACACATCATGGCCCTTATATGGACGCTAACCAACCTCTTCATGTATTACCACAAACACATGAAAAAAAAATGTATACAACTTAGTTTAAGCCTTGTGTGATCAGAGAGACTGGAGCTCAGATCTGCAGGAGAAAATGGTTTAATGAAAAGAGAAGCTAGGGCAGGAACAAGGTCCTGTGTCTAGCAGGTTGTACAGAGAGAAGTCTACGGGTGGCATCCAAGTGGAAGATGCCAAACAAATCAAACAGGACCTGATGAAACATGTCCTGGAAAAAAACAAGAAGTGAGGAGAGGAGAGGAAGGGCAATTGTGAGAATTCCTGGATATCACAACTATCGGCCTGTGCTGGGCCAACTGGCTGAGATAAGGACAAGCAGCCTTGAGCAGTTGTCAGGCTAGGGCCTATGGAGATCCAGCCAGAACTGATGCTCCATCACATGCTGGCTCAGATAGGCAGTCATGGCAGAAAAAAAGCAATGCAACCACTTTATATACAGAAGAGTTTGCACATGGAACAGTAGTCCTGGGCAAGGACTTGACCATTACGTGGGGATATTCTAAAGACTCTGAATGTAGGCAGGAAGTTAGCAGGGTACTGCACCTTTGACAGCTTTTAATGGCTCAGAATGATCATAACAGGGGTGTGTACTCCAGGTCACAGGGTTGAAGTCTTAGGGTGTGGTATAAGGATGTACAGTCAACATAAGGGAAGTGAGAAAACAGTGCACCTGTATGTGAAAGGCATCAACAGACACTAGTAAATGGGAGGTCAGGGGAAAGCATGGTCATTACATTTTTTTCAACTTTTCTGTTGTCAAAAAAAATTTTCAAGATAAAAGTTGGATTCCTGTGCACTAAAGATCAGTGGTGACCAGGACAACAGCCCGCTAGGATGACTCAGGAACAGCAGCAGTACTCACAGCCACCAATCTTCTTTCGCAGCTCGCCATAGCAGATGAGACCATAGAGTTCCTGGGATGATTTCTTCAGCCCTCTCGAGAACACTGGAAGAAAAGAGGATGAATGTTAGGCAGGAGGGACAGAAACATGACAGGGTACATACAGGCTGCTTGTGTAAGAACATAGAAGGAGCTGAGACTTATCCCATGTGGATCACAGCACCTTGTGCATGTAGTTACTAATCTCTCTGAGGGTCCCACAGTTCTGAAAGCCAGTTATAAAGACAGGACAGTGTCAAGGTGCCTGGTTGAGACTACTGCTTCTAGCACAGAATCAAGTGGCTGGCCCCTGGCTGTGTGTGTCTAATGAGGAGCCATCAGAACCTTGGGACAGCCAGAATCACAATATAAAGGCCCTTCATGTGTGGTGACTGTGCAGTCCACAGGATAGAGAAAGAGTAAGAGAAAGGGAAGTTGGGTGGCCACACAGGGAAGCAAAAGAGTATAGTTTGGTATGATCCTATAATATGAAGTCTCTATCTCTCACCCCTGATGGGATAGAACTAAAAAAAAATGATGCTACCAGGACCTTGAAGGACATGGGGTCAGGTGCTTCTGCAGAGAAAAGAACAGAAAAGAAACACTGCTTTAATATATGCTTTGCAATACTGATCCTTGAAAAGTCTCAGACTTAGCAGACCCTGGGAAGGAATGTGTCAGTCTCAGGGCCATGGATAGCACCTGAGTTTGTACCATCCACAATGCCTGAAGGTGGAGCTTGATGAACAAGTCGGACACATTCAATCATCACACTAGACATAACTTGATCCACAACAGTCTTCAAATTCTAACTCATGAGTCATCTTCTCACTGAGGAAGACCTCTCAAGAGCAGCTGGAGTGGACCCTCACACAAAGCCTTGGAATGATTTCAGAACTTACTATGAGCTCCGACAAGAAAAGAAAAAGTGCATAAACAGTGCATCTGGAAGGCACAGACATTTCACTATGCTATGATGTGGATGAACACAGCCTCAGATCTCAGGGACTGGGAGTAGGGCTGAGACATATAAACAAATCAGTGACGGGGCACACAGCAGTGGTGATAACAACTGAAAAACAAGAAAGGGTTGACTTCAAGTCTGCAGAAAGATCTTATGTTGATGATCATATGAATTATGGAAGCTACCAAATAGAAACCCAGAGATCAACTGGGAGATGCTCCCCATACCCCAAGCTGTGGAGACTGACAATCTAATCCCAGGGGTCTCTAGAAATAGACAAGAGGAGGAAGGGTGTGTGATCCCACAGAGCTCTGTTCCTCTGTAATGGGGGAGCAGGGGGAATGAAGCATTGTTTTTAAAACTATAGTACCATGATGTATATATATCATGACCAAACATAGCATGACCTGGCAAAGAGAATACCCCAAGAAAGGTGAAGATCAGGGTTGCCAAAGGCCACCATGAAGGCACAGGCAGGGGTCAGAAGAAAGAAATGTGGCCACAGCTATATGCCCATGATTCTTACATCAGAAACTTCACTATCTAGAAAATTAAGAGTATTAGAAGAAAGAATCTATAGAGTAAGTCTACTATAGAAACTGCAGAAATGCAATGCAGAATGGAGCAGGCTGGGGCCAAACGAGTACAGGAAGAGAATCCAGAAACACGGAAGGAGGAGGTAGTTAGGTTTACAGGAAAGGACAGGTGACTAGATTATGGATTGAAGAGGTAGTATCACCGAGAAAGTGGTCAACCAAAGGTGCTTGAAACTAGCCAGAAACTAGACTAACATTTGGAGATGATCGAGTAGTGTGCTGAACTGTCTAAATCCTGACTATAACACAGATGACAGGAATAGTGGTAGAGCCAGCATCCACCCCAGCAGACCAGTAAAATTCAGTCTTTCTTGTGTACCCACAGTTCAGTTTATCTCAGTGCTCAAACTACTAAGGGGAACCAGAACTTTCTGCTATGACGCAGCTTCCTTCTAGATAAAAATCTTCTTCTACCTTGTTGGGAAACTTTGAGACACAGAATGTCAAGAGAAAGTGGAAACCAGAGTCTAGGACAACATGTTTACAACAGGATGTTCTAGGGGGAGGTAAAATACTTCCCAAGGGGAAGCTCCATTAAGAAAGGAAGTAAACAACTCAAAATAGCTCTAGCAAGTACCTGAAATTGACCAGATTTCCTAGGCCAAATTCCCTCTGCAAGAGTATGTAAGCCGGGCGGTGGTGGCGACGCCCTTTAATCCCAGCACTTGGAGGCAGAGGCAGGCGGATTCTGAGTTCGAGGCCACTGTCTACAGAGTGAGTTCCAGGACAGCCCGGGTACACAGAGAAACCCTGTCTCGAAAACCATTGAAAAAAAAAAAAAAAAAAAGAGTTTGTAAGTAAGTAATACAGACTAGATTACTTTCAGACAAGTCGACTGTAAAAACTCTCGGTAAAGCCCAACTGCCTACAAGAAGCAGAGACCACAGAGCCACATGAAGAACAGTTTCCATCTTTGAGCTGACTGCAGACATGCAGTGTTCACTAGATTCTTTCTGGTGAGCTGTTAGACCAGCTGGGTGGCTTGGGTGACAAAACTTTGAGTCATTCTGCTACGTAGTAACCTTCACTCAAATTCCTGTAGTAGCCTCCAAAAGCTCACTGGCACCAAATTGAGTTGCAGTATCTGGTGCTTTGATCTGGTCTGTCATGGACTCCTCCTCTCTAGGGCAAGTAGATGTTTGTGTGTTATGCTTCAGGAAATGTCTGTTACCCAACATAAATACAAAGACACTGAAACACAGAAAGCACAGCTCAAACAGCAGGAAAGTTCCTTACACAGAAGGAACAGCTTCCTCACAATTAAATTTAACCGATAGGTTCTGGGCCTGCCCCCAACCAAAGCACTAGGATGCAAGTCCCACGGCAAGCAGTCAGGTGAATATGGGGTCACAGAGAGTGGGCAATGGGTGTTTGCCTATAAAGAACCAACTTTGCCTGGTAGTCTTCTAGGGCTGTCTGTGTAACACTCACCATTGTCAAAGTCAATGTATTTGGTAATCTTGTGCCAGGTGCGATAGTAGAAATGCCGGACCTGCTCTTTGTTCTTCACCATGCTTGCAGGTTTGCCCTTCTTCTTGTACTTTAGAGCAATGTTGTTCTGAATGGCTTCAAAGTCTTTTCCATGCTAGAAAACAAAGTCCACAATAAAAGCATTGCAATTAAAATAACTTTTTGGTATAATGTAAGTAAGCATCATCAAAAGTCACAAAGGGACCAGCTACGCACAGCATAAAACAAACTAAGCTTGAAAGCAGAAAAGCATGAAACTTATCAATGGAACAAACAGTTATGGGTGGCCCTTAGGGGACCATGAGGGAGACTTACAGGAGGATACCATGGTAGAGAGCTCAGGCTGTCACCACAAATCATCTTACAGTAAAAGAAAGGTCACTCTTCAAAGCTACCTGCTGATTTGATCATGGAAAGTGTGATCAAAGAGAATCAGCATCGTGGGGCAGTGGTGGCACACGCCTTTAATCCCAGCACTTGGGAGGCAGAGGCAGGTGGATTTCTGAGTTCGAGGCCAGCCTGGTCTACAAAGTGAGTTCCAGGACAGCCAGGGCTACACAGAGAAACCCTGTCTCCAAAAAAAAAAAAAAAAACCCAAAAATTTAGCCGGGCGGTGGTGGCGCACGCCTTTAATCCCAGCACTTGGGAGGCAGAGACAGGCGGATTTCTGAGTTCGAGGCCAGCCTGGTCTACAGAGTGAGTTCCAGGACAGCCAGGGCTACACAGAGAAACCCTGTCTCGAAACAAAAAAAACAAAAAAAAAAAAGAATCAGCACATACACACACTTGGGAATAGAACCAAGAAACGGAAGCGTTCTGACCATATCTAAGGACCCATCCTTCCTAGAAGACCACCTGCAAAATCTGGGTGCAGTTGGAATTTGAGGATGGGACGTGTGTTCCTGTGTTGATGATTTAGAAAACCAGTTGTTTGGTGGTCTCAAAAAAGAAAAGAGCTAGTTAGAAGTACTGGAAGCACCTGTGCCGTCATCTGCTGCTATGTGGGTCCTAGAGGTCAAGGTCAGGCTTGATGACAAACACCTCTTACCCCCCGCCCCAAGCCACCTCACTGGCCTCTTACAACATTTTTTTGTTTTGTTTTGTTTTTTTTCGAGACAGGGTTTCTCTGTGTAGCCCTGGCTGTTCTGGAACTCACTCTGTAGACCAGGCTGGCCTCGAACTCAGAAATCCGCCTGCCTCTGCCTCCCAAGTGCTGGGATTAAAGGCGTGCGCCACCACCACCCGGCTTCTCTTACAACATTTTTAAAGTTGGAAATTGTTCCAAAGTGAAAAATGAAATTATTTTAATTTAAAACTTATTCACTGCTTTAAAATACTTAACAGGAAGTGGAAACTCAAGGCTAAGCCAGGCAAATGAGGAGCTAGAGGTCAGCCTAGCAACAGACTGAGAGCAAGTCTCATAAAAAAGGAAAAAAACATAATAGTTAATCATGGAAAGGTAGAGCTGGGCCTTTGTTTCTGTGTCTGGCTGGTCGGCTATCTCCTCGGCAGCTGCTAACTTGAACAGAAACAGATATAGACAAGCTCCACGCTGTGAGGTCTGACTGCCTCATTTATGACTCCTCAACCTGTGTTCTCAAACTAAATGGCCTGTAGGAAGTGAGTCTATGCCCACAGTCAACCTGCACTTCTATAACCACAGGTGTTCTAAACTTCGTTATGGACACGGTAAGTAGGTCAAGAACAAAAACTGGGCAAAGCTGGAAGAGAAAGACTCAACATCTAAATGATGAAAACTCACAGTATTTACACAGCAAAAAGCCAGAGCTATTCCTGATGCCTATGCATGTGCAGGAAACGGGTGGGGTACTTTAAGATGCATGTCAGAGACAAGGCTTTCTCAGCAGTTCTCAATGCAATAAATTACGATAGGATGGCTAAAAGAATAATGATTTTTAAAAATCGATCATACAGGTGGAAAGCAAATAAAATGAAAACACAGTTGTAAGTTTTATTTTATACAGAAACACCACTGAAACCTAGAGAAAGTGCTTAGTCAAGGTCTAAGGTGCCTTCTATTCAGGGCACATCCACCTGCCCACCTTTGCTCTCTTCTAGCAGTGGAACTAGAACACATTACTAGCTCAGGATGGGGTCTAGATAGGCCATCACCTGAAAAAACCAATCTTTGAGTTCAGGCCCAAAATTGTGCTCAGCAGAGTTGGAGGTGTGGGTATCTTAAGCAAGAAAGAAGAGACAGACTGAGGCCTGGGACAAAGACAGCAGCAAGGTCTCTGCATCTGGCCAGCTATCTGCACCCTCTGGGCCAGGAATGTTACTGTGAGCTGGGTTTCCAATGGTGGTGAAGAAGTCTAGGAAGAAGAAGAAGATGAGTAGGTTCTGTGAGCATGTGCAAATCTCCTCAGTGGGGGAACACCATGCCTAGTATGCACAAAGATTTTATTCCCATCATTCTTATGCATACTTTACATATGCCTGTGCGTGCATTCATGTGCACACACACACAAATATGTTCACAAATATTACAGAAACAATTCTTAGAGCAGAGGTCTATACTCAGCCCACTAATCCCACTGCTGGAGATTTCAGCTGCCCACACTAACCCAACATTGGTCAAACAGATGCCAAGGCCTCACCAGGGTCTTTCAGTCAGACTTGAAATGAGGTGTGAATTCCCACACTCTTCCACTGGTTATTTTTTGTAGACTTGATCCCAACTACAGTCATTTGAGAAGAGGGACCCTCAAATGAAAAATTACCTCCATTGCATTGGCCTGTGGCCTTGTCTCTGGGGCCTTTTCTTGAGAAATAATGGACATAGAAGGGCCCAGCCTTCTATGGGCAGTGCCACTCGAGCATACCTTCCTGAGTTGTATAAAAAGAAAACTAGCTGAGCAAGGTGTGGGAGGTAAGCCAGTAAGTAGCACTCCTCTATGGTTTCTGCCTGAGTTTCTATCCTGGCTTCAAAGCCTCAGTGATATAGTTTGTGAACTGGCAATTGAAAGATGAAATAAACCCTTTCCAGCCCAAGTCGGCTTTGATCATGGTGTTTGCTACAACAGCAGCAACCAAATTACAATAACTCTCCTGGCCTCTCTTCCTCTCTGTGTATCAAATCACAGAAAGCATTAACAACATTATTACTAATCAAGGATTTAGGAGACCTAAAGACATGTGCCTGGTTGGTAAGAAAGGAAACAGGAAGGCTAGCCCAAATGGAGAAGAATGGCAGATGACGGTCTTTACAAGAAAGCCTCCTCCTATAGCTTATCATCAACAATCATACCTCACACCTCCCTTACAGAAGCTGGAGAGCCAGACCACCTTGCAGAGCTCGGGCTCCAGGAAGAAAGGAAAACACCATAGTAGTTACAGTTTATGGTAAGATTCACTAACAGTTGCACACTCTTACAACCCAGCAGGAACCACAAGTCTATTATGCCTAAGGGCTTTAAAAAGCATAATTGGAAGACAATCTATACAGATGGAGTCTGTGCTTTATTATAACTTTGAAAAGAAAAAGAGCCCTTTCACATTTGTTTGAATGATTTTTGCAATTACCCTAACAAGTCTTGTATGTACCTATTCATTCTTTCTATGGATAACAAGTGTCAGGTCACATGAACATGTCAATCACACACACTCCTCTGAAATGGGCAGAACTTAGTCTATCACCCACACAAGGGAGGAACACTGCCATAGGAATATAATAAAACCAAGTCTTTGGCCCATTAGAGGTGTCTCCCTTTCTAATCTTCTGTAAACACTATGTTTTAAATTCCTGCACTTCATTCTTGTGTGGAGCTTGTCGTTCTTAGGCTTGGCAAGGTGCATCCATCACACCTGTGAATTAACTATTAAGAGGACAAGGCTCGCTGATTAAGTCAACATGCCAAAGAAGTCATCTAAAATGAGGAACATGAACAAAGATGTTCACTACAGTGCTATGCACAATGACCCAGTCTGCAAGGAACTAAAACAAAACAAAAACATAAACAAGAATGGACAATAGGCTAGGGAAATCAGGCTGGTAATAATTCCTTGTTTAGCATGCATAAGACCATGGGGAAAGATGGACACACGCAGACATGCAGACAAGACACACACACACACACACACACACACACACACCAAGGGACACATCTACTGCAACCACTCAACTCTGTTACTAGCTCAACAATCAGCTCAGACAGTGCATGAAGGAATAGGCATGGCTGTACCCCAGTTAAATTTCTTCTTAATACAAAAACAGACAAGGTATATATAGGTCCATCTGTCTACATCCAAAGCACATTTACAGCCATTTTTCTTTTTGTTGTTTTAATGAGTAAAAGGGCTCAGTGGTGAAGAGCATTGAATGTTCTTCCAGAGGACTCAGGTCAATTCTCAGCACCCCCATGGCAGCTCCCCACCATCTGTAATTATAGTTCCAGGGTATCTGGCATCATCTGTCCTCTGAGGGTACACATATATATAAAATTAAAATAAGCAAGTCCTTAAAACATATAAGTAAGCACCATAACAAACAACTTTGATGTTAATGAAAGTATGTTCACAAATAACTACAAGGCTATGAAAAATAAACTTCGCAGTGGAGGCAGCTGGCAGGGCACAGTCACGTCAGTAGACATGGGTCTGGGAAGTGGCTTCTCCACATTTGCTTCTAAGTAAGTTGTCATATCTTCTGGGACTTAGCTGTGACTCTGGCTAACAGGGCCAGGCATCTATCTGCTTGTCCTTCTGCACTAGGGGATGCTTCCCAAATCAGTCACTGTGTTGCCAAGTGAAAGCCCTAAGGAGGGTTATACTCCAGGCAAGTATGCATGATACAAGATTGACAGCCGTGGGAAAGAGCATTCATCCTAACAGCTCCAGGAAGGAGAGGACAACTGCCCTGGCCACTTTGAGGATCCTTGATAGAATCTGCCCACTTAACAGCAATGCAGCAAAGGGAAACGCAAGATAAACAGAAGAGCTCAGGAGAAAGACCACTGCGGGTCCTGACTTGGTGGCTACAACTCACCTCATACAGTCCCTCGAAGAAGGTGTTCTTGTCCTCCGTGCTCCATGACTCCCACTGCCTTCGGACCTTCTTTCCTTCTTCCTTCTCAGGCCCTGAAGAGCCTATGTTCCGGGAGGAGGAGCGGGAGCCTCCTGCAGGGGTGGCAGGGGCAACCCCAGACACGTTTCCAGAAGATGATGCGCCACCGTCACTTCCTTGGAAAGAAAAGACTGTACAATAACATGTTCATAAAGCTGAGGGATAGGAACAGGGAGAACAGAGGGGCACCAAGGGCTCACTACCACACCCAATTTCAACTCTTCAACAGGTGATGCCAGCAACAGAGCACTAAAAAGCCACTGGGTCCTGATCAGAAGCCAGAGCTGATCAGATGATTCTAAAATCTTTGTACAGTGAGGAAAGAGCCTGTGTAGTTTTAACAACACAATGAATCTGATATTTGTCCATACTCAAGAGTCTAATCCCTGCCCCTTCAGCAAAGCCACAAATCACATTTCATGTTGATTCTTGCTCAAATATGTTTTTTAGTTTGAAATAGTCTTACTACATTTTTGAATAAACTGAATTTCAAGTGACAATCTACATAAATAGACTTGGTATTTCAGAATATAGACCATTTAATGCTTAAAGTGCTATACAGTTTGAAGACACCTACTCTCTTTTTTTTTCCCTCTCCAGTAATAGAAATATGAACCCAGGGCCTTGCACATAGTAGGTGAACACTCTACCACTGAGCTTATGTCCATACCTAAACCCCTTCCCTTATCTTTTATCTGCTTCAACGTTATCTCTGGGGTTCTAAATTACCACCACTCTTAAAAGTTCTCCTGGAGCATCAGTCCCTGATTTTTAGCAACATCTTTCCAAATGCCAACAGGGTAGCACAATAAAACATAAGGGGCCCTAGAGACAAAAACAAAGTCAGAGATTAAGAATTTAGGCCCTAGCCTAGTGCTTTGCCAGTTGAGTTTCTTCTTGCTGTAGAGAACAGGAACTCACGAACTCCTATATTAACCTGTAGTCTCCTTCTGTATGACTGCAGAACCACAAAATGCCAAGACACCTTCCAAGCCTGAAACAATCTTATGAAGCAGACAGATCACAGAAGTAAAAATTCTCTAAAATGCAAACACCATACAATAGAAGTTTTTTGTTTTTTTGTCAGAGTCTTATTTTCTAGCCCAAGCTTGCTTTGAACTCATGAATCCTCCTGGTTGCGTCTCCCTAGTACTAGGTTTACAGGCCTTTGTACCTATATGGATCAGAAAACTGTGAAAATGTTTTCCTAATGAGATTCGGGTAGGCTTTTCCAGCTGAGATTCAGTTTCTAGTCAGCCTGGTGAGGCTCTTCCTGGACAGCCTCAGGGCTACTCCTCCCCTAGGGTCTCCCTAGGTTTCAAAGAAGCAGCTTCATAGAAGAGTGTGAAAGATGAAAAAATTAAAAATTAGAAGTCCAGTCATGGGCCGGGTGGTGGTGGCGCACACCTTTAATCCCAGCACTTGGGAGGCAGAGGCAGGTGGATTTCTGAGTTCAAGGCCAGCCTGGTCTACAGAGTGAGTTCCAGGACAGCCAGGGCTACACAGAGAAACCCTGTCTCGAAAAAAAAAAAAAAAAAAAAAAAAAAAAAGTCCAGTCATCCACAAACACTTGAGAAGATTCTGGCTATCTATATTAGAACATGCATAAGGGTTGCAAGCAGGGAGTTGAGAGCAGAAGAGGTAGAGACTGGCTGTCCCTGCAGTAGCTTTGTCTGCCCTAGGTATATGTGTCACTACAAATAGTGACGGATGGTGATGGTAAGGTGGGAGAGCATCCTTGGGATCTCAATCTTTCCTGTCTCTCAATGTCCAATACGATATTCTCTACATGCTGGGCAATGGCCTCAAGCTGCTAGATCTAGGCAGTGACAAAAACCAAGAGGAGAGATAAATCATTCTTTATGGTATTGTATAACTCAGCTTGGATAGCCTTTTATATTGGTTTTATTTTTTTAATTTTGTGTGTGCATGTTGTGTTTGTCTGTGTATCTACGAGTGTGTAAATGCGTGAGAGTGCCCATGTGGGCCAGAAGAAGGTACCAGATTCCATGGAGCTGAACATACAGGTAGTTGTAAGCTGCCTGATATGGGTGTTGAAACTAAATTCAGGTTCTCTGAATAAACTGTAAGAGCTCTTAACTGCTAAGCCATCTCTCTAGCCACAGATTAGGTTTATTAAATAGACACTCAGCTTAGCATAGTGTCTACCCTAATTTTTTTTTTTTTTTTTTTTTTTTGGTTTTTCGAGACAGGGTTTCTCTGTGTAGTCCTGGCTGTCCTGGAACTCACTCTGTAGACCAGGCTGTCCTCGAACTCAGAAATCCGCCTGCCTCTGCCTCCCAAGTGCTGGGGTGTCTACCCTATTTTGAGTTTATTAGGAGGCAACCCCATCGTGAATCAAAGAGCAGCCATATTTGAATATTGGAAATAACTCACACTCTGAAGTCAGAAAACTGCACATTCAAACACGGAAAACATTTTAGCTAGCCAGCTACATCAAATGGGCTCTAGTCTCTCATTTAGGTGTATGTGGATTAACTTCAAGAGACAACACTACCAGACTTACAGAAGTCAATGGCTTAGCAGAGCCAAACTGTCCAGTTACCAAACAATAACCATATAAGGTTGTTTAAATATTAACTAAGAATAAACACATGGTGGCACACACATCACTCAGAAGGCAGGTAGATCTCTGTTAAGTTTGAGACCAGCCTGATCTATGTAGATGAGTTCTAGGCTAGACAAGGGTTAAATATATATAGTGACCCTGCCTCACAAAATAAACAACATCATAAATTAATTAACAAAACATTCTAAAGAAAACCAATTCCTCAATCTCACTAGCCAAATTTCCAACATGGCTCATGGTCACCTTCCTAGATAGTGCAAAACATTTTACTCGGTATGGAAATTGCTAAACCAGTCAGTGCTATATTTGCCACTCAGTATTTACTGCTCTGAACACAGAAACAAAGTGAAAATACACTGCAGTCTGCACATACCCCAGCAATGCTACTCAGGTTCCTGGGCTACACAGCAGGCTAAGGAAGGGCTACACAAACCTCCAGATCCCTGCAGCACCACAAACATAGGGCTTCTCAGGCATTTGCAGCAGGAGCCAGGAGATGCTTCTGTGGAGGACTCAAAATCAAATCACAAGTTGAAACAATTCTCAAACACCACAATGTCCAATTCCCAGGAACTCATAGTTCTTTGCACACTGCTGTTTAGGAAGTGCTGGCTATCCACTTCTGTACCCACTATGGAGGACTTCAGAGCTACTTCTAGTTTCCCAAGAAACACAGCTCTCTTCTCTCCAGTAACAGAATGTCAGCCGGGCAGTGGTGGCGCACGCCTTTAATCCCAGCACTTGGGAGGCAGAGGCAGGCGGATTTCTGAGTTCGAGGCCAGCCTGGTCTACAGAGTGAGTTCCAGGACAGCCAGGGCTACACAGAGAAACCCTGTCTCAAAAAAAAAAAAAAAAAAAAAAAACAGAATGCCAGCCAGCCAGCCAGTCAGTCAGCCCTTTAGTGACCACTCAGGTTAACTCGTTAGTTCATACTGGCACTAGCATGCTCAAAAGTAGACACATAGCCTCTAAATCCCAGAAGCCAAATGTCTGACAAATGTCATGAGATTTGACTGTCTCACTGTGACCTGGACAAAGGAGAACTAAGTTTTCCTAGACAAAGGAAAACTGAATTAACACCAACACAAGAGAGAAGGAACCTTTGGGACAGAGTAGCCCAAATCCTACTCTTAGGCACAAAGTTACATCAGAGAGAAGGGCTGAGGCAGCAAGCGACTCCTCAGAGCAGCAGTCACTGTCCGAGGGTCTGCCATTTGCTCTGAGATACCTGGCCCCTCTTTCTGTTATTTTAGAAGTACTACAACCTCAGGAGGGAAATGAAGGCAACCTGGACATTCAAGTACAAAACTAAATTACTCCATGCAACAATTCCTACCATTTACTATGCAGCATCCTAGAACTTAAAAGCTTTAGGGAAAGAACACTGACACCTAGCCTCCCTCCAAAATTTCAGGTGAAGACAGAAAGCATAAACTAAAAAGACATGAGATGACTTCACGGAGTACCGGTAGGATTGGATGCTTCGCCAGGGTGCAGAGGCCAAGGCTCCATGGGTGCAGAGGCATGTGAGAAGGCCAAGGCTCCAAGCACAGAGGGCTTCGCTAACAGTATATATGATAAAAGTCAGTGCCTCTGAAACATGAAGGGACATGGTATACACAAACAGATTCCCCAGTGGAGAGCCCCCTAAAAGCAAGTACAGGGTCCTGGTTCTCCCAGGCCTAAGCTAGGCACCAGGCTCTACACAATAGAAGTTCACTGACGACTCAGGAGCAGTGGAGGCAGACAAGCAGCAGACACTGAGCACTGGCTTGGTCTTTGCCTTCTAGGCCTTAGTCTCCACAAAAGCACACCTGAGGATCTGGAGAGCCTCTCCCACCAAATCCATTACTGCCTTTGGCCAACATCAGTACCTCCACCACATACCTTATTGCCACCAGGTCAGCTGTGCCCTACCAATTCCAACAATTTCCTCTCTATTCACACAGCTTGCCATCCCCATAGTGGGAGTCTCTAGAGCATGTATGTATAGCCGTGGTTTCCTTCCCTGTTGCTCTGACATCACCTGAAGAGGACAAAAGTCACTCTGGCTATCAACCAGGAATGCTGAGAAAGCAGAGTAGCTCTTGACTGCTACATGGCTGCTCAGGACACAGCAAGCCTGGCAGTAGTAGAACATGACTTCAACTTTAAAACACACACATACACATGTGCATGGCTCCATTCTGTCGCTATAACAAGTATAGCTCAAAAGTTTCAGAGAAAGAACACTAGCACCTAGTTCAGATCCAAAACCTATTTTAGAAGAGAAACTGAGCTATAAAAGCATGAATACCCCAAGGTCACCAGGCATGGAAAATCAAGTGACCCAACCCTTCCATTGTAAGCCCAGGCCTCTCCCTATCCCACGCTTCTGCCCACCTCCACGCTATGGTGTTACTATTCCTCTCGAGTCACTCCCTCCCTGACCGAAACATCCTATGACTGCAGCTTTTATTATACACAAGGCTACAAAATTCAGGATTCTGGAAGGACAAAACCTGAAACTTGACCTTTCATCGGTCTTTCCCTCAGTTTGTGAAAGATAAGGAAACAAAGGTCAATGACCTCCCCAAACCACCTGGCTCATGAATTAACACTCTGAAAGATTTCTATTCCTTTCTTTTTTTTTTTTTTTTGGTTTTTCGAGACAGGGTTTCTCTGGTCCTGGCTGTCCTGGAACTCACTCTGTAGACCAGGCTGGCCTTGAACTCAGAAATCCGCCTGCCTCTGCCTCCCAAGTGCTGGGATTAAAGGCGTGCGCCACCACCGCCCAGCCCTATTCCTTTCTTTTTTAAGAGTACACTGTCACTGTCTTCAGACACACCAAAAAAGGGCATTGGATCCTATTACAGATGGTTGTGGGAATTGAACTCAGGTCCTCTGGAAGAGCAATCAGTGTTCTTAACCACTGTCTCCAGCCCCAAGATTTCTGATTCTTAAAAATACATTTTTTACAAACTTCATGACTGGTTTGGGGATATAGCTCATTGGTGAGACCTTGGGTTCAATCACTGGAAGAGGGAGAGAAAGTTGGGGAGAGAAGAATAGAGAAGAGGAGGGAGAAAAGGAAAGGAAGGCAGGCAGGAAGGGAGGGAAGAAGAGAGAGAGAGAGAACAAGAACCATGTGGTAACTTCAGAGGATACCATTAAAATCTGCCATAATTTAAAAGAACATTAAGTCACTGTCTTGACAGTCTGTCTCTCCCTTGGTTTGTGAGCTTCCTTCTAAGAACTAGGAATGTTAAATCCAGAATAGCAGGCAACAAGCTAAGTCAAGAGATGCAGTGATTGTCCTGGAGATTTCCAGGCTCCTGTTCATTTAGCCTGTTCTAAGAAAGGTGTTTGTAAACCAACTCCAAGCTTGTCCACTCTTGATCACTGCACAAAAAGGCATCCCTATGGCCTGTGTACCCGTTTCAAGGATGGCACCAGTTTACAGGATACACAGGCATGGCAAAAGGCAAGAGTTCAATGAAGGGAACCTCAGATTCTGTGTCTCTGCTGGCATAGGACATTCACATCAGAAGCTGGCTCAAGCAGTTTTGTTTGTAGAGTCCTAAAGGTATCTGAGACCGACCATCTCTACCAAGGTCACATAGGAGGAACTCTTCATAAGCAAGCCAGTACTCAAGGATTTCAATCTCAATGGATGACCCCAAACACCTACCACTGGCCTAACCCTGTCATCACTAACATCCAAAGCTGCTACTTGGTCAGCATGGCAGATGTTCAATAAACAAATAAGAATCCCTCCCAACTCTGGTCATTCAACTAGTCCCCAAAGATGCCATGTGGATGCACCAACTGTTCTGTGAGATTCTTCCAAGGTGATCAGACTAAGATGCCCTCCTTTTTACTCTGAAGGGGACTTGGAACCTTGATTCTTGTCCCTCAACACAGGTTCCCTTCCTTCCATTGAGCCTCCTGTTCTCACACCTGTAAGGCTCAGTGTCATACCTCAAAGGTTCTCCCATTCCTCCCACAAATAAAGAAATCACAACAAAAATCCCACTGTCTCTATAAAAACATAGGACCTCCTCATGGAATATCACAGGGATTTCCTCATTGTCTTCTACAGCCAATACCTTTCATCTCTGTAGAACTACAAACTTTCAGAAATATCTTCTGTTCTAGTGCTAAGATCATCGTTATTCAAGCTAACAAAAGACTTTCATATACCATATATGACAACAGCAATTTTCAATTTGTGACTTTGCTATCTGAAATAATTTCTGAACAATCAAAAATATGGTTTCAAATATCAAAATGTTAAAACATCCTTTACTAGCAAAAGGCAGTCTTATCTAACACGTTAGATACTATGGAAACTATGCACTTCAGCCTTAAAAGGAACTGAACTAGGTGTAGTGGCATATGCTTTTAATCCCAGTAATCAGTAGGCAGAGGCCAGCAGGAGCTATATACGGAGCTTTCAACTCAGTAGCTGGTGTTATGTTTCCTACTAACCAACTTCCTTGAACTTTATAATTTATCATGAACCTTTGAGTAATATATTGTACCTAAGAGCCTGAAGTGGCAGTCCATTTGTGAAGGGCTGCCCCCGACAAATTCAAGGCCAGTCTGAGCTGGAGTTGAATTCCTGTCTCAAGAACAAAATTTTATACAATTACGCAGTCTTGAGAGTTTCCTCTCTGTCTTGGGATCTGCTACCTTCTGATGCATCACAAACTGGTGGGATCTTTTGTCAGAAGCAGGGATCACATGTTCAGGCTGTCTTTTATTGTAATGGATGTCACAGGGGGTGTGGCTGGAAGCAAGACAAGAGTGTATGTGTTTGCCTTATTTTTTTTTTCTTTTAAAAACCCAGACAGTGTTTTGTTGTGTACCCTTGGCTGTTCTAGAACTTGCTTAGTAGACTAGACTGGCCTTCAACTGAGAGAGATTTGCCTGCCTCTGTCTCTGGAGTGCTGGGATTAAAGGCTATGCCACCATACCTAGCAATTTGTTTTTCTTTTTTCTGAGAAATGAATATTTTATTCAGTAGTTCAGCAGTCCA
Source organism: Mastomys natalensis (assembly GCA_021653895.1). Lineage (NCBI taxonomy): Eukaryota > Metazoa > Chordata > Mammalia > Rodentia > Muridae > Mastomys > Mastomys natalensis. The sequence goes on from JAJTUV010000087.1 coordinate 814,348, forward strand.
TAAACTGGCCAACTAAGGAAGAGCATCAGGCCCCTAGGTCCTAACCTAGGTTCTTATGGACAGTCTCAGTAACTCTGGTTTCAGTCACAAAAGGATCCTTGAGTGTCTTTGGCATGTGGCAGGACTGGAAGAATAAGCAGATTTGTCATTTTTGACTTCAGGTGAGCTTAGGATAGAAAAAAAAAATAGTCTCTAAAGCCATTCAAGAGCAAAGTTATAGAAATGAAAAATGCCTACTGTGGGGACACTAAGTCTCTCTATCACTTAAAAAAAAAATGTAGAATCATACTAGAAAATTTTTTATTCAAGTCAAAGTATCTACTCTTCTGTCCTCAAAGAAAGGACAGCTATGCAGAGATAACCAGACAAGGAGGACCTCCCTCTTCTCCATAAATCATTCTTTCCAAACTCCCATCATAATGAGACTTGGAAAGATGGAAGTCAACCAGCAAAGAAACTACCACTGCTTCAGCAGTGAGCTGCCTTTACATATGCAAATTGTGTTTTTTTCCAAGTCAGAACTGAAAATGCAGGTATTCTTCACTTCTTACTGACCTATGCTGGGTAGCCAAAGTGGAGATTTCCAATGAAAAGAAGAAATGTTCCTAGAGAGACAGTTCTCAGGGTTGGCTACACAATGTGCATAGGCATGTGGTCACACCTGATCTCTCCTGTCAGTGGATGGAGATGATTGATGACTGAGCAAAAGTTTCTCCAAAGCCAGACTGGAATGTCCAGGGCATGGTAAAGTGTATCTGAATGGCCTGTGCAGCATATTAGTGGATGGCAGCTACCAAGAAAACTTAGCAGGAAGGCAGGGACTTCCAAAGAAGCTGCCAGAAGAAACAGACTCTCACTGCCCTCCTAGGAGCACTAGTATAGCTTACTTTACTATAGCCACATAGTGGACAAGAATCAGAACAAGAGTCAGACAGTGGTGGCACATGCCTTTAATCCCAGCACTTGGGAGGCAGAGGCAGGCGGATTTCTGAGTTGAGGCCAGCCTGGTCTACAGAGTGAGTTCCAGGACAGCCCGGGCTACACAGAGAAACCCTGTCTCGAAACACCACCCTCCGCCCCCCCCCCAAAAGAATCAGAACCAGAAGCACCAATGATCCAAGGGAGAAGTTAACCGGGAACCTCTTCTACCTGTGCGGGGAGGGGGGATAAAACCCCCTCTCATCACTTCCCAACCCACTGAGCACCAGCTCTAGCACCCCTACTATGTACAGAGCCCTTGTAAGTCAGTGTGCTAACACGACCACAGTTCTTCCTAGCACCCAAACTTCAAGAGGCACCAACAACTGATATTGTTCCTTTTTTCTCAAGCGGGTACATCTTGCACAGAAAAGCAAATCAGAATGAACAGAGAGAACTGAGTGGGCAAGGATGTGGTAGGTGAGGTCTCGGTAGGAGTCCACAGGCAGGCGTTCCTGAAACACCACCACCAAAGTCACTGTAGATGTTAAAAGAGCTTAGCACAGACCCAAGAAGCTTTAGCACACCTGTATCCTCTAGTGAAAAGTGATTTTACAAAACAATCAAGTTCTGTAAATTCATGTTTTTCTAATACCAAAATAAACTTGTGAGGTGACTTTTAGTTTTGGAAACATATAAAGTTACCTCATACTCACATCTTTAAACTGGCATGCTCACTTCAGAACTCTTTTGTTGATGCCGTGAGTCTGGATGAGGCAGCAGTGAGCTTGATGGGACACTTGTGTCAGACCCTCAATATAGGTCTCTATTGCTATTGAAAAATTTTCTTTTTAAAACTACTATGATCATCTTGGTAACTTAAATCAATATTCCCAAAGAAATGAAAAATAAACTATAATAGTTAAAGTGCTGCTATAAATAAATGTTTTGGGTTTTATTTTTTAAATACAGAGTCTCACAATGGAGCCCTGGCTGGTTAAGACCTTGCAATGTAGACCAGGCTGGCCTCAAATTCACAGAGATCCACCTGCCTCTGCCTCCCAGGTCCTTAGATTAAAGGCATGTTTTCATGCATGGCTGTAAGCATGGAGAACTCACTGAAAACTGATGTCCCATGTTTTTTTTTTTTTTTAAGTGTTATATAAGTCAACTATCAACTATGTTGGTTTTGGCATGTAATCTCAGCACTCAGGAAACTGAGGCAGAAAAACTATGAGCTCATCGCCTTAGAAATTCCAGGACAGCCTGAGCTACCAGCAGATTTTGTCTTTAAAGAAAAAAAAAGGGTGGGGGGGTGGAATAGAGGTGGCAAACTTGGACTGAAAAGAATGTAGAGCAAAACCGTCTGCATAGGTAAAAACCAAGATGCTGAAATATAAACAGAGAAAAGCAGACAGGAATAAAGACATGTGAAGAACCCACATGGCACATTTTTTTTTTTACTTTGGTAAGAGGCTTCAGGAAAGCAGTTACAGTCTTAACACAAGACAGTTCTGTGGGCTGCCCTGATAGGTCACTGTTGACTTCATCAAGTGGAGATTCTTTCTGTGTCACCAAATATACCTTAGTTGATACTCTAAGTGTCCCAGTTCTCTGCTCTTCATACTTTTAAGCTAGGAACACTTTAGTGGAAGACAATAAGCCAAAGCCAGTCTCTGCCATTCCATCAACAGCCTCCCCAGCCCATAAATTACAAAAGCCAGTTCTTTGTTGCACTGCCACTACTTGAGGTGTGGAAATAGAGCAGGTACTTTCTCTCTGCCCATACTTGAGCTATTGCGTGTAATTTAAAATGGCAATCCGTGAAAAACCATCAGGGACCCTCTGGGAATCTATTTCTCTTGCCCAGAGAAAGGACAATCACTGCCCCTTTTATTAGTATAAAGAGGAAAGCAACAGTCTCCAAGGAGTGGAAGGGGGCACGTGCCCCTGCAAGTGCCACCCGAGGAGGTCTTGTCAGACGCCACAGGATAGAGTCCTTACCTTTTCCTCGCGGCCCGGAACCGCTGGCACCACTACTGCCCACAGCACAGGGTGCGTCCTTCCTGGGCCTCTTGCTCTGTGGTCGCACGCTGGACCTTAGGAAATGGTGCTGGTCCTGAGGGATGCCCTGCGGTGGGGACGGGGTCGGCAGCCCTCTGGGTGGTGCGGGGGCTCCGGCGGCCCGAGGGTCTGCCCGTCCCTCTTTGTGCTGCTGCTGTCCGCCGCGTCCGCGCCGCCGGGCCCTCTCCGTCCAGCGACTCCTCATCGGCCGTTCGCTTGCCCAGCTTCTTGAGCCCTTCCTCCCCGCTGCTGGCGTCGCCCAACTTCACTGTCATCCTGCGGCGAGAGAGACGAGGAGCGGTGAGGCGGGCGGCGGGCAGAAGTTTACCGCCGGCCTCCCAACATGGCGGCCGTTGTTTGTTCCAGCGCCGCCCGCCGCCCGCCCGAGGGCCCGCACAGTGCAAAGCCCGACCGGACTGGGACCCCGCCCCCGCCCTTGGAGGCCCCCAACCCAGGTAGACCAACACGGACCGGAGCCGCGGAAGGCACAGCAGCATGACCTGGCCTCTGCGCTTTGGGTCCCGCTGTCCCGCCACCTACCCCAAGGCGCCACAGCTCATGGCCCCCAGCTTGAGCCCGCCTCGCTCCCCGCACCGCCCGTGGCCCCTGGCCTCCCCTCTGCTCCCGAGCCGCGCGCGATCGTGCCGCGCACCTGCCTATAGCAACGGCCCGCGCTGCCCTCAGAGCCCCCAGTGCTCCCTGGGCCAAAACTGCCGCTCCCTCCAAAGCTGGCATGCAAGAGAGAGGCTCTGCACTCCGGGAACCTTCCCAGGCGGGAGATGGAAGATGGACCCACTACGCCTCTCATTCAACAAAGCCTGTTGCATGGAACAGGTTAGGGAACACAGGAAAAGTGACAGCAAACACTGTTATGTTCCAGTCGGATTTCAAGAATCGGAACTGAACTATGTAAACAATTCTGGAAAGAACAAAATTCCTGCTTTAACTTCTACCACTAGCGTTAAAATATCGATAAAACAAAATAATAGTCTGTACCCTGGAGAAGTTACACTCAGAATAAACTAAAGTTCAGGTACATTCCAACATCTCAAACACAGGCTGTGTACGTGATGAAGCAGAATAGAGAAACATTGTGTTCTTCAGCAGACGCTAGGTTCCACACAACTGTTGGAAACAACTCTACTTAATAAGAAAACCAGACAGAGCAAGGCACCAAGGCTAAAGAAGAACAGACTGAAGGTAAAGACCGGGATGTAAAACTCGAAGTGACACCATAAAATGGTGCTGCCAAAAATGGTGTGCAGTTTTCCTGTTTGGCACTGATCCTTCAAATACTACCTTAAGAAAACTCTGGCACAGAACCACACAAGACACAAACCCACGCTAAATGATTTTTATGGCACAAGACTTCTCCTCTTCGAATCTATTCACTTCTAAGCCCCTCACCAAGGTTCCCAAAATCCTGTCACTGTGCTAGGGAGTGAAACCCATTCCCAGAATCAGCACTGCCAATGCCAACAAGCAAAATGCATCAGCCCAACAAGACCCACTCGCCGGCGCGCCAGGCCGTGTCCCAGGCGCATTCCGGTCGTTCCCCGGCGGCGGTGGACTCCACAGGAGTCCGTCACCGAAACCCGTCACTTCCTGACCGTGGGAGGCGCGGGCACTGCGGGCCTCGTCCCGGCTCCACACCCTTTGTCCCATTTCGGGTGGGAGACCCTTCCTGAGGAGCTGACCATGGCCTCACGCGGAGCAGCGCGCGAACACGGCGGCCCCTCCGCGGATCCCGTAGGCTCCTGAATGCAGCCTGCAGTCACCTTTTTCATCCACGCTTCCGGCAGCCTGGATCCCGGATCCCGGGCCTCCGCAGAACCGACCCGGCAGCTCCGGCTGCGGCGAGGCCGCGACGCCGGGCTGATGGTCGTGTTGTCAGACGCAGTCACCGAGCACGTGTTCCCTTCGAAGTCCTCTCAGTGGACCGGCGCGCGGCTAACAGGGCTGACGGCGCCGGTGCTGCCGCCACTCGCCCTCCCACACCCGGGACGCCGCGCTCTAAACAGTTCCGGCTACGGCGGCCGCCGGGGACCTGAAGTCTGCGCTGGAGCGGGGCGGGGCGAACGTCCCGCAAAAAAGACGAGCACGTCCAGCTTTTCTGCGGGCGCGCCCAACCAGCTAGGCTGCTATTGGTCAGCAGGCGTTACGTGCGCGCGCCCGAACCGTGTACAGGGGGTGGGCCCGCAACGTGGGGCGTGTTGTGACGGCAACCTCGCGCCCTTGCGGGTCGTGCGTCTCCTCCGATTGGCGAACCGACAGCCAATAGGATCAGTGTGCTGGTTGTGATTGGCTGAGACTATGTTGACGGATGCGTGAGAAGGAATCACCGCCTCAGCGGGGCGTCTTGAAGCGCGCGGGAACTCGGGTGGGGACTATGCACTCCCAAAACAGGTTTAGGACCATAAATATATCGTAGCATAGCCCACTAACACGTTTCCTATTCGAAGGTATAAGGAAATGTTTTTAAAAACTCCAATGCTTACGCATGTGGCGTTTGAAAATGAGTATCCCAGTTCGCAGGAGGTCCTCGCCTCTGGTTATCCCCTTGGCTCGTTGGCGTGGACCGTGCTACTGCGCCTGCTCTCCAGCGACACCCGCCGTTGGCTAACTCTGGCTAAAGTGCGCACGGTCGCCCAGGGAATCCTGTGCCTCGCTGCTGCAAGGTTCTGCTGAGTACTGCTTGCAGCGGTTTCCCGAGGCGTCAACGCGCCACACTCCGAGGCGGCGTCCGGTACTCAGAACGTCCCGGAGAAGCTCTCGAGCCGCGCCCTCAAATCCGTGGCGATGGAACTAAGCTCCGCGAGGTGCTGGCTGATGGCTTGCGTGATGGGATGGGCAGGATGAACTCAAGGAGAAAAGTTAACAGGAGGCTTGACGGAGCTTGCCCTGAGTAGCAAATAGTTCTGGCCCACCCATTAGCAGGAAGCCCAAACTGTGGTCCTGAGACGGACCTGAGACTCAGAGCTGCTCGGGAGGTACCGACTGTCTTCGGCTCTTTCCGCCGCAAGTCGCCAGCCGTCGTTTCGGGAGGAGGTGCGACTGTCTCTCGACTGCTTCCGCTTTCCTTAGCGGCGTTGTCCCGGCAACACGGAGGCACAGGGAATCTGGCGAAGTTAGATTCCTATACCTGAGGTGCAAAGGGGTCTGGGGCTAGAGTGGGGGATGGGATGGGCTCCTCTGGGATCGGCCTGGGGCCTAGAGATATCCTGCCAGGACCCTCTGTGCTGGCTTCAAGAGAATTGTCCCGCTGCACAGTCCTAGAGCCCTCTGCTGGACTTTTGATCTGCCGTGTGGGTCCCTCTGGATGCATTTAATATGAAGTTGGGGGAAGATAAGAAAGCCAAAATCCTCCGCTTGGTTATAAAGATAGCATGACCTGACTGGACCACCTACACAGTCCTTCAGTAATGCCTACATGATGCAGCTAGTGACTTATTCTGGCCTAGAGAGCTAGACTTTAGATCATTGGTCACTACCCAAAAGGCTACTTTAGAACCCATCTTCAGCCGGGCGGTGGTGGCGCACGCCTTTAATCCCAGCACTTGGGAGGCAGAGGCAGGCGGATTTCTGAGTTCGAGGCCAGCCTGGTCTACAGAGTGAGTTCCAGGACAGCCAAGGCTACACAGAGAGACCCTGTCTCGAAAAACCAAAAAAAAAAAAAAAAAAGAACCCATCTTCTTGTTCCTGAGAGTCTCTGAAAGGAGTAACTTGTGTTTAAACCTAATTGTTAGTATGATTCCTTGGTATAATGAGTTTAAACAGATTCCTAAGAGTTGGTTTGATTGGAGGCACTCACCTCTGAAAATGATTGATGACTATAAAAATGAGGATCAATTGACTGGAAAAAGTGAAATTGCCATTTTCTTGTTTTATGGCCTAGATACTTGAAACTTGTTACTGAACTAAGGCCATTAACGGGTTTTTAAATAACTATTTTATTGTGAGCATCTGGCTCTTGAAATTTATTTAATAGCTTTTTAATTATTTGGCTAATTCTCATCTTAAAACTTAAGTGTTCTGCTCAGTAGTGTCACATAATTTAATCCCAGCACTTGGGAGGCAGAGGCAGGCAGATCTTTGTGAATTTGAGGCCAGCCTCGTCTACACAGCAAGTTCTAGAACAGCCAGGGCTACACAGAGAAATCCTGCCTTGAAAAAAAAAATGAACAATAAAAAACTTAAGCACAAGTGAAAGAGAGAATGAACAATTAGAACACTGTATAAAAATTGACATACTGAAGCTGTCATGTAGCCCTTTTTTTTTTTAAATAGATTTTTTTTTTCTTATTTTGAGACAAGATCTCACTCTATATCCTTGACTGCCTGGAACTTTCTGTAGTAGACCATGTATGCCTCAAACATATTGGGATCTCTGCTTCTTACATGCTGGGATTGAAAGCTTGTGCCACTATATTTGGCTTATTTTTAATGTATGTGTGTGTGTGTGCGCGCGCGCGAGCGCTCGCAGAGGCCAGTGTGGCATCAGATCCCAGAGGAACTGCAGTTCTAGGCAGCTGTGAGCTGCCTCCTGTGAGCGTTGGGAACTGAGCTCACATCATCTGGAAGACTCTCTTAACCACAGAGCCATCGTTCAAGCCCATGTAACAAATTAAATGCAGCGTCTGCCGAGTGGCTGTGGCTTTGTGATCTTGACTGTCCTCTAGCACCTGTAAGCCATAGCTAGCAGACATTCTTGTGCTGTTTGTTTTCCGTGAAGTTGAATGTTGTTTTCTTCTGTACAGATATTCTTTTATGGGCAGTTTGCTTTTATTTTGGTTTAACGTGTCTGGAGTGAGAATGATCAAGAATTATTTGAAACCCCTGGTTCAGTACTTACATTCCTTGTTCAGTACTCTCTTTGATAGCAATGAATTTTATTTCTTTTCCAGCACACTGTGGGTCATTCCAAGTTCAAGCCTTTGCTTCTAATTTTATACTTCTCCTTAATAGAGAACTTTAACAAATAAATCTGCCTGCATTCACTAAGAAACATTTTTAAGCTGCCAAGTGTCTTTGTAGGTTTGTTTCCCTTTTATAATTCTGTAAGTAGTCACCCTGGGTGGGTTTTCCCTCCCTGCAGGTTTTGTCCCTGACTAGGTCCGTGCATCATCATGGCACTGTATTTTGACCACCGAATCAAAGCTCCAGATGCTCCTAGCTCCCCTCTCACATCACCTGGCACCCCACCCATCCATTCCTGGCAGTAGCATCTCTCAGCCCATCTTCTGGAGGCAATGTAGACATCTACCTGGAACAGGTGAGTCCCCAGAGCAGCGTTGGCTTCCGCAGCTCCAGCTCTTGTGTTCTTTTCTCCTGAGTCATGGAGGCCAGGAGGCCGCGTAACTTAGCACTGGGGTTCTCCTAATCAGTTCTTCCCCGGCATCCCAGCCCTGATATCAGGCAGTTCCCTTATTCCTGCCATAGAGGTTCAAGACATGCTTACATCTGACCCCCTGTGCCATCATGCATGCCGCCTTCAACTCTTCATGTTGGCCCTTTGGATTTTTTAGATTTAATTTATGTTACATGTATGATTCTTTTGCCTGCATGTTTATACATGCACCAGGTGCATGTCGTCAAGGTCAAAAGAAGGTATCAGATCCATTGGAACTCGAGTTGTAGATGGTTATGAGCTTCATGTTGTTGCTGGAATTCAAAGTCAGGTGTTTAGGAAGGGCAGTAAGTGCTCTGAACCGCTAAGCCATCTCTCCAGCCCCATGTTGACCCTTTTAAACTACACTAGTTTCCTATGGCTGCTATAACAAATTACCACAAGCTAACGTGACTTCCAAAAGGTAGAAAATCTTTTTCTCACAGTGATAGAGGTCAGAATATCTGATGAAGATATTCATCAGATGAATCATAAAGAGTTGGAGAAGGCACGTACAGCACAGGGGATCAGATCTAAGCATGCTCTTGAACCTCTATGGCAGGATAAAAGAACTGCTCTATATGAGGGCCAGAAAATGGGGGTTTTACTTGCCACCCAGCCTAGCTGAGGCAGTAAGCTCCAGATTCAAATGAGAGACTGTCTCAAAAATCAGGCGAGCTGATGAGACAGCTCATGAGTGAAAGTGCTTGCTGCCAAGGCCGGCGAAGTGACCTGAGTTCAGTCTGCAGCATCCACATGATGAAAGGGGAGAACCAGTTCTCTCAGGTTTTTCTTTGATCTCCACAACAATCTTGGCACACACATGCATATACACACATGCACACGCACACACATGTTACTTATTTTGTGTGAGTATGTGAACACACATGTGTGCCAGGACCCTTGGAGACTAGAAGAGGATATCAGGTTACTGGACTCTAGTTAGTGATTGTGAGCCGTCTGACATGGGTGCTGGGAACCGAACTCAGGTCCTCCAGAAGAACAGCAAGAACTTATAAGTGCTGAGCTGAAACTGTCTCTTCAGCTCCCAATAATTTTCTAATTAAAAGTAATGAGAATGACTGTGGAAGATACCCATCATTAGCCTCTAGTATGTTCTAGTATCACGTGTGTTGTACGGATGTGAGTTTTATGCATGCGACGGCTTCTTGATGTACCTATCACTTTCTACAACAGGAGGTTTTACTTCTTGTCCCACACAGGGTGAGCCTGTGCCTGACACCCACATTGAGAGGTCCTTCCAGGCCACTTCACTGTGCTGGCACCCAACAAGGCTTATCCTGGCTATTGGCTGGGAAACTGGAGAAGTGATCATGTTTAATAAGCAGGACAAGGAGCAGCACACAGTGCCCTGCCACATACCACGGACATTGCCATCCTCGGTTGGAGTACCAGTGGGAGCTGCCTGGTGTCTGGAGATAAGGTAAGTACGACATCTCCATCCTTTCTGTGCATATAAGATGCATGTGCAAGATGCAAAAACCTGAGTTATATGAAATGTGCAGTTTCAAGGTTCAGCTGATCTCTTCAGGCATAATTGCGGATTTTTTTTTCCCTTTTCATTTCTTAGATTGAGAATGTCATGCATGCATATAATGTGTTCTGATCAAGTCTATCCCCCATTCCCTCCCCTCTAATTCCTTCTCTGTCCCCACTACTCTATTCCCTCCCAACTTTGTGTTCTTTTCTTTTTTCTTTTTTATATTTGAACCAAAACATCAAATGTTTATTCTAAGATACCATCACGTGCCAAAGATATGTCTATAATTTTTAAATGAACATGTTAGGAGATTACATTCATGGAGATAGAGTGAGTATCCCAGATACCAGCATGTTAGTAGCAGTCCAGAACCACCCACTTCCATGAACACCTGTTTAGTGACCCAGAGTCCAGTTTGTCTAGATCAGGGCTCCTTACCTCAGGTGAATTTTGCAGTGATGAGAGCCTTAGGAATCTCGTGTGCCCTATGGCAGAGGTTGGTGATGCTGCCCAATGCTCTGCAATACAGTGGACATTTTTTATGACAAAATGACCTTCCAGAGCTGAGAAACCTCACAATGTACACATTTTAACTAAAGGTAAAATACTGATAGCTGGACCGTAGTGGCACACACCTTTAATCCCAGCACTTGGGAGGCAGAGGCAGGAGGATTTCTGAGTTCGAGGCCAGCCTGGTCTACAGAGTAAGTTCCAGGACAGCCGGGCTACACAGAGAAACCCTGTCTCGAAAAAAACCAAAAAAAAAAAACAAAACAAAAATATATATTGATATGTTTCCAAAGCTTATAAAAAAGTCACATAGAGTGAAAAGACTCCACAGTCCATAGCCCACCCTCCATCTCTCCACTTTCTAAAGCCTTTTCAGGTCTTTAGAGCAGTTCAGATTCTCATTACCAGTAGCCCTAGCCACCCAATGGGGATGCCCCTGACTTTAGCCGGTGATCTAGTGCTGTGAAGAGACACCATGGCCAAGGCAACTCTTATGAAATGAAACATTAATTGGAGGCTTGCTTACAGATTAAGAGTTGTTCATGATCCTCATGATGGGAGATAGGCAAGCATGTCTGTGGAGCAGTACCTGAGATCATCACATCCTGATCTGCAGACAGCAAGCAGAGAGACACACTGAACCTGGTGTGGGCTTTTGAAACCTCAGAGTCCACCCCCCAACAACCATTTCCTTTAAGGAGGCCACACCTCCTAATCCTCCTAATCCTCTCATACAGTTTCATTTCCTGTTGACTAAGCATTTAAACGTGAGCTTATGGGAGCCATTCTCATTCAAGCCACCACACCCCCCCAAACTTCCGTCCTTCGTCCTTCGTTAGCATGAGGGGAAAACATTACAATATGAAGCCTTTATCAATGATACACTGCAGCCTGACTTGTAAAAGGTGCTGGACCATCAGACAAGGTGTATGAAGTATGTGTGTGCTTCAGATCACTGAGAAAAGCCAGCGAGCTACTCCAGGAAACTACACAGTAGTTCCAGATATTTCACACATTTATGTGGCCCTGAGCTATTTTTTTTTTCCTAGACACTTAGACAAAGCCCACAAGTTTATTGATTGTAAGAGTTTTCCCCACATAAAGCTTAGCAACACCCTCATCGAGGACTCTATAAATATCCAGGCCTATGTCCATGTGGTGCCAGAGGGACCTTAGAGAACTACATACAGTACCTGCAGAATTTTCCAGAACCACCTCACCTTGACTTTCTCTCTCGTTCTCTCAAGTTGAAGAGCCTAGTGCCTAAATAGACACACACAACACACACACACACACACACACACACACACACATTACAAGGAATACTTGTCTACCTTTCCCATAGATGTCACCAGTTGTTGACACTAACATGTCTACCTTTTCTCTCCTTATGTGCACTTTTTTCCTGAATATTTGCAGATTCATCACAGATACTATGATACTTGGTACTTTATTCCTAAATACATAGGCATCCAGCACCTCAGATCTCAGACCTCACCTACGTCACCACCAAGTATCTATCACATTCAGGGAACTGAACACTGATACAGTACTATGACCACATATGCAGTCCATTTAAAACTTCTCTTGTCTGGACTGGGAAAATAAAGCTCTTGCCATGGAAACATGAGAATCAGAATTTGGATTGGCAGTTGCTGGGTGGTGGCACACACACATTTAATCCCAGCACTTGGGAGGGAGAAGCCAGCCTTGCCTACAGGGCTGGCTCCAAAAAAGCCAGGGCTACACAGAAAAACTCTGTCTTGGAAAATGAAAAAAAAAAAAAAAGTAACTCCTAAGAACCATGTAAAAGCTAGGTTGTGTCCTCGATGAGGGCATTGCTAAGCTTTATGTGGGGAAAACTCTTACAACCAATGAACTTGTGGGCTTTGTTTCAGTGTCTAGGAAAAAAAATTCGTCTCAGGGCCACATAAATGTGTGGTGCCACACCTGCTGTAACCCAGCACTCAGGTGGAACAAGCACTACCTAGAGTAGCCAGAATCAGCAAGCATTGGACTTCGTGAGAGATCCTCTCTCATTAAATCAATTGAAGAGCAACAGAGGAAGATATCCAACATCAACTTTCGCGTCTACACATAAGTACACATATGCCCACACATGTACCCAAGTACATGTGAACATGCATATAAACATGTGCACACAACACACACCAAAAAAAAGTTTTGACGCTTGTAGTAATGTCCATTGTATCTGTCTTTTCCTAATGTAGGAGTTAGCCAAAAGCCATTCATTTCGTTTAGTTGTTGTTTTAGCCAACACTGAGTCTCAGGTCTTACATGCTCCACCCACTCTTTTGTCTTACATATTATGATTGAAATTTTGTGTCCAGACAGGCTGCTTTGCAGAGTGTCCCGTAGCTCGAAGCTTGACTGTTGCCTCATGATTACTTTCGAATTAACCCTTTGGAGCAAGACTTTCTTTCTGGAAGCTTTACTCCATTTTTCATAACAATGACAAACACTCAACATGAACAATTTGTAAAGAGGAAATATTTAACTTGTAGTTTCTGGGATTCTAATCCATGGCTGGTTGTCCTTGTGGGCATGTGATAGCATAGTACATCATGGCAAGTGTATACCAGGGAAACATCTATTCACACCACAGCTTCTGGGGGAAAACATCCATTCACATGATGACTTCAGAGAAGCAAAGAGCCAACATCACATACCCTTTCAAGGTCACACCTTCCATTAACTTAACTCTAACTAGCAGACCACAGCTCCTAAAGGTTCTGGGAATTAGTATTTATTTAGCATATGGTCTTTGGAGAAATATAACAAGGGTATAGTCCTTATTTGCTTAATTTTTGAATGTAGCATGCTATGCACACTCCCTTTTTTTCATTTTTCACTTTACAATGTATCTTGGAGATTTTTCTATATTGGTAAGTAGGGATCTCCCATGTCCTCTTGTGTTTGGCTTTTCATTATATAAAAATAACATAACTTATTTAGCTATCTGATAAACATTTCAGTGGCTTCTAGTCTTTTGACAAACAGACAAAAGTTACAGAAGTGCTACAGGGAAACCAGGAGGAGCCAGGGATTCCGCCATTGTAAGGCTGATTTTGTCTTATTGGGGTGCTAGAGATGCCCTAGCATGCCCAGGGCCTCATGTATGCTAGTCAAGAGTTCTAACACTAAGCACTATCCCTTGCCTTAACCTTGTATTTGCCAAAACATTCTGTGGGTTTAAACTAGCTCACAACATGTGTGGTTCCCAACAAAAGGAATGCCCAGGAGTGAAAATTTTGCTTAGAAAAGTAGTACCTCTTGGGTCTGAGGATGTAACTCAGTTATAGAGCACTTGCCTAGCATGTGTGAAGCCCTGGGTTTGATCTCCCAGCAAGTCATGGCCAGCCTTTCTTTTCTTTTATTATTTTTTCCTTCTCTTCTTTCTTTTCCTAGTATTGGGCATTGAACTCAGGGACTTGCCCACCAAGCTACACCTCCAGCCCAAGACATTACTGGTTTTTCTGCTTTTTGTTTTTGTTTTGAGATAGTCTCATGTGCCCCAGGCAGCTACACATTTATCTTTCAAAAACAGAGGGAGTTGGTTCCCTCCTTCCATCCTGTGGGCCCTAGGGATCAAATCCAGGACATTAGGCCTAGCTGCAAGTGCCCTGACCCCCCACCCTCCATTGTCTTTCGACTTCCATACATACAATGTGGCTCATTCAACCCCCCTCCCCCCATAAATGAATGAATAGATGGATGGATGTGACAACTAAAAGTCATTTTTTTTGGTTGTTGTTGTTGTTTTTTGTTTTTCAAGACAGGGTTTCTCTGTATAGCCCTGGCTGTCCTGGAACTCACTCTGTAGACCAGGCTGACCTCGAACTCAGAAATCCACCTGCCTCTGCCTCCCAGGTGCTGGGATTAAAGGCGTGTGCCACCACTGCCTGGCTAAAAGTCGTTTTTGAAAGATAAATGTGTAGCTAGCTGTTGATGGTCACGTAAAGTCCGTTTCTCTTTCTCTAGAGGGTAAGCATCGTTTCTACAGAGCATTTGTGTTCTTTTTCCTTCACATCATTTATCTATTTTTCTTTCCCTTTCTCCCCCCACCTCCCTTTTTTTCTTTTATTCTCTCATATAATACATCCAAACCTAGTTTCTCCTCCCTACATTCCTTCTAGTTCTCCCTCTCTACCTCCCTTCTCCCCCAGATCTAGTCCTCCATTTCCGTTTAGAAAAGGGGAGACCTCCCAGGGATATCAACTAAACACAGCATAACAAGGTACAGTAAGACTGGGCACAACAACCAGGGAGGGGTGAGTCAACCCAGTAGGACGAAAAGGGTCCCAAGGGCAGGCAGAAGACTCAGAGACAGCCCTACTCCTACTGTTAAGAGTTCTACAAGGACAGTGAGCTATATAACCATAACATATGATTCTCCTCTCTCCTCTTCTCTCTCTCTCTCTCTCTCTCTCTCTCTTCTCTCTCTGAGAGACCATGACCACAGCAATTCTTATAAAGGACAACATTTCATTGGGGCTGGCTTATAGTTTCAGAGGTTCAGTCCATTATCCTCATGGTGGGGAGCATGTCAGCATCCAGGCAGACACAGTGCTGGAGCAGGAGCTGAGGGGTCTACGTCTTGATGCACAGGCAGCAGTAGGAGACTGTGTTACACTGGCCAGACTTGAGCATATATGAGACCTCAAAGCCCACTCTCAGTGACACACTCCCTCCCACAAGTGTCCTAAGTGTCAGTCTCTATGGCCAAGCATTCATACACATGAATCTATGGGGGCCTTACTGTTCCAACCACCACATCTGTGCACTTGCTTCTCTGTCAGCCAGGGAAGTTTAACTCATAGTCACAACAGAATTTCTTTGCCCTCTGTCAGAGTCAGGGTCATATAACTGACTGAATGAGTAAAACATACTGTTCCTGAGTCTATTTCTGATAGACTGACAGCCCCAGCCCTAACTCATTAATTCTTAAATGTGTTCTACTGTCTCTTAGCAAGGGAGAGTAGCGTCATATACATGAATTGAGTACTGTCCTTGCAGTCTTTCTATGAATTAAAGTCTGTTCCAAAGTCAGTGATTTGTTGTAAGAAACTGGCATTTATGTCCACTAACTTCTCCAAATCAGCAACTCAGAAATCTGAATGTAGCCGGGCGTTGGTGTCGCACGCCTTTAATCCCAGCACTTGGGAGGCAGAGGCAGGCGGATTTCTGAGTTCCAGGCTAGCCTGGTCTACAGAGTGAGTTCCAGGACAGCCAGGGCTACACAGAGAAACCCTGTCTCGAAAAAACCAAAAAAAAAAAAAAAAGAAATCTGAATGTATATGGATGTTTAGGAACCCATCTAAGATGTCATTTGGGAACTAAAGTCAGAGATATGAATGTCTCACAAGTTGTACCATATACAGCCCTGTGCCCACCCACTTTCCTTCACACTACTCAGCTCTGGGAAAGTTTCATTTTTCTATCTTTTCATGGTTTTTTTCTCACTATACAAACATTTTTAAACTTTTTTTAAAAAATTATTTATGTATATATGAGTACACTGTAGCTGCCTTGAGACACACCAGAAGAGAGCATCAGATCTCATTGCAGATGGTTGTCAGCTACCCGACGGTAGCTGGTTGTGACAGATGGTTGTGGTTTCTGGGAATTGAACTCAGGACCTCTGGAAGAGCAAACAGTGCTTTTAACCACTGAGCCATCTCTCCAACCCCAACATTTTTAAAAAATAATTTCTAAGTCAACCAGTGGTGACCCACAGCTTTAATCCGGGCACCTGGGAGGCAGAGGCAGGTGGAGCTCTGATTTTGTTTTTTTTTTTTTTTGTTTTTTTTTTTTTTTTTTGTTTTTTGTTTTTTTTTGTTTTTCGAAACAGGGTTTCTCTGTGTAGTCCTGGCTGTCCTGGAACTCACTCTGTAGACCAGGCTGGCCTCGAACTCAGAAATCCGCCTGCCTCTGCCTCCCAAGTGCTGGGATTAAAGGCGTGTGCCACCAACGCCCGGCTTTTTTTTTGTTTGTTTGTTTTGTTTTTGTTTTTGTTTTTTTTTGTTTTTTGATTTTTTTGATTTTTTTGGGGAGCTCTGATTTTGAGGCCAGCCTGGTCTACAGAGTGAGTTCCAGGACAGCCAGTGCTACTCAGAGAAACCCTGTCTCAGAAACTAAACAACAAAACCAAGAATGATTTCTAAATACTTTTCTTGTCTTCATCAAGCTGGCAGAGTCATCAAGAGTCAGTTTTGTTATATATACTTTTCCTATTATATGTGTGCTCATGTTTCATACTGACTTAGATCTTGTGTAATCTTTCTTGAGGCCAAATTTGTGGTTTCTTTTTTTTGAAGTCCACATGATTTGAAAATCCTTTTTCTGCCTACATTAGAGTGGTGTCACTCTCGAGTTTGGGATGTTGATTGATAGGGGGGCAGCACACAGAGTTCATATTGCTGCAGTGCCTGCTGGCCCTGAGCAGAGAAACAGAGAAACCCTGGTGAGTGCTTGGAAATCAGGGTCAAGAGATGGAAACTGAGATAGATGGCCTTCTGCCAAAGCTTGCCCCCCGCTCCCCAGTCAGGAAGCCCCGTTCATCCCACTGTGTAGAGTCTTCCAGAATGAATGCAGTTTCCCTGCCACTTAGATTTGAATTTCCAATGCTTTCAGTGGTAAAAGAACCAGGATGCCTTGGAGTCCTGTCCTGGGACCTCAGGATAGCTAGGCAGGCAATGGTGGCACACACATTTAATCCTAGATCTCTGGAGGCAGAGGATCGATCACAGAGGATCTCTGTGAGTTCTAGCTCAGCCTAGTCTACAGAGTTAGTTCTGGGATAGCTAGGACTACACAATGAAACCCTGTCTGGAAAGACCAAAAAATAAATAGATAGATAAATAAATAAAGAAATAAAAAGGAAAAAAGAAAATGCCTTGGGACAACTGGAAATGCCCCAGTGATCAGAGCTGGAAGAGTCTAAGCAATAGAGTAAACTGCATTTAGATTATAACCAAAGCAGAAAATAAATATTCAAGAGTTCATACTGATATAAACATGCTCTTATCAGTAAACAAATGATTGAAAAGAGACAAATCTCTTATGTTGAAGCAGACCAAATAATTTATGTTGATACTTCATCCATGAGGAATGTCCTATTTAGGTTTTCTTTTGCTGTGAAAAGACACCATGACCACAACAACTCTTATAAAGGAAACATTTCATTGGGGCTGGCTTATAGTTCAGAAGTTTAGTCCATTGTTGTCATGGCAGGAAGCATGGCAGCCTGTAGGCAGCAGGAAGAAACAATAAGGCACTAGGCCTGGCTTGAGCTTCTGAAACCTCAAAGCCACACTCTTTCTCCAGCAAGGCCACACCTCCTAAGAGTGCTCCTCCCTATGGGTCTATGGGAACCATTTTTATTTAAACCACCACAGAAGTAGAATATATTAACTCCCATCCCTTAAGTGAGAAATGCACACTGCATACTTCTTTTTCATATATATAACATAAAAAGAGAGGAAAAAGACTCATTTTACAATGGATAAAAGCTATTCTATGGGGTGTCAAGGACAGTATCCACAGTGATGAATTGTGTTCATGGTAAGGACTTTCCAGTAGGGAACTGCCCCTCTGGTCTTTCCCCAGCAAATGCATAACCCCCATCCAGTTACGAGAAAATATCAGATAAATCCTAGTGGAATAATGTACCTGAGCAGCCCCTTAAAACTAAACCAACAAGGAATGCCCAAGGGAATCACAGTCCACAGGAGCCTAAGAAGACATGACAACTCAATACCACGTGGAATCCTAGGTAGGCTCCTGGGACAGACAAGGAATATTAAGGGTAACTGAAGAACTCTGAATGAAGTAGTGTGGACTTAGTTGGTGGTAATGTAAACATTAGCTCATTAATTCCATACAAATGCTTTCTTTGATGTCTGTGGCTGTGCTAGAAATTGAATTCAAGGCTTGTGTGCACTGAAAAAGCACTATTGCTGAGCTGAATTCCCAGCCCTAACTCATTAATTCTAAGAAATGTACCTTATGGATTAGTAGCAGGGGAAGCTGGTGTCAAATACAGGAACTCTGTACTGTCTTTGTAATCTTCCTGTAAATCAAAATCTGTTCTACAGTTACAGTTTATTCTAAGCACATGACAGCTGCTACCTCCAGAAGTGACGTAGAGGAAGGGCCACAGATAAGAGGTGCAATTCCATAAATACTTTTGAATAATTTCACATTTCCATAGTGCACACTTAGTACAGTAATTTTTTTGAATGAAAATCACCATCCAGTGGAAAAAAGACAGCATTTTCAACAAATGGTGCTGGTTTAACTGGAAGTCAGCCATGTAGAAGAATGCAAATCGATCCATTCTTTTTTTTTTTTTTTTTGGTTTTTCGAGACAGGGTTTCTCTGTGTAGCTCGGGCTGTCCTGGAACTCACTCTGTAGACCAGGCTGGCCTCGAACTCAGAAATCCGCCTGCCTCTGCCTCCCAAGTGCTGGGATTAAAGGCGTGCGCCACCACCGCCCGGCAAATCGATCCATTCTTATCCCCTTGTACAAAGCTCAAGTCCAAATGGATAAAGGACTTTCCATAAAACCAGATACAATGAAACTAATAGAAGAGAAGGTGGGGAAGACCCTCGAATACCTAGGCACAGGGGAAAAGTTCCTGAACAGAACACCAGTGGCTTGTGTTCTAAGATCAAGAATTGACAAATGGGACCTCATAAAATTGCAAAGCTTCTGTAAAGTAAAGGACACTGTCAATAGGACAAAATGGCAACCAACAGATTGGGAAAAGATCTTTACCAATCCTACATCCGATAGAGGGCTAATATCCAATATATACAAAGAACTCAAGAAATTAGACTCCAGACAACCAAATAACCCTAATAAAAAATAGGGTACAGAGCTAAACAAAGAATTCCCAGCTGAGGAAACTCGAATGGCCGAGAAGCACCTTAAGAAATGTTCAGCATCCTTAGTCATCAGGGAAATGCAAGTCAAAACAACCCTGAGATTCCACCTCACACCAGTCAGAATGGCTAAGATCAAAAACTCAGGTGATAGAAGATGCTGGCCGGGCGGTGGTGGCGCACGCCTTTAATCCCAGCACTTGGGAGGCAGAGGCAGGCAGATTTCTGAGTTCGAGGCCAGCCTGGTTTACAGAGTGAGTTCCAGGACAGCCAGGGCTATACAGAGAAACCCTGTCTCGAAAAACAAAATAAAAAAATAAAAAAAAAAAAAAAAGAAGATGCTGGCAAGGATGTGGAGAAAGAGGAACACTCCTCCATTGTTGGTGGGATTGCAAAATGGTGCAACCACTCTGGAAATCAGTCTGGCAGTTCCTTAGAAAATTGGACATAGCATTACCTGAGGACCCAGCTATATCACTCCTGGGCATATACCCAGAAAATGCTCCAACATATAACAAGGACATATGCTCCACTACGTTCATAGCGGCCTTATTTATATTAGCCAGAAGCTGGAAAGAATCCAGATGTTCTTCAACAGAGGGATGGATACAAAAAAAATGTGGTACATTTATACAATGGAGTATTACTCAGCTATTAAAAACAATGAATTTGAGAAATTCTTAGGTAAATGGATGGAACTAGAAAATATCCTGAGTGAAGTAACCCAATCACAAAAGAACACACATGGTATTCACTTACTGATAAGTGGATATTAGCCCAAAAGCTTAAAATAGCCAAAATTCTACTCACAGACCACATGAAGCTCATGAAGAAGGAAGACCAAGTGTGGGTGCTTCGGTCCTTCTTAGGAGTAACAAAATACTCAAGGGAACAAATATGGAGACAAAGTGTGGGACAGAAACTGAAGGAGGGGCCGTCTGGAGACCATTCCACCTGGGTATCTATCTCACATGCAGTTACCAAAGGTAGAACACTGATGTGGATGTCAGGAAGTACATGCTGACAAGAACCTGATATAGCTGTGTCCTTAGAAGTCTGCCAGAGTCTAACATATTCAGAGGCGGATGGATGCTCACAGCTAACCATTAATCTGATCAAGGGGTTCCCAATGGAGGAGTTAGAAGACTGAAGGAGCTGAAATGGTTTGTGGCCCCATGAGGAGCAACAATACCAACCAACCAGAGCTCCCCAGGGTCTAAACCACCAGCCTGGGAGCACATAGGGAGGGACCCATGACTCCAGCTGTATATGTAAGGGAAGATGGCCTTGTCAGGCATAGTGGGAGAGGAGATCCTTGGTCCCATGAAGGCTGGATACTGAGTGTGGGGGAATTCGAGGGTGGGGAGGTGGGAGTGGGGGGGTGTAGGTAGGGGTATATCCTCATAGAGGCAGGAGGAGGGGGGATGAGATAGGGGGTTCCTGGGCTGAGGAGGGGATGGGGTAAGGGGATAACATCTGAAATGTAAATATAATATCCAATAAAATAAAAATCACTAGTGTTTTGTTTCTTCATTTCTGTTCACCTCCAAGTAGGAAGCTTTCTGTAGGGAACTGTTCCTCACGAATGTTGTTGGCCTCTTGCAGCTTGGCATCCTCCTCCTGTGGAGATTGGACCAGCGAGGCCGAGTACAGGGGACACCACTCCTGAAACACGAATACGGGAAAGCACTCACCCATTGCATCTTCCGGCTCCCCCCTCCTGGGGAGTAAGTATGAAACCCCATGTGGTTTAGCCTATGTCTCCCTTCATCCTGGGGGTGGGGTGTGTGGCTCCTGACCCATGTGGACTCAGCCCCAAGTCATTCTGGGAATCTTGACTGCTATATTCTTTACTCTCAGGGATCTGGTTCAATTGGCAAAGGCAGCAGTAAGTGGGGATGAGAAAGCCCTGGACATGTTTAACTGGAGAAAAAGCAGCTTTGGAAGTTTCCTGAAGACGGGGTCTCAAGAGGGGCTGTCTTTCTTTGTCAGTCTCGTGGATGGTGAGCAACTTGGGATGTAATTGTAGAAACGGAAGAATGTGAGGGAGGCTTGGCTAGGGCTTCAGGCTGACAGCAGTGCTGCTGTGTGAAAGGGAGGCAGACCACAGTGTGGGGAACTTCAGATGCTGGGCTCCCTCAGGATGCTCTCCTGCTGAGATGTTGCTGTGCTTTGCTCTAGCAGACATGAGGACAGGCCATCGTAATTTGTGTTGAACTGTTTTCCTAAAGAAGTTTTGTTTTGTTTGGGTTTTTGCTTTGTTTTGCGATAGGGTCTTACTATGTAGCATAGGCTTGTCTCTAATTTATGATCTTCCTCCTGCCAAAATCTCCTAAATGTTGGGATCGACAAGCATCCACCAGCTATGCCCAGCTCATGAGGAAGGTTTTAGGATTTTTGTTTGGTTGATTGGTTTGTTAATTGGTTATTGTTTTGTTTCAGTTTTTTCTGTTGGTTTTGGTTTGGTTTGAGGGGGTTGCGTTTGTTTTTTTGAGACAGGATCTTACTACTCTGTACCCGTGGTAGGCCTGAAACATGCTGTGTAGACTAGACTGGTCTACAACTTAGAGATCACCTGCCTCTACCTCTCAAGTGCTGAGATTAAAGGCGTGCACCACCACCACCACACAGAGCCATCTGTTAATTGTATTGTTTTCCTGTTTTGTGTGTGGTGTGTGTGTGTGTGTGTGGTGTGTGTGTGTGTGTGTGTGGCAGTGTGGGGAAATTGTTTTGTTTTTGCCTAGTCTAATCTTAAAGTCTTGGCCACCCTCTTGCCTCAGCTTTCTGGGGGGCGGAGATTATAGCTCTACTACCACACTGACTGATGATTTTCATACCACTTATTCTCAGTATAAGCAGGAGACATTGATCCCAGCCAGGGCTGAAACAAATGCAGCCTGAAGCTAATGAGTAACAGTCTTATGTGGTATGTAGTTGAACTAATTTAATCTTATCCCTGTCTAGCTTAAGAATGAATGAGGCTCAGACTATGCTTATTTTATTTGGCTTTGACAATTACTTACTCTAAGCACATGACCCCTAATCTACTTCTCTAACTGCTAGCCTGGCTACCTCCCCAGCAGTATACCCCAAATTCTTGTTGTTTCTCCTGGTCATGTGGTCATGGTCCATCTCTTCCCATGATGCCCTCCTCCCTTCTCCCTCTCCTCATGGCCCCTCCTCAGACCCCCAGCCCAGGAACTGAAGCCCCACCCACCTCTTTTCGGCCCAGTTATAGGCTATAGGCATGTTTATTAACCAGTAGTTTTCGGTTAAGGAGCAAAGTTTGCACCGCAAAAGCTGTTAAGTGTGAGAATTCACTCATAGGCAAATAGACCTTTGGGTACATAATTTACCATTACAATACGTAGCAACAGACCACATATCAACAGAAGTGCCTGGCAGGGCCAAAAGAACCACAGGAGGTGACTAGGTTTGAGAAGGGAGGCTGCTGATGTTGGAAGAGTTCTTAGGGTTTGTAGTTTTTTAAAAAAATTTATTTACATTGGTGTTCTTCCTCTATGTATAGACATACATACAGGTGTCAGATGCCCTGTAACTGGAACCACATACAGTTGTGAACTGCCATTCATGTGCTAAGATTTGAACCTGGGTCCCTCTGGAAGAGCAAACAGTGCTTTCAACCTCTGAGCCATCTCTCCAGTCCCCAAGTTTATAGTTTTTGAATAGGAGAAATCTTTTGTTTTAGAGAATAAAGAGAGCCAGTGTAGAGGGGCAATTGAGGAAGACTCAGTTCCCTCAATTGAGGGAATATCAAAGCGGGTGCATCGCCATGGGCCAGAGAGAAGGGTACAGGAAGGAGGGCTGAGATGGACGGACTAATGCTAGTAGCTTGGAAGAGGATTTGTACAGAGAGAGGTGTGGAGGATCTAGATTTACATCTCTGCCCATTCCCCAAGATGAAGGCTTTCCGGTACAAGTTCTTTGTGTTTTAATTTCCCCCTGTGGAAGATGGGAATTATGTTAGTGTCTGCTGTCTTGTCTGTAAAAGACCTGCTCCGTAACCTCTGCTTGTTAAATACTAATTGTTAAAATTAACTTAGGCGATGGTGAACTTCTCATTTAACAAGAACTCAAGTATTTCATGACGAATAAGATGTGACTGGAGGACCAGAAGGTTCCCTGAGGAGGCTTCTGAAGAACTTCAGAAATGAGCCGGAGAATCCTGGGAACTCATCCATCTCTCAGACACCTAAGAAGGAACAAAGGCAGCAGACCAGCTGTTGCTGACTCATGTTGAAGTGGTAGTTTAGGGCAGGACAGGAAGAGGAGGAGTGCAGTTGGGGAGAAGAGGCCACTAACTCCTGAAGCTTACATGCTAAGGAGCTTGGGAGGACAAAAGAGGAAAATGATAGCAAATAATATACCTAATGGCACAAGACCTGAGGGGCAGAGAGTCATCCTTTAGGATCTCAGGATAGGGAGGTATAAATACTTCTAAAGAAGACCGGAGGGATGATTCTGTGGTTAAGAGCACTGACTGTTCTTCCAGAGGTTCTGAGCTTACTTCCCAGCAACCACTTGGTTGCTGACAACCACCTGTAATGCCTTCCTCTGGTGTGCAGACATGCATGCACACAAAATGCCCATATACATAAAATACATGAACAAATAAATCTTTGGGACTGGAGACATTGCTCAGTGGTTAAGAACTCTGGTTGCTCTTTCAGAGGACCCAGGTTTGACTTTCAACACCCACATGGTGGCTCACAAACATTTTTAATTCCAGTCCCATGGGAATCTGATGACCTCTGTGATCATTGCATGAATGTGGTACACATACATACATGCAGGCAAAACACACATACAAATAGAATAAAAAATAAACAAACCAACCTAAAGATACTGAGCAGAGATGATGGATTAGTTACAAAGCTATAGCATCAGATGGCTGGATGCTAATTGATCTCTCCCAAAAGAGTAGTGGAGAAGGAATCACAGAGACAGCTAGCCTAAGCAGGAAAGCGGAGATCATTTCAGGGATGTTTCAGCCTGAGAAACATTGTGGAAGTTCTTTTTTTTTTTTTTTTCGAGACAGGGTTTCTCTGTGTAGCCCTGGCTGTCCTGGAACTCACTCTGTAGACCAGGCTGGCCTTGAACTCAGAAATCCTTAAGTTCTTATAAAGATGGTAGATGTACTGTCAGAGCATCCTTAAGGAAATAGAAATGGCTGCTAGCGGGTATCACTGAAAGACAGATGACCCAGGAGCCACCTCTTTCCCTAGGGACAGTGCACTATGTGGATGAAAAGGGCAAGACTGCCCAGGTGGCGTCCACAGACAGCTCCATCCAGACACTATTCTACATTGAGAAGAGAGAGGCACTGGTTGTGGTCACACAGAACCTTCTACTGTCTCTGTATGTGGTGACTCCTGAGGGAGAAGCTGAAGAAGTCATGAAGGTAGGTGAAGGAGCAAGGTGCAGGGCTAGCCTGGGCTAGCCTAGAGGCTGAGATATGCTAAAAGACTTGGGACCAGGTTTTCTTGCCTGCTTTGACTGTCTTTTCAATCTTGGTTAGCAAGATTGAGAGCTCACTGTCACTTGCAAGATAGAGCAGCTAAGTTAGCTAATCAGTGTCCCTTTTCACTCTAGGTCATTTGGTGTAAGTGAGGAAAATGAGAGATTTCCCAGTGCCTCTGGACAGATGTGGGGAGGACCAGTGTTGCCCAGTTGCCAGGCTTGCTCCCGGTCTGTGCCCTTCTCAGTCAGAGAGTTCAGCGTCAGTATCTCATTTGGCTCTCACAACAGAGCTGGATGAGCAGGAGACACGGTCCCCACTTCAGCTATAGAAGGAGGCTCTTTCACTGGCCCCGAGTTGGGGGTGGCATTGCCCAGTGTCTGCTGCAATGTCACTTCAACCAAGTGGTCCTTCACACCGAACGTTTGCTGCCATAGGCATTCATACAGTGAGCAGATGCCAGTTAGCTTGCTGAGCCGTGATGCTTTTAAGATACGAGGGTGTTGATCAAGGACATAGAGCTTGTTGTTAGCCTGCGTCCCTCTACATGTTTAAGAGGTCCACTAGGAAGGCATGCAGTACCACCACACGCTCCTGGATGAAGGCCACCTGTGTTCCTGTGTAGTTCATCTCAGAGCACTGCTGCTTGCTGCCCTGTTAACCTTTTGCCCCCCTCCCTGTTTTAAGTATGTGTGTTTTGCCGGCATGTGTGTCTGTACACCACATACATGCTTGGTGCCCGTAGAGAGCAGAAGAGGGTGTTGAATCTCATGAAACTGGAGTTGTGAGCCACCAAATGTGTACTGGGAGTTGAAGCTAAGTTCTCTGGAAGAGCAGCCAGTGCTCTTACCTGTTGAGCCATCTCTCCAGACCCCTATTGTTTCTTTTATCAGTTTTTTGGGTTTGGTTAGGTTTGTTTGTTTGGGGTTTTTTTGCCTTGGGTTTTGTTTGTTTGTTTGGTTTGTTTTATTTTGTTTTTTGAGGGGTTGGCTTATTTTGACTGTTTTGTTTTGAGACAAGGTCTCATGTGCCACATTGGCCTAGAACTTGCTGCGTAGCCAAGGCTGACCTTGAACTAATCCTCCTGCCTTAGTTTATTAAATTCTGAGATTACAGATGTAAGCCAGAATGCCCCACTGGTCCCTTGATTTATAAGAATCCATGAACCAAAGAGAATGCTGGACTTTCCATAAAGATATTCCTCTAGGTCAGAGAGCTCCTTGTGTCTTGTGACAGTAGCCATGAGTTCCATGAGCTGCAAGGACCTGGAGTTGTAGTCAGCTTCAGCCAACTTGACAAATAGCCACTTACTATATAGTTTAACAACATACAGGTCTCACTCATAGTTCTGGAGGCAGGAAGTCCCAATCAGACTGCAACCAGTTCAGGTGTTTCTAGGGGTTTGTTTATTTTGTTTTGTTTTTCAAGACAGGGTTTCTCTATATAGCCCTGGCTATCCTGAAACTTGCTCAGTAGACTAGGCTAGCCTTGAACTCAGAGATCCACCTGCCTCTGCCTCCTAAATGCTAGGATTAAAGGTGTGTGCCACCACAGCCTGGCCACAAGGTCAGTTCTTGTTGAGAAACTGCTTTCTGGATTACATCAAGTGGTCTCCCTGTGTGCTTGTATGGAGTCTAGAGCAGAGGAGCAAGAAAACACATGAGCATGAGGGAAAGTGTGAGCACAAGTTTGCCGCTGTATCTGGTCCTAAGGTCTGAGTCCACCATCCTCCCTTGATTACCTTCTAAAAGCCGTCTCTGCACATACAGTCACATAGGTAGGTATTGCTTCAGCATATGAAGGGATGGAGAGGAGATGCAGTTAGTTCATAGCACCTTGCCTCACGTACCTGATTAGCTCCTTACTGGTTGCTTTCTGCACAAAGTAAGGGTGGGAGACCTTTCCTAAAGCAGTCATGACAGAACAAGGAGCACCCAGCTTGCCTAGAGTTCACTCTGGAATGCCCACAGTGCACTAGGTTGGAGATCCTTTTAGAATTGTTATTTTTTTTTATGTGTATTATGGGTGTTTTGCCTGCATGTATGTCTGTGTACCAAGAGTGTACCTAGTACCCACTGAGGCCAGAAGAGGTTGTTAGATCCCCTGGGATTGGAAATACAGGCAGTTGTGAACAGTCATGTGGGTGCTGAGAATCAAACCCTGATCCTCTGGAAGAGCAGTCAGTGCTCTTAGCCACTGAACCATCTCTCCAGATCAACCCTGTAGCTAGTCTTTGCTTCTTTGAGGGTTCTTCTTTTTTCACCCTTTATCCCCTGTTTCATCTCCTAACACTAGATTGGAGAGAAACAAGGATAGAGAAGAGAGGAATTAGGAAAATCCCTGAATCTAATTTCTTTCCTTTTGTTTCTTCTTTGGCCACAGCTTCTAACAAACTGCAACCAACCTTCCTAAATGGCGGACAACCACCCACCCCACCTGCCGGGGCAATAGCATTTATATACCCTCTGAAAAGTTCCTAGAATTATTCCAAAGGGCACACAATTGCAGAGACTGTCTGCAGTGGGTAAAACCATGCCTCTTCGAGAGCACGAGGCAAATCATAGTCAACTACTGGGGACAGTCCAAAGCAGCCCCACATCCCACCCCTGAAATTAAAATGAAAGGACGTTCTTATAATGTGTTCTTTTGTTTTTTTTTTTTTTTTTTTTTTCGAGACAGGGTTTCTCTGTGTAGTCCTGGCTGTCCTGGAACTCAATCTGTAGACCAGACTGGCCTCGAACTCAGAAATCCGCCTGCCTCTGCCTCCCAAGTGCTGGGATTAAAGGCGTGCGCCACCACCGCCCAGTGTGGGTGCTTCTTTCAAGTTGCCCTTTTCCTCATACAGGTAAAGTTGAGTGGGAAGACAGGCCGCCGGGCAGATATCACTTTGATAGAGGGCAGCCTTCTTGTGACAGCTATTGGGGAACCTGTGCTCAGGTGAGAAGTTGTCCTCGAATACAGATCCCTGGAAAAACATGTCAGGAACAGACTCTTTTAACATACACACAGAATATGCATATTGTGATGAATTCTCATGTATTATGCAGGTCTATGTAACTCAACAGTGGGGGCCCCAGAAGTACTCCCCTACTCTGGCTGTCCTCCCTGCCACCCATCCCTATGCCTTCAGCAGGTCATGATATATACTGCCCTCGCAATCACTTTGCCTGGTTTGGAAGAAATTTGTTTTTTGACATAGGGTCTTGCTGCTGCTGTTTATGCTGGTGTCCAGCAATGCTCCTGCCTCTGCCTCTCAAGTAACTAGGACTACAGGTATACCCTGCCAAACCTAGTTCTGCATGGTTTCTTAAGATTGGCAGAGGCATTTTGTATCTTTTTGGCCACTCAGTTCAGCATAATGTTCACTGTTGCCATGTGTGGCTGGGATTCCTATGCTCTCTTCTTCCTCTACTCTCATGCAAACTCTGCTTTAGTAACAGTGTAAGATCAAGCTCCTTCTTGTACTAGGAGTCTGTAGAGCACAGCTCTGTGTTTTCCCAGGCTTGGTACAGCCCTCAGATCAGAGGAGGGTGCTAATATAACCCTTCACAGCACTTTCCCTTCTCTTGCAGGTTCTGGGACTTAGAACGGGGAGAGAATTACATACTGAGTCTACAGGAGAAGTTTGGCTTTGAAAAGGGAGAGAATATAAACTGTGTGTGTTTCTGTAAAGCCAAAGGTAAGATTTCTTGGTCTGAAATGAAAAGAATAGAAACAACTTGAAGCACTGTATCAAGAAAGTAAGTTACAGAGGAATGTAGAGCCTATTCAAAAGTGGAAGCTGGGCATGGTGGCACAGCCCTTTAATCCTAGTGCTCAGAAGGCAGAAGCCGGTGGCTCTCTGAGAGTTCCAAGGCCAGCCTGGTCTATGTTTTGAGTCCCAGGACAGCAAAGGCTACAAAATGAAATACTATTTTTAAAAAAAAGAAGAAAAAAAAAGATGCCAGGTGGTGCACTTGTGAGGCAGAGGGAGGGAGATCTCTGAGTTCAAAACCAGCCTGGCCTACAGAGAGAATTCCAGGACAGCCAGGACTACGCAGAGAAATTCTGTCTCAGTAAAACTAAAAGAGTGACACTGTCATTATACATTGGTACCTGTTCCTTCCTGGGATGCTATGGGTCATGTTTGTGCAACAGTGAAAGTATACAAATGCACACGTGTGCCAATACCAAGGACAGGAAGTTAGGAGGTGAACCAGAGTGTCACTGAGCTCCCTGTCAGCACTGGTGGGGCTCGGAAGCAGCCTGAGTGAGGCAGATTGCAAACTGAACACAGCATTCACCACCACCTTTTAAATCTTTCTCAACGAAACTAACATGTGCTTTGTTTTCACCTGTAGGTCTCCTGGCAGCGGGTACCCATAAAGGACGAATAGCTATGTGGAAAAAAGTGCCAACCTCCCCAAATGGCCGTGGGGCGGAGGGCAAGGACATGTGGGCCCTTCAGACACCTACTGAACTTGAGGGAAACATCACACAGATAAAGGTGCAGTAGACAGCTCTGTGTCACATTCGATGCGCTCACTGACTGGTGTACCAAAAAGAGAACATAATTAACTTGGAACATGTTTTTATCAGTTACTCAATTTAGCATCAGAAAAATAACACTAATAAGAAATTATACAGATACAGAATCCCAATACTTAGAAACTTGAGCCATGAAGTTCTTGAGTTCAAGAAAGACCAGCCTGGACTGGTCTCATGATAAGGCCCTGTTTCAAAAGGAAATGAAAAGAATACATTTTAAGTGTCCTTTAATTTCAGTATTGCAGATAAGGGATTGTGGATGTATTTTAATATATGTTGATCTATTTACCAGTGCCTCAGTCTCTACTTACGGATATTCATATATAAATACGTTTAAAACAGCTTCATCAAGATACAAGTTACATACCCAGTGATTTTTTTAGTATATTCACAGAGTTTTGCCAGCCTTCAACACAATTTTTTTTTTTTACAATAAACTTTAAAACATTTTAATTACTCTCAAAAGAAATCCATACCTCTCCTCTGCTTTCCTTCTTCCAGCCTTCCACAGTCAGTAATACTCATTGTGACTGGATTTGTCTGCTTTGGACATTTCGTAAATAATGAAGCGTAATAAAGTGTATAGCTAGGCAGAGTGGCACACGCCTTTGACCCCAGCACTTAGAAGGCAGAGGCAGGTGGATCTCTGAGTTCCAAGACAGTCAGGGCTGTGAAGAGAGACTTTGTCTCAAAACACTGGATGAGAGATGGGTGGGTGGGTGGGTAGATGGATGGATGGATGGATGGATGGATGGATGGATGGTAGAAAGAGGGAGAGGGAGAGAAGGAGAGAGGCATATAAAACCCAGTGTTTGTGACTTCTTTGCTGACCTCCTGCTTCTTGCATGTCACCCCAGGTGTCAGTGTTCCTTTCTGTGGTTGAGTATCCTGTTGTATAGGTAGAGCAGAGTTTTTCTGTTACTCGGCTGATTGGCGTTTGGGTTGTTCCCACCTTGGGGCTGTTAGGAATGAAGCTGCTGTGAACATTTGTATACAGGTTTTGTACATGTGTTTCATTTCTTGGGAGCATTTTGTTGTTAATTTGTCACTTTGTTGGCACTCTGTCTGAAGAGACAGAGTCACCACACCTTCCAGTATTCCAATAGGACGCTTGTGGGAATGAGCACATTGGTAGCAGCCTTCTGTGAAGTCTTGCTGAGTCCAGCATTATCTGGATCCTTTCACACCTACTTGACCCCTCTCCTTTGGCCATATTCTAGTCTTTTACGTGGCTTTTAATTATTTGTTGAAAACTGAACATGTCAGATAGACTTGAAGCTAGGAAACTAACATTTCTCACCAGCAGAAGAAAGCTGGGTAATTTAATGGTATAAATTTCCTCTAAATTCATAGAAAATAATATATATGAATGTCATAATCAGAATGACAAATTTCTAACAGATGCCCTGTGATTAGAGCAGACCTTGGGTAGAACAGCCACAGAGGTGTCTGCCTGCCAGTTCACAGCTCACATCTATCAGTATTTTAAGATTTTTCTACAACATACATATTTTACTTTTTTAAAGTTTTTTTTGTTTTGTTTTTGTTTTTGTGGGTTGTTTTTTTTTTTTTTTTTTTTTTTTTTTTTCGAGACAGGGATTCTCTGTGTAGCCCTGGCTGTCCTGGAACTCACTCTATAGACCAGGCTGGCCTCGAACTCAGAAATCTGCCTGCCTCTGCCTCCCAAGTGCTGGGATTAAAGGCGTACACCACCACTGCCCGGCTCTTTTTAAAGTTTTTCAGTTACTTTTTAAACAACAACAAGTGGCTATGGACTCTCATAGGGGCATTTCTATAGTTCCTGCCTGTGTCTCTCCTGCTGTGTTTATGCATTTGATTCTCCCTACATGGTACTGAAGTGGGGCTCCAGGAAGAACCTTCTGGCGGTGAGCAGTACTGAGTCCGTGTCCATCCTCAGTGAGCAGGCCATGTCATCACACTTCCACCAGCAAGTGGCTGCTGTGCAGATCTCCCCGAGCCTAGTCAATGTGTCTTTCCTGTCCACCGGGGGCACACACAGCCTGCGCACCGACATGCACATCAGTGGAGTATTCGCCACCAAGGTGACTGCTGAGGGTGTCTGTGGGCGTTAGATGAGGGTCTTCTATGGAGGCAAAAGAACTGCCTGCTGGGGCATTGGGGTAACTCAAAACAGCTTAAGCTATTCTCACGCCCACCCTGCTCACCACCCTGAACGTCCACGGGTGTCATATTTATAAAGAAAATACTAAAAGCACACAAGCGTTTTAGATCTAAACCTGTATCCACAGAAGACGCAGTGACCTGAAGTCAGGCTCACAGCATGGTGAGCCTCAGTGATGCAGGAAGAGGGCAGGCTTTGGAACACGCAGTGGGTCTGTGGTTTGTGTCATACTCTTTCTTACCTCTGCTTTCCGACATCCATGTTCATTTAGGATGCTGTGGCTGTCTGGAATGGAAAACAGGTGGCGATCTTTGAACCTTCTGGATCCACCTTAAGGAATGCAGGTTAGAATCTCTTTATGCTCAGAGAGGGCTCTGCTGCTCCTCTGTCCTGTGAGTCCCAAGAAGCAAGGATGTGCACCTTTATCTCAAGGATGACTAGAATGGCAGGCGCTAAGATGTCTTCTGTTGTGTGTTGTCAACCTCCCTGACTGATATGCTCCTCGGCACCTCTGGCTGGGACACAAGCCTCCAAAGTTCCTCATGACATAGACGTGTGCTCATCAGGCTCACTGTCCTAGATGCTGAGCTCCTGGAAACACCTTCAACCAGGGGGAGAGGAAATCAGGCTGATACGCAGGGTGGGTGGGCAAGTTGAATCTCCCAGATCAGGCCTAGCGCCCTAGGAGCCTCCGTAGTTCCCTAAGTTCAAGCAGATGTTCCTTTGGTGTCTCTTTTTCTTCTTTTTTATTGTATTTTCATGTCTCTTGGCTTTACATTTTTAGTGTTTGTACTATTTTTTTTTCTTTTTTATTCTGGAACTCTGTACAAGACTTAGGTAAGATAGTCTCATGGAGTTACCATGAGGACTAGGCCAACTAGGGATTCCACACTCGGGACTTGTGCCATGCTGCTGCTGTTTCAATGCTCATCTTTCATTTCAGGAACATTCCTGTGTGAAACATCCGTGCTAGCCATGCACGAGGAAAGCATTTACACCGTGGAGCCAAATCGGCTCCAAGTCCGGACCTGGCAGGTAAGTGACTGTTGACAGTGAGTGTGACAATGAAGTTCAGCCACGTTGAAAATACTATCTTTCCATCATCTGGCTCACTGCAAAATACGGGCTCCGGGGTAGCCTACCCATCCATGGCTGTGACCTCTGAAAGAGGAAGACAGAGTTAGAGCCTTTTTCAGGAGAAGGTCCATTTCACTGGACCTTGACTATACAGAGGAGGAAATGCATGTCGGTTTACTGTACATCCTGAAGGCTCCGTGCTGTCAGTTTAGATGACGTTTGTGGATGAGCCATTCTCCTCGTGAGAATGAAGCCAGGATGGGAGTACCTTCTACACTGTAAAGTAGTTCAGTGCTGGCCTCTTACAGTGACCAGCCTCAGCACAGCATCTGTGTCAGACATCGTCCCTGTCTGCACTCCACTGTGCCTGGCTAGAGCCCAGGACTGACATGGTACTGACCTGCTGTGGTTGCCGCAGCACATTTCCACAAAACAGTGGCTTAAAGGAAAAGAAGGGGTTTTTCTCTCACCTTCTGGAAATCAAATCCTCAATCTAGGTTGGTCAGAGCAAGTTTCTTCAGAGAGCTTTGCCAAGAAATTGTTCCTGGCTCTCGAAATTTCCAGGAGCTGGTGGTCCTGTCAATCTGTGGTGTCCTTGGTTTGCAGAGGTTTTCCTAGGTTCTGATCTGTTCTCCACATGGCGTCTTCATATGTCATATTTCCTATGTCTTCTCTTCATGTCTGATAACACTTTGAGAGGATGTAAAGATGACTCAGCAGTGAAGAGCACTTGTTCTACAAGTGCTGGGTTCTGTTCCTCCATGGCGCACCCACATGGTGGCTCACAGCCATCCCTAGCTCCAGTTCCAGGGATCAGCTACTCTCTTCTGATCTCCACGGGAGATCCAGGGCATGAATGTGGTATGCAGATATACATGTGATTAAAACATGCATACACACAAATCTTTAAAAAAATAGCACACTTTCACTAGAGTATATAGTTCAGTGGTGGGCTGTGTGCTTAGCATGAAGAGGGACCTGGGCTTCATCCAGAGCACAGAAAACAAAATTCCTTGTCAGTGGTTTTAGGACTCATTCTAACTCAGAATGATTTCATCTGAAAGTCTTGGTGCTGGGAGTATGGAATAGAACAGTGTCTAGATTGGACAGAGCCTGGTGGGGGGGGCATTCCCAGAACCATAAAAATAAAGAAAGCCTTGATTTATTTTCATCTGCAAAGACTCTCTCACAGCAGGATTTCAAGAAAAGACTTTCTGTGAAAGGGTCTTTGCAGATGTAATTTTGGAAGGCAACTGTTCAACTAATTATGTGAAGCAACATTTTATGACAAGATTGAGAGTCTCTGTCTATAGTTTTATACAAGTGTGTGTGTGTGTGTGTGTGTGTCTCTGTGTGTGTCTGTGTGAGAGGGGGGAGGGAGGAAAGGAAGATTGTGTGTGCACACATACATGTTGCACATGGGGGGTTCAGAGGACAACATCAAGTATTCATCTTCTGACCCCTTCAACTTTTCATGTGAGTCAGGGTCTCTCATTGACCTGGAACTTCACCATAGCTGGCCCACAAGCTTCCAAGTATCTGCTTGCCTCAGCCTCCCGTCCCACCATTACTAGGATTCAGGGACATGCCATTATGTTCGGCTTTATGTGGGTTTTGAGGATCTTCATTCTGGTCCTCATAAACCATCTCTCCAGTCCTGGAGTGGATTTTTTTTCTCTCAGACAACATGTCTGACATGCAGCCTCCCCTCCTCCCAGCTCCCCTCCCCCACTTCTCTCCCAGATCCAGTTGCTACTCTATTTCCCTTCAGTGGTTTTTATGTGGGACTTTGAGTTGTTTCTTTGAGTGTTTGCTTCACTGGAATTGTCACATCCATGATCTTGTGCCTCATGTGCTGTTCATCTAGGCCCTGGCATAATGCTGTTATTTCTGGGTGACAGTGAGTGCTAGACAGTAATCAATGTCAGGGTAAAGACTGAAGTGAGAAGGGACGGGAAGGTGTGTGGACATTAGGTAGTAAGGAAGCACCCCGTGCCCTTGCATCCTCCTGGAAAGAAGGAATGGGCACTAGTCTAGAACATAAGATGCCATGTTTTTCTATAGCTTCTGGGGATTCGGGCTGATTGGCACAGTGAAGTAGAATTTTTCTAGATATGTCAGCTAATAGACTCACGTGGAGTTTTGCTAAGATAAATTCATGAGGTGTTTTACTAGGGCAAGACTCTTGGGAGGACACATGATATTTGGAGAGAGTATAAATAGAACTCAATGGACAGTGATGGTAGGGCTTGCATAGATAGTCTTCTTTTCGTTGAGAGGGGCACAGGCAGAGAACTTCTCCTGGCATCCCTGCTGGTCCTGGTCACTCCTGCTGACTCATGCTGACTTGGCAGAGGCCTGGCTGTTTCTGCTGGATGGTGCCACCACAGCTGATTTGTGTTTGCTATCCTGACACTACTGAACCGGACTGCTGGTATCCTGACAATTGGAGATTGAAATTGCCCCAAGAAACTACTCCTAAACAACATACATCAGAGTCTCAAGACTCCTTTGTATCAAGTTGCTGGTGATTCATTTGAACTAAACTGCTGCTATCCTGACAACACAGATTGGATTTATTCCAAAGAACTATTTCTAAGCAGGTCCACTTCGCCTGTATTGTAATAACTTCTCTTTTCCATTACCTCTGGTGAATGATGGGCTAGAAGGGAGGTTAAAACATTTTAAAATCCTTATTAAAAGTAGGTTTTGAAAAATCAAAGCCTACAAAGGGGTACTATTCTTCACAACAGATTAAGGAAAAGCAGTACCAGAATAGAGACAGGACCTGCAGGTTTCAGGCTCCTCCCCGACCTCTAACTTTGGGTTTTGTTTTGGGCGCAGTGTTTGGACACAACCCAGTCCTCATGCACACAGCCCACCAGCCTGCCTGCCATGTTAATGTCAGAGATGTCATGTGTGCTGGTTGTAGCCAGTGAAGAAATACTAGTGGTCTCTCTCACATTCCTGTCGAACATCTGGCCTGTCCTTGTAGACCCTTATCTCTCTTCAGGAGGCAGACATGTGTGGCTCTGTTAATGTCTGGCTCAGTGATGAGGTGACTTCAGATACTTCCTTTCCATTTTCTCCACTATTACCTTTAGAGAAGGTTATAGAATGGGTCGTATGTGTTCAGGACTGAATCTAGAGCCCTGGGTGGAATGGAATGAGGCAGGAGGTTGTTGCACTGATGATGTTGGTGTCAGCAGGAATAAGATAGATTTGGCTTGCCTCTTCTGGCTTTGTGTTGATTTTCATTAGAATATAGCTTCTCAAGAAAAACAAAGATGATAGTGGCACCTACCATGGAGCTCAGCGGAGTCTGAAACCCATGGAGACTCCAAAGGGCAACACAGTGGCAGGAAAGGAACCTGCAGAGCCTGCAGTATCTCCAAAACAACTAAAGAGGGAAAAAAGCAAGTCTTAACGGGAAGATGTTTTTAAAAATGGACTCACAAAGTTGGAAAGAAAGATCACCACAGTCACAGGAGGTGAAGAATGGGGAATCTATACCCTTCACTGCCCAGTCTCAGCCAGCAGGCTGTAAGCACAGAGGTCATGCCAGATGAGCCTGAAGCTGCAGGTGACAGTAAGAAGTGTGGGGCTTGGAGCTCCCACAGAACCAGGGCATGACTGAATAGGGCCAGCCTTGGGCCCACTGGTCAGCCCACAGCATGGAGCTGCCACAGCTGCTGCCTGCGCTGCTAGGAGACAGAAGCACAGGGCAGCAGCACTGGCTGAAATCTGGGCACAACAGTCATGCCCAGTGGCTGGCCCTGAGGACAGGGTGGTTTGCAACAGCCTGGAGCTCCCTCAGAAACATTTCATTACTGAATAGGGCCAGCCCTAGGCCCACCAGCCACTTGGTCCCCAAACATGGAGCCACAGTGGCTGTAGTCTGTGCTACTTGCCCTGCAGGTAGATGGAGAATGGGGGAGGAGCAGCCGTGCTGCCCGCAGGCTCCGAACACCAAGGTTGAGCCCAGCAGGCCTCAGAGTGGCAGGCATCTGGGACAGGGAGATATGCAGCAGCCAGGAGTGCATCCAGCACCAACCCCCAGATGTCCTGCCTAGTTGCAACTTCACCCTGACTCTGAGCAACAGCAGGACAGCCAAGCAAGTTGGGACAGTAGTCCAGTGTTGATGGTGCTTCAGAAACCAGAAACGTTGAACTGAACCAGCAACTCATTGCAATGAATATTTGAATGTAAAGCTGTTTGGGAAAAAAAATACTGTGTGACACTGAAGTTTCCAAAACCACTTTAACAAAGGAATATGTGATGGAGAGTGAGAAAGATGGAGGAACAGAGCCATGAGTGTATGGTGGAGAGAGGCTGAAGAACTGGAGATGTGGTGATGGAGACTGCTGTGAGAGGGTTGCAGTAGCCAGGGGAGCATGATTCTTGCTGAGTGGGACCCACAGAGTAATGTGCAACAGCCTGGAGCTT
Source organism: Mastomys natalensis (assembly GCA_021653895.1). NCBI lineage: Eukaryota > Metazoa > Chordata > Mammalia > Rodentia > Muridae > Mastomys > Mastomys natalensis. The sequence goes on from JAJTUV010000087.1 coordinate 851,307, forward strand.
AGCAGATTCAGCCCTGAACAGCTGCACAATCGCCCTGGTTCTGAGCAACGACAGGATGTCTGAGGTGAAAAATGGTTCACATTCTGGATGGACTCCTGGAAAGACCTCTGTGGTCTGCCCCTGAAGGCCACATTGGTATCTGTGATCCCCTGCCCCAGGCCATGGTTTATATGGATGTGTGTGGTCCTATAGCAGGTGGTCATGTTGATATCTGTGGCTCACGTTGCCGCCACAGGTCATTTGGATGTCTGTGGTCTGTGCTGCTGCCTGAGGCCATGATGATGTCCTTAGCCCATGTTGTGACAGAGTGCTGTGTTAATGTCATAGTCTGCTGCCACTGGAGACCATGCTGAGGTCCATGGCATGTGCTCATGCCAAAGGCCATGTGGAAGTCCATGATCTGTGTTCCCGCTGACTGTAAAGGGCAAAGAAACTACTTTTGCAGTGATGTTGATGCCTGCAGACTCAGAGTTGAGAAAGACATGGAAGGCTTCTGTGACAACTCCCAAGCCCCAAAAAGTAACAGCCAAGACACAAAGCCATGGAAGAGAACCCTTAAAACTGTGATAAGGATGCTGAAGTATAGCTCTCCACAACGGATGGCTTCTGACAGGGGTCCAGATAGGGAAGGACTCAGATTCTTTAAGGAGCTGGGCACTGGGAGTTTGACCGTGCCCCAGTGTATGGGCAACACAAATTGGATGTGGTTTTGTTTTCTCCCCTTTTGGTTTTTTGAGACAAGGCTTTGAACCCTGATCATCTGGAAACTGAATCTGTAGATCAGACTAGCTTCATACTCAGAGACATCCTTCTGCCTCTGCCTCCTGAATGCTAGGATTAAAGAGGTGCACCCCCCACCACTTGGCCCTTCTTATTTTTGTCTGGAATGGAAAGAGGTTACAAGGGTTGGGGGCGGCAGACCTGGGAGACTGGGAAGTGAGCTTAATCGGGGTGCATGATGTAAAATTCCCAAATAATCACTAAAAATCTTACGTAATAAAAAAGAATATAGCTTGTGTGCTTGTGTAGTGAGGAGATCAAGGAGTTGGTGGAGGATAAGAGAAGCCTGGGAGGTATAATCAGGAGACTCTGAGGGCCCGCTTCTGGCAGTGAGAGGAGAGAGAAGTCGGGCACTCCCACTTCCTGAGTCCAGGCAGGATGTGTGTGGCACCTGAGAAGTGGAAAACAGCAGGTGTGGGCAGACCTGACCTGGAGAGTACTGCCTCCTTTCCCACAGTAATGTGCCCATACGGCCCTGCTCCATCTGCCCACCCTCGAACATACAACTCTCCATTGTTCATTACTGACTCTCAGACTTAAGGATCCTAGATACAGACTCACTTAACTGCTCAGTACATGTCTCCTTTTCTGGGCTCTCTGATAGCTAACTTCTTCCTGGTTCACCTCATTTTAAACATTGCCCCCAGAAGAGACATTAATTTCTTAAGCATTTTATTGAGATGTAAGATATAGGAAAAAGTGTGGATTGCCTTCCACAAGTGGCATATGTCCAGGATGTGACAGGCATCCTGGCAGAGGTCTTCTCCCCACCTCACTACCCAGAAGACCATGCACCTAACATCCGGCCACATGAGAAGTATCATTGCCACTCTAACACTGCCCACCCAGACCAACTCACAGGGACAGAGGTCACCATCTGTCTACCCTTGCTACAGTCCATCATCCTGTATATGACCACGGAACACTTCTTAGCTGAGGGGCCTATGAATCTTTGATCCTTGCCCTGAGGCATATGGCACAAGGCTGTACTGAAGACAGACCTGTCTTCCTATGGAACCAACCCTGGTTTAATGCATGCCAGCCCGTTAGTAATCACTGCTGGATGTGTGAGTGGAGTGCACAAGGTGAATGTTGTTCAGGAGAGAAAGGGGGTACCATAGACATGCACAGCTAACTTGTTCTTCTTTCCCCAGGGAACTGTCAAACAACTCCTGCTGTTCTCTGAGACCGAGGGGAGCCCCTGCTTCCTAGACGTCTGTGGGACTTTCCTGGTTGCAGGGACAGATTTAGCTCACTTTAAAAGTTTTGATCTTTCCAGAAGGTACAGTTTCCATCCACACATAAGTATTAGATGCTCTTTTGTTTTTTAAGTTATGAGGCAATTTAGTAGACAGGAAGTTAAAACAAAGTCTTATCTCACATGATACTTTTATTTATTTATTTTTTTTTTTGTAATTTAGAAGAGACCTTTTATTGGCTCTAAAAATTAAGCTCCTTTTCCCTGGACTAGGGGGTTAAGTGCACAAGGTGAGAAGCTGTGAGCTGAACAGCACACCCTGTAGGCCACGGTCTCAGCAGTCAGAGAAACTAATTTTTGTGACCAGCAGGAAAATACCAAGAGGATGCTGATATCATTCTTTCTTCTCCTGTCCTCACACAGGGAAGCAAAAGTGCACTGCAGCTGCAAGAACCTGGCCCAGCTGATCCCTGATGTGGGGAGCATCACTTCTCTGAGATGCAATGCCAATGGGAACAAGATCAGCATCCTCCTCAGCAAGGTAAGGCCAACATCCCTGCCGCCTTCTGGTCCATATGAAGGCCCTCCTAAGATAGGGCCTGTGCCTTGGCCCTGACAGGTCCTCACAGACACAGTTGTCTGTTCTGTCTCCTCATTAAGTCTTTTGGGTCTTCATGTCTAGCCTTCTCTCTAACCCCTCCTTGCTTCATCCTTTCCTCAGTTTCTCACCTTCTATTTCCTCTCTTCTGTTTGCTTCCATCTTGGGACACACACAATCTGTTCTTTTTTTTGGGGAGGGGGGTTGTGGGGATGGGGGTTGTGGGGATGGGGAGGATTGCTGTTGATTGTAGCCCTGGCTATCCTGGAACTCACTTTGTAGATCAGGCTGGCCTCGGTCTGCCCCTGCCTCCCAAGTGCTGGGAAAAAGGCATGCGCCACCACTCCTGGTCCATACTCTGTTCTTATATGCTTACCTGCACACACTTCCCATCTTTTCCTGCCTTTCTTTGTTTTCCCCAGAATCAGCAGTGTCTTCTTCGGAGAGCCTTTGCTTGTCTTCTTCATCACCTAGCACATCACCTTTGTCACAAGAAAAGACCACTATTAAGCTTACAGTATCTTCTTTTGTCTATAATGTTTTGGCAAAATTTTATCTCGACTTTTCAAAGGACTCGCATCCCATTATGACTCTAGTACCTGCTAGAATAAAGTTTCCTTCTGCATATGTGTCCCTCATCATTTGAGTAGCCCAGGGCTGTCTTTCGGATTGTGCTCATTGGTGGAAATTCTGAGGAACACCTTGAATTAGCCAGGACGTAAATGCTGATGTCACAGTGGAGGAAACAAGAAAGGGGGATCGAGCCCATCTCCTCGTTTCTCAGCTCTTTCATACGTACATGTACATAATGGTCTTCCTCAAAAGTATTCGGAAGAATGAGTAGGCATGCTAAGACAACAACGAGAATGTCATTGTCACTTGTGCTTTGGTGTCTCACTGACCCTATCTTAAAACAGGATTTAGCAGCAGCCCAAGAGGTACTGAAGCTCAGAACCCTGACCCTAAGGGCAGCTCGGCTGGAACAGGGGAGGAGGAGGAGGAGCTGTTGAAGTAATACAAAAGAAATAAAGACACAAAGTGGCAGTGTGAGACCCATAGTGGAGAGGCCTCCAGACCCAGTCAGGGAACGCTGGAACACTGTGAAGAGAATATCCATGACCCTCAGAAATCCCTGTGTGCAGGGGCAAGAGAGATGACTCAAAAGCTAGGAGCACTTGTTGCTCTTGTAGAGGACCTGGGTTCTGTTCCAGCACCCACCTAGTGGTTCACAACCATCCTTAACACAAATGCCAGGGGATCTGACAGCCTCTTCTGTCCTCTATGGGCACCAGACAAACACGCTACACATACATACATGTAGGCAAAATGTTCATGCACATAAAATCAAATAAATCTTTTCAAAGGTTTTCTTAAAGACGTCTTTAAAATGTGTAGTCATTCGGTAAAGGCAGACAGAATCCCCTGGGCAGCTCAGCAGCCTAGAGCAGCTGAGCCTCAACCCAAGATCCAGTTGTTTTCTTTCACTTACCAAGCACTCTGATGAGGGGCAAGGTCCATGCAGTTTTCAGAGATGGCATAAAAGAACCCTTAGCTGGGCCACTGTTACTTCCTATGCTGCCTCCTGGGACTAAGGCTGGTATGTCTCCACCTCCTTCTTCCACTACACAGCATGACTAGAGCAGTTATAGGCTCAGTGTGCCCTTGGGGATGCTGACATTTCTTTATCTTAAAGTAGGGTCTCTAAACACTTGAGATGAGAACCTGTGTAACTTAAAGTCAACCCTTCGAGTGGACCATTCAGGGGCACTTGGCACATTTGCAGTATAGTACAGCTGCCCCTCTGGCTGGTTTTAAACACCTTCCCTCCTGTCACCCTCAAGCCTGCTCACTGCCTCTGGGTTTTCTTGTTCTAGACATATCATAAACTGTGTGGCCTTCTGAGTCTGGCTTCTCTCACCTGTGTCACATTTCAGGCTCATCCACATTGCAGCATGTATCTGAGATGTTTGGACAGACATATTTCCCCACTGATCTGTCAATGCTCACACGGTGACTCCCACATCTCGCTCTCATGAGTGGTGCTTCTGTGAATTAACAATGGACGCAGCGCCTTAGAAGCGCCTCACCACCGTGAGCCACCGGCAGTACAACAGGAGCCGCCAGGCTGCCGGGCGGTGGTGGCGCACGCCTTTAATTCCAGTACTTGGGAGGCAGAGGCAGGCGGATTTCTGAGTTCGAGGCCAGCCTGGTCTACAGAGTGGGTTCCAGGATAGCCAGGACTACACAGAGAAACCCTGTCTCGAAAAACCAAAAAAAAAAAAAAAAAAAAAAAAAGGAGCCGCCAGGCTTCTGTTTCCCGGCTGCTGGCCTCTGTTAGGATTTCTACTCACGACTTCTTGTGTCAGTTGCCAAATGGAAACAGTCATCACCGCCATCTTTGTGATGTTTATTTCATTTGTATTCAGTCGTATAGATAATACTTTTGCCATAAATCCAGATTCCTTTTGAGTCCCTTGGTTAATCTACCTCCAGGCTGAGCATGGTGGCCTATGCCTTAAATTCTGGCACTCAGGAGGCAGAGGCAAGCAGATCTCTGTGAGTTCAAGGCCAGCTGGGTCCAAGTCATCCAAGGCTACATAGTAAAACTCTATTTTTCTTTTCTTATTTTAAATCTCCAGTCAAAACTAAGAGTGGCTCACACTTTTTAGACTTTGTTCTAAGTTTTCTGAAATACAAAGTAGTAACTAAGAAGCTATTTCAGTGGGCTTAATAATAAAGAAAGAAATTATTGTTCTGGTGGTGTACCATTTACTGGAAGCCAAAGTGGCTGGCAACAGGTGCATTTCCCCCAAGTACATGCTGTGTCAGTCCCTTGGGCACAGTTCCTAAAGCACTCACCACTCCTGCGCCAATATGTCTTCTCTCTCCTAGGTTGATAACACTCCTGATTCCAAAATCTACATCTATGATGTTGAAATGGACACAGTGAATGTCTTCAACTTCAAGACTGGACAGATTGGACAGATACAGACTCTGCCCTTTAATGAGCCGCCGACTAACGAGTAAGATTACAGTTGAGAGGGTTTTGGTGAAAACAGTCTGTGCCCAACTGTCCAACTTACTAAGTTATATTTGAATTTCAGAGCCTCCCAGAAGTTACTAGTAGGAAAAACAAATAGTAAAACCAACACGTGAACAGTTGAAGTAGATTTAAGTTCTTGGCCTCTGCTCCAGGGTTGAGATTATGGAACTGGCTTAGTAGAAACTCAAACTCTAGAAATGTCCCAGAGCAGAGTGGCCACAGCCCTACCAGCAACTCTGACTGGAAAGAGGCCTTTGTAGAGAATGTTTTTAGAGAAAATAAGAAATAACTGTCTTTTTTGTTTTTTGGAGAGGGGTTGGTGTAGCGTGTAAATGTGGTTTCTGCTACAGAAAGCATGTTCTTGGGGTGTGAAGCACTTGCAGACTTGGTACCATGTGTATCTAATTCTCTGTGATGTGAGTCAGGTGTGAGGTATGCCTGCAGTGGAGTGAGTGCAGAACACAGATCAAGTGGGACCCCGAGGCTTGCCTTGGAGCTCACGGAGAGTTGAGGAACGGGTACGAGCAGGGCTGCATGCGTGGCTCACGCTTTCTGTCATCCCTTTTTGTACTGTTCTGCTGCTGTCGCTGTCTTTGTTGTTTGATTGACTGTGATGCTAAGGATGAATCCCAGAGCCTGTGTGCTAAGCATAACCCTACCCTGAGTTACATCCCAGCCCCAGGCTTCCTTCCAATAGTTCTGGCGGGTCCCTCCTTCTTGGATCAACAGCTCCTTCTTTTTTTCCCACCTAAGTGAGCCACTGATCTCCTGCTTCAGAATGTGGGCACCCCTCAGACTGACACAGCCTCAGCCCAACCCAGAGTCCAAAATCTTTGGAACAAACCTTTCCCTTACTCCCTCCTGCCAGTTCGCCTCTTTATCTGGTGAAATGTCTTCTAATTTTCCTCTCTGCCTGATTTTCATGGTTTCTCTTTCAAGAATAGGCAGCATCCTCTGCCTGTTCCAAGTCTCTGCCAGGCCAGTGTCTCCAGCCAGACTCCTCATAGTACAAAGGACACAGCTTGTGTCTGGCATCTTAGAGGTCCTTGGTGTATGTTCCATCCCCATCCTAAATTCTGTGCGAATCACATCAGTTACGCACAGAGCTAAGCAGGCCACGGCCTGTGGGCACACCACCAGTGCTGGTGCTGGTGGTATCTATGAGAGGTCTATGTTTCTTATAGGAGTGGGTCCTGCATAACCACCAAGAGCTACTGAGCCCCAGCAGTGCCATCAGCCACCCTGGGTTTACTGCACTCCTCTCAGGGTGGCATGTAAGAACGCTGACTAGGTCCCTTTCCTCAAATTTCTATTTTTTAGCATCTGATTACCCTGCCTTCATCTCCCAGATAGCTGAGACTAATGGCATGTGCCACCATATTCATTCCCTGTTGAGATCTCCAGTCTTTGCCACCTGGTTCACTGAGCCCCTGTGTCCCCTAAGCCAGACTTCACAAACCATTTCTCCCGTTTCTCAAAATCTGCAAGAAAGTGTTCTGATAGACTGTGTGGTGGTGAGTGGCCCACAGGTGCTCCAGAAGCCATACACTTGCCAACAGTGTTGTCACCTGCTGGCATTGACTGACAGGATTATGAGCGGGTATGTGCGGCAACAGTAGACGTCTTCTTCTCTGAGTTGCAGCTGGGTTTTTCCTTCTGTTTTAGGACCCACTTCTTTATGAATGAGAGCCTAGCAAGTTACGTTCCTGTGAACCATTTCTGGGATCAGAGTGAGCCTAGGCTCTTTGTGTGCGAGGCCTTGCAGGAGGCGCCTGGAGCCCCGCCACAGGCTGTAGACAAGCAGCCCCATGTAGAGGAGGGCACATGCCACAAGGTACCTTCTGCTTTGCTATGTTATCTGTTTATGGTCACCATTTCCTGGCATAGCTTATGGGACAGTTACTGGGAAAATTCATTCATGAATAAGATCACTGTGTCACCAAGATCATTTCCATAAACCAAGCCTTACAGACCTATTCTGAGCCACTTTTCTTGTCCAGTCTAACCCCAAATATTGATTTCTTGATTTTCTTAACTGTTCCATATTGCTCCTTCTCTGTGGGCAGAGCACTTTACAGATAGTCAGTATGAACTAACCTTAATGTGTTAGCACATGCTGAGATTAGGTCTGAGATACAGCCTTAAATCTGTCACTGCTCATCAACCTGACCTCAGCCACTGTCTCTGCCCTCCTCACTGCCTACCCTCCTGTAGGGTTCAACCTCCATGTAGCTATGTTCTTAGTTCTATAACAGTACACTCATAGGGACTAGGACTCTGAGACTTTGCTAGGCTCATGTTTTATAAGATGTCAGCTCTGCCTCAAAAGTAAAGCGCGTCTGTGTGCCTCTGTAACCCACCTTCCTCTCAGAGTAGTTTGCATGCACCACTCCCAAGTAAGTAACCACAGGGAAGCCAGCCCTGTTGTTTAAGGACTCATTGTTTTTCTTTCTTTTTTTTTTCTTCTTTTGGTTTTTTGAGACAGGATTTCTCTGTGTAGCCCTGGCTGTCCTGGAACTCACTCTGTAGACCAGGCTGGCCTCGAACTCAGAAATTCACCTGCCTCTGCCTCCCAAGTGCTGGGATTAAAGGCGTGCGCCACCAATGCCCAGCAAGGACTCATTTTTTTTGATGGAGGCATTCTCCTCAGAGATGGGAGTCTGTCCCTGAGACCATCTGAGATCAGTCAGTGCCCTGAGAATATCAGGAACAAAACCTGTCCTTGATCCTCAAGTGTCAGGATGATAAAATAGATCAAACTGGCTTCTGTGTCACTGGGATGAAGGAAACATTGCTAGACTGTATACCTATACCCTGAAAAGGAATTGAAAAGAGAATAGGAAATTATGTTGCTGAATTTAAAACAGAGCAACACTGCCCTGTGTCTTCCAGGAAGAAGTGTTGATTCTCTCATTCTTCGCCTCTGAAGAACATGGCTTCCTGCTCCATGACAGCTTCCCCCGGCCTTCAACCTACCAGAGCCTTCTGGGCATGGAAGTGCCTCACTATTACTTCACAAAAAAGGTGAGAATGCCTGGTACCTGCAGTTATTCCTGTCCTCTCCTTCCATGGTGGATTCTTTCATGTGTTTCTAGCACACTTGAGATGTGAGTGGGCCCTTCCCTCTTGGCTTTCCTTCTAAAGGCAAACTTTAAGCCTTTGTCATTTCCTTGTATTCTAGCTGGATTTTTTAGAATAAATATCCCTATATTCTTCTTGAGGAATTTAGGAATTACAAGTGATAGAAACCCCCTGCTCCCAGCCCGGGTGGGGATGCTCACGGTGTAGCAGCTGCTGTCGCCGCTCAGGTTTCTGCGCCTAGACACAGATGAGGCCCGTGCACATTTATAAGTTTTTGAAGGAGTGGGGTTAGCAGACACTAGCACACATCCTGACCCATTTGTTTTATGTGCCAGAGATCCATTTTGACTTTGGTTCTAAAATGACACATTGCGTAGACTGAGTCCAGGCAGTCCCACGCTGCTGTGTCCATTTTTACCAACTGCTAGGTCTTCAGCTCTGGGCTCCAATGCCACCTGAGAGGTAGTGGCTATGGTGGCTGCAGGCAGCTGCTGCTGCTTTCTTTTTCCTGCCTTCTTTCAGTGCAGAGGGTCAAACACATGGAGCTACACCCCACAAACTTACCTGAGGAACTTTTCCACACAGGAAGCTAGTACCTGTGGGGTCAAGGTCAGGCCTCTGGGGCTGGAGCTGTTGGTGAGCTTCACACTGGTCTGCAGCTACTGTTGTGGCTTTGATCCCCTGAACTGAAGAAGCTGCCCTCTTACTGGACCCACATCTTCTGGAAAAAATGTATACATTATCCATATCACGTCTCTTTTTTGGCATACCAGAAAGGTGGAGGGAGGCGACCTATACTGTCAACTTTTACCTTTTACCTAGGTGTTTCTGGGTCTCCCCATATGGCGATGCAAATCTTTAAAATGATCCCTGCGCTGTTCTCATTGTCTGAAATGAACCTTCCTTTTTTTTTTTGGTTTTTTGAGACAGGGTTTCTCTGTGTAGCCCTGGCTGTCCTGGAACTCACTCTGTAGACCAGGCTGGCCTCGAACTCAGAAATCCGCCTGCCTCTGCCTCCCAAGTGCTGGGATTAAAGGCGTGCGCCACCACTGCCCGGCCCTTCCTATATTTTTAAAAATGGCTTTTAATTGTATGTATATGTGTGTATATGTGAGTATTTGCACACGAGTGCAGTGCTGTGGAGACCACGGGCAGTACAGGTGGTGGTGAATCTCCTGGGTGATGGGAACTGAACTGCAGTTCTCTGCAAGAACAGTGCGTACTGTGAACTGCTGAGCCATTTCTCTAACCTCCTCTCTCTGTTTTTTCCCTTTCTTTCTTTCTTGCAAAGTTTTATCTATGTGGCCTAGGGTGGCCTTGAACTCACAGTAGTCCTGCCTCAGCCTCTGGAGTGCTGAGATTGCTAGGACTTCAGATGTTTCCAACTGTGGCAGACTGAACCTTTTGTTACTTTTGTAGCCAAAAGTGAGAAGTAGGATTGGCCCCAGGGAGACAGAGTAAAAGCCGGGACCTATGCAGTCCCCTCCACACCGTCACAAGCTAGTGAAACCGCACCGTGTAGACTGTTAGGCAGTCACAAGCGTACAAGCCACACTCAGCTCTTGCCAGAGCTGCAAGTCACTTTAGAGGGACTGGTGTAGAGAATAGTGTGGATGTGGTTGCTGCCCCTCGACTGGTGACTGTTTACTGATCAGCCTCCAGTTTTAAGATCTGCAAACATACATATATAATGATACACACGTCTTAAATAAAGCCAAATCCAAGACAGTTCCAGTTCTCCCAATTTAGCACATGCAGCGGTATCACAGAGCCACCAGAAGCTGGTATATGAGCGGTGTGTATGTTACACTTTCGTGTGCCTTGAAAATGGGGCTTATGTCTGTGACAACTGGGAAGGTGTTCATGTGATGTGCGTAGTTCTGGGAGTCCTTTCTCTGCCGGTGCAGGTATCCCTAATGCTTTGTTTTAAAACAGAATTCCTCCACCACACTGGTACATTTTTCATTCTTTTTTTGTGTTCTTTGATTTAATTTCCCGTGACCTGAAAACAGAATTTTGAAAGCTCTTTTGAGTGCTTTCTGTTGAATTTTCTAAGTTACTTTCACATTCTGCACTTGTGTTTCGTCCACACATTTATGCATGCTTTCTTTTTTCTCGGCTCCCTCTCTGTGCCTGCATTCATAGTTGTTGTTCCACAGAAGAGGCGTCTATGATGCAGTCGTAAGTACGAAGCCCCAGGGTGTGACTTATCACCTTGGTTTTGTCATGTCCCTGAGATGCTTTTCTTCTCGCTGTGTCGTGTGTGCCATCCCTGCTCACCTGTGTAGGAAACTTTCCTGGAGGTGAGGGCTTTTGGTTTTGTCCCGGAGCCATGTGACTTAGTGAAGTTTGCAGGAGTCCATCAGTTCTTAGTCTGGTGTGTACCTGTGGCATGTGGAGCCATTGCATATGATCTCCAGATGCAGGAAGTGCTTGGCCCACCTATGTTTGTGATTCAGGTAGTATCATTAGTTTACCCTGCAAAGTGCTGTCAAGGAACAGCCTGAAGGCATTTATGTTTCTTTAAAAGCTACTCTTCCTCTGTTTGCTGACAGGCCATTCTTCAGTCTCCTTTTCTACAGGTTTTCAGGTTTTTACACATCCCAGAATGCTCTGGGAGAGTCCAGTATTCTTAGTTCCAAGCATCCTTATCATGTGATGGCAGCTTGCTCCAGTCTACTGTGACATAGGATTAAAAGTTTCTGCCTCCCATCAAAATACCATGAGGTCCAAGCCCTGTTTAGCTCCCAAGATGAGACAAGTTCAGATGTGCTCTGGGCAGTGTGGCCATAGAAAACAGTTCCTCACAAATCAGTAACAAGGAGCTAAAATAAGAAGCATGGTGCATAAGCAAGGAATTCCAAGGCTCCCCCAGGGTGCTCACACAGTAAACTGTGTTCTTATTAGAACCATACCAGGGATGATGCTGTTATCAGTGTGAAGGGCAGCATCCGGCTTGGTGCACAGTTAGCCAAACTCTTCTGCTACCTCGTTGGTATTACCGTGTGTGTGTGTGTGTGTGTGTGTGTGTGTGTGTGTGTGTGAGAGAGAGAGAGAGAGAGAGAGAGAGAGAGAGAGAGAGAGAGACTCAAGCTGCCATCAACAGAACCTTTGCTTATGCCCTATGCTGTATCTAGAAGGGTTTTCCAGCTACAGCAAGGCATGATAAATTCCACCAGATTCTCAGAGTCCAGGTCAAATGTTGGTTCCTCCTAGGGCCTTCTCACTGGGCCTACCAGGTGGACTCACTCAGAAGGAACAGTGAGATTGAATTGTTCATGACATCTGAGCTGGGAAGGGAAGTGGTTGAAGCCACCACTTGGTTAGTCATGTGACAAATATGTGCTAGAGTGTGCATGCAGAACAAATGATCTGCAGAGAGAAGGAGGTGCCCACACTGAAGAGGAGCACAGATGCAGAAGCTGAGAGCAATAGACGAGCCATGGCTGGGCAGTGGGCTCCTCAGGTTCCTCCTGTTCAAGAAAGACAGGCTACTTTTCTGTAGCTTTAAGAGATATGTGTGTATCTGACTTTAGTTAAGTCACTTAAACTGGTAAAAGTCTTTATGATGAATGAAACTCTAGGAGATGGAGGTTGAAAGAGTTATTTTTAACAGAGTTATGTGAGACTCTGATATTACTAAATTAGAGGCTGACAAACAAGTTTATACCTGGACAGCCTTTGTTTACCTGAAAACAAGGGCCCAAAGCTTGGGTCATTTCCAGTGACCTTAAAGGTTTCTTCAGGCCCTGTGGGAACCATTAGGCCTATGATTATATACATATGCATCCCTGCATATAGATTTCCCAGTGGTTGTTTGAATATAGGGAGGTAAGACTGAGTGCAGGCATTAGCTTTACATATTGTTTGACAAGCTTATGGGGCCTTTGTCCTCCAGCCTGGAGAAGCAGACAAAGAAGACAAAGTGGATTCTGGGCACTACCACATCCCTCAGATGGTAGCCAAGAGGCCCCTACGAGACTTTGTGGGACTGGAGGACTGTGACAAGCCTACTCGGGATGCCATGCTCAACTTCAGCTTCTTTGTCACCATTGGAGACATGGATGAAGCTTTCAAATCTATCAAACTCATCAAGAGGTAAGGAGTCCCTCACTCATGTCAAAGGTTATATGCATCCTCCCTAGAGCCTTCAGCCTTTTTAATGCCTTCTTTTTCAAAAATTCTCTTAGATGTATTTTATATGTATGAGTATTTTACTTGCATATATGTATATGCACCACATGCATGCCTAGTGCCTAAGTCAGAGGGCATCTGATGCCAGGAGCTACAGTCGCTGATGATGATGAGGTAGGTATAGGTCTGCCGCTAGAGCAACAGTGCTCTCAATCACTAAGCCGTCTTTCCAGTCCCTTTTATGCCTTCTTTGTTAATTTTATTTTAAGCTGACAGCCCTTCTATGATCATATTACAATGTTTAACTGTTTTTCTCCTCAATGAAACGCCCATAAGGTCCAAGGACATGGGACATATCTGGCACACTGTGTATTGGCTGCAGCAGGAGAGCCTGATACCTGGTATCGGTGGTGCTGGGAGCCTTGAGCTGTTCCTTCATTATTTTTTTTTTTTTGTAATTTTAAAGTATTCAGAATATTCTGGTCAAAAATTCTGCAGGTACTAAATATTGCTCAAAAGTACTAGTAAACACCAAAACTATCAATGAAATGCAGTCAAATTTTATGAAAGCAATGATAATGATCTAGATGTGCTGGCTCGCTTTTACAACCCCAGCACTTAGGAGGCCAAAGTAGAAAGATTACTGTAAGTTTGAAGCCAGCCTGGACTGTGTAGGGAATTCCAGGCCAGTCTGTGGTGCAGAATAAGACCCCATCTTAAAAAAGAAAAGCCATGTGCAAGTACTTTCTCCACTCCTGAGACAGTTGGGAAAACTCTTAGCACGGGTATTTGACAGATTTTCATTTAAAAGATTAAAATAAAATATGAAAGAGTTATACCATGAGAAAGGAAAAGTTGCCAAAGTGGCTCCCAGCACTCGGGAGGCAGACGAAGGCAGAGCTCTGTGAGTCTCAGTTCACCCTGGTGTACATAGTGAGTTTCAGAACAGAGCTGTTTATTACAGTTGGGAGGACTTTTTTCCCACACTGGCCATGTAGACATTTAGCTTGGAGGTGACCAGCAAGGCCACCCTTTCCTGGATCACTTTCATTTACTATGGACATGATCACAACCTAAAGCAGACTGCATGGCCACTTCTAAACCTTTAATGTACTTCATATAGACAAATATACAATACTAATGTGTTTAGGCACATACATAGTATTAATGTATGACTAGAAATAAAAAATGTCTTAGAGGAAGAGACAAGTGGGAGGAAGGCATAGCTACATGCTTGACTCTGTGTGCTGTACCGTGGACGTGGGCCTGCTCATTTCCAAGTGTGCTGAGCATGTTGCGTGTGGCCAATCTGTAAATGCTCATGTGTCATTATCAGTGTCTTTGCGCGTATATTCTGACTAAGACAAAGCCTTGGCCTAGGATGGGCTTCAGAACTTAAACTGCTCAACATGAGTCACTAGAAGGCTGAAAGTAACAAAGTTTGGCATTTACTAGGAGAGGCGGCCAGAGGAGGGCATGTCACTCCTGGCCTTCATGATCTGATAGTGCCAGCTTCCTCTTGCTGCATATGCCAGCAGTGATTCCTGCCTCCTGGTGGCCATGACCAAGCAGTGCTGATTCCCCAGAAGCCGTCTAGCGAGGGTGCATCAGGACCTTGGTCACAGATGTGGTCAGGAAGCCCTGGGTTCTGTGGGATCCAGCGTATCATATCTGAAAGCAGCATGGCCTCTGGAAGTATCCAGTAGCCTGTTGCACCCTAGCTGGAGAGAGGATGAAGGCTTTTCTGAGAAAAGCTAGTGGTTTCATCCTTGGTTCCCCCTGTTGCTCTGCTCTGACAGGTCAGTTTTCAGGGTGCAGGAATGTGGACTTAGAGTTGCACCAACCATGACTTAGGGTATGTGACTCCTCGGGGTCCTTAATGGTCTTCTTAGCCCTTTTTAGGGTCATCCCACAGAAATCACAGAAAAGAGTGGAGATAAAGTGGATAAAACACGAGTTTTAGACTCAGTTCAGAGGTTTTTGTTTATTTTAACTTAGACAAATAATCAAGAGTAAAACGTACGCTCTTAACCTGACTCTGGCGTGAAACCTGTACCACCTGTTCTAAGGTCTGTATTATTCAAGGATTGTCAGACCCTTTATGAAGATTCCTGGATGTTCTGCTTTGTAAAAGTAACTGGGGATACCATCCTAGTAGATGCAGAATAAATTAACCCCAAATGGAGGTGGGGAGCAAGGTGCCCCACACTGTCTCCTTCCCTGCCTCAGCTTCTAGTTTCCACCTTTGAAACTCACATGATGTGAAGCCATGCTATGCTGGCCAAGGAAGATTGTGTCAGAAGCAGGGTGACACAATGACACAGAGACACATAATATATTCATATGTAACATAATAAATGTACATGAGTATCATACATATGTATATATAGGTAGCCCAGACTTGCCCCACACCTCTGCACAAGCAGGGCCTGGAACAGTCTACCGGTTTCTAGACTATGGCAGCATTATAGTGGTTATTCATAGAGAAAGTCCCCATAAGGGTGCTCTCAGCATGGAGACTCCACATAGTCATTATCCAAGCCACGGCGAAACCGCGCTGTGAGAGAACGGCTGATGACGATCACCCGGGGTGCCATGCAGTCCTCTCTCCGGTGAAGAATGTTCCAGATGAGCATGGCAGCCGCCAGGGTGGCCAGAAGGCAGGCACCAATGTTCAGGTAGCAAGACCAAGATAAGTTGGTATAAGGTCCAATTCTGTAGAAAGTCACCAGTCCGATGACCAGCACAAAGCCTGCAGGAAGGAAAGGAGAGGTTAAGAAGCTTGTATCTGAGCTGGAGCCCCTAGGAGTCAGACTGTATCCCTGTCCTTCAATACTGTCCTCCTAGGATAGCACAGAGCTGCTTTGTGTCAGCCTGCTTATCTCTTGCAGCCTTTGCACCTGGAGGTTACACTCAGGCTTTGCATCTGGGTGGCCGCAGGAGGAGAAACAGTAGAGGGGCCTGTCCTGGCAACCTCTGGACATCAGGCCCGTTCTTGAGTATCAATATAGCTGTCTGCAGTTCCCACACCTGGTAGGCAGCCTTCCTAGGCCCAGCCAGAACCAGCTATCATTTCCTTAAAGCAAGTTGAATTACCTCGGATTTTTATAAATGCTTAATTAATTTGAAGCAAAACCAAATAGATATTTGTTAAATTTTATCTAGAAACAGACTGTCATCTGCTGGTTTAAATCCCTGTTGGGGAGTTTCTATACCCGTGGTTCTGCTGCCAGAGGGAACAGAGGTTCCCTCTCCTATCAAGGAACCTAGAGCCCACACTTGGGGCAAGCAGGGCCACCAGGTAGGGGTCTGGCTCGGGTCTGGTTTTGGTAATGTTTGGTTTCCTTTCACTTCTCAAGAGCATTTCCCTCTAGCTGCCTTACTGTGTTGTGCTGCTGTTATTCTCCTGGGCCTTCCCTCCTCTATAACATGACACTGCAGGGCAGGAGAGGTGACGACTAGACTAGAGAGCTACCAGCTAGTCCAGCTGTCTTGATTACTGTTTGTCCACTTGCTTTGCATGACTAGCTTTCACTAAGCCCAGGCTACCCTTAAACTCTGAGTCATGATCCTGCTTCATCCTCCTGAGCACTGACCAGGTCTGGCTCTCACTAATTCCTTTCTTAAGGAATGACAAGGGCTTGATCGTGTTAGTTTCCCATTATAAGTAATGGGAAAATCTTGGTTTTCAGCCCAGACTGTGTCAACCGAATAGGGTGTCAGGGTACAGCTACTTGGTAGAGAAGGCAGCACTGGGAGACTTGTGGGTTGATGAGTAGAGGCTATGCCATGCTGCTGCCCAGAAGTTGGCCCGGGGCAGGAACTCAGCAGGCCCTAACTTAGCTGTGGGATCAAGATGAAAAGGGCAGGGCAGAAACAGAGGTGTGGGGGAGGGAGGACAACACAGACCAACCCACTTCTCCCCAGCAACACCCTCCTCCAACTCTGTAGCTGTCTTTCTCATGCAAAGCACCAGACTCCCATCAAGCACTACCCCCTCCCAGAGCTGTGGTCCCTCTATATCCGTGCATATTGACATCTGTAGGTCTATTTAGTATGTTCCATTCACTCAGAAAACCACCACTGCTTTCCTACTCATGATGGCCTTGTCCATCCCAGAGCAAAGAGCAGGATCAAGAGAGACAGGAATGACGGGAACAGAGAGACAAAGACTGGAAGGACAGGAGGATAACAACTTTGACGTCTCTAAAACGTGGTTTCTCATCCTCTCTGATCTCATCCTCACTGGACCTTCCAGGAGGAGAACAGAGTTTGCTTTCCTCCATCTTGTCCTAAGCTATACAAACTCATGTCCTTGTTGAGTGTAGTACTTTGTGAGATTTTTCATACATTGAAAATACTATTAAAATTTGCATTCCAAGATGGCTGTGGTAGCTCACATCTTTAATCCCAGCACTTAGGAGTATAGAGGTAGAGGCAGGTGAATCTCTGAGTTCAAGGCCAGCCTGATCTAATGAGCAAGTTCTAGGATACACACACACACAACACACACACACACACACACACACACACACACACATACACTCCACCTGCTTGCTAGAGGCAACTTCTCTAGCAGAGCCAAGTGAGGCTCCTGTGGCGCAGCTTCACTGTAGACCTTCACATCAGTATCAGTAAAGCTGATGTTTTGGTTTTGTTAATGGATGTAGAAATACTTTGTGTTCTCTAGTTCTCTGTCTTCGGGCATGTTTACCAACCAAAGGAATTTCTGGTTTTGTTTTTCTTTTTTGTTGTTGTTTTCTTTTTTATTTTGGTTGTTTGAGGCAGGATTTCTCTAGGTAGCCCTGGCTGACCTAAAACTCAGAGATCTGCCTACCTCTGCTTCCCAAGTGCTGGGATCAAAGGTGTGTGCGCCTCCACTGCCTAGCTAGCCAAAGGAATTTTTTTATGCTTGTTTTGAGACAGAGGAAAGATTAGAATTGAGGCAAACGGGGCACAGAGGTTGCCAGCTTATGTCTTCTGAAACAATAAATAATAAACAAGGAAGGATATAAAGCCTAAGGAAGCAAAAGCAAGCAGAAAGAAATATGCCAACAGAGTAGGCAAGTAGGAAGAAACTAGCCCAATCAGCAGGGGCCAGTCGCTACCACGTATCTACCCGCCTGCTCGCCTCTTTCCAAGTTTCCCTTTTAGTCTGTGTATGCTAAGAAACATTTAAAATTTGATAGGGCTGGAGAGGTGGCTCAGTGGGTAAATGTTTGCCATACAAACATGCGGACCTTAATTCAGATTCCCAGAACCCATGTAAAAAGCCAGGCACGGCAGTAGAAGCCTGAACTGTAATGGGATAGAGACAGGTGAATCCTGGGGAAGAAGAGAAGCACACACTAGCCAACCAATCTAACCAAAAGGTCAACTTCTGGTTCAGTGAGAGATCCTGTCTTAAAAAATAAGATGGAGGACTCAGTAAGATGGTTAGTGGGTAGACACTTGCTCCCAGTGATACAACCTGACAACTGTCATCCAGTCCCTGGGGGAGACAGAAAGGTGGAAAGAGCAAACCAGCTCTACAAAGTTCTCCTCTGACCTCCGTGAATGCCGCGCTTATGCTCTGACATGCACACTCCAAAACACACATCAGACACACACACAGAGTAATTTTTTTTTTTGCCAAAAAAAAAAAAAAAAAAAAGATCACATACCCAAGTTCAACCTCTAGCCTGTACACATGCAGGCAAGTGTACCTGCACATACATGTGTACACACATATTTTCACTACACATATGCACAAAAATTTAACATTTTGTTCAATGGCCCCAGTTTTACATCCATGATATCCTTCATTAAAATGGAACAGATGAACTAATTGGCTCCCACAGCCTCCGGGTGAACTGTCAAGCAGGGTCAAATACTCACACGGCCCCTTTGTCCTGGGGTTGCTTTGCATCCCTGATGTGTAAGAAGGAAGAGATCGAGGGAACTAACCTTTACAAGAAGCTTCCTTGGGGCTAGAGAAATGGCTGAATGATACAAGAATGCTACTCTCCCAGGGAACCTGAGTTTTGTACTCATGTTGGGTGGCTTACAAATGCCTGCCACTCTAGCCCCCAGGGGTCCGGTATTCTCTTAACCCTTGGTACCTGCACTCACTCATAAGTGTGCAGATACACACAGGCATATACACACAATTTTTAAATGTTTAAAAATATTTTTAAAAGAATTAATTCTTTTGTTTGGGGTGGGGGGGACGTGTTTTATTTGTTTGGTTTTGAAACAGGGTTTCTCTGTGTAGCCCTTGCTGTTCTGGAATTTTCTGTGTTGACCAGGCTGTCTCTGAAGTGCTGAGATTAAAGGTGCAGGTCACCACAGCCCAGTCTCACCCTTTTGGTTAGACTGGCTGACTTAAAAAAAGTCTTCTCTGGAAACCTGTTTTGATCTTTAAAAAATCTGAATGGCTCTGAACCTTCTGGTCAGGACTGATGTGCATTCGTGTGACTAGGGAAGTTAGCAAGGGAGAGAAAGCAAGCCTTGGCACGTGCAGGGCAGAGAGACCCGCTTAGTCATCAAGGCCTTGCAGGAACGCTGTGGTACGGCACTGGGCTCACGGTTGCACTCCCAGGAGCGTTATAACGTGAAACTCACGTTGTCATAATTCAAATCAGCCTCTTCAAGAGGGGCCCCCAGGGAACGGCCCAACATGGACTGTATTTCAGCAAAGAGAAGGGATGAGAGTCTCAGATGTGGTGCGTAGGAGGACATCGCAAGAGCACACACAGACAGTCCCTCCGAACAGTTCAAACACAGGCTTGGCTGCGTCTCTGTAAAATACACAAGCTGTACAACTGTCAAGAAAATCTGGTGTTACTGGACCAGTGCAGAAAGGTCACCTGGGGTGAGGGTCTTTGTGGTCAGTTTGTCACACTGTCATGCCTGCTCTAACTCCTCTGTATGGGTGTGTCACAATGAAACATGTCAACAGATTGAGGAACACATACTTCTGCTGCGAGGTTTGCAGCAAGTGACCTGCTCCACAGTTCCAGGTTCTAAGTGCTGGGTGACACTGCCTCGGACATTGATCTCAGATGCCTCCTCTCACAGTCCCACTTCAGTCACTGAGCAAAACTTAGGTCTTCCCATGCATAGCATGCTTCATGGTTTCCTGGTGCCTCTGCTCCTCAGCTTGGCAGCCCTGCCTGTCCTGACCCCTCTTTCCCTGCCACCCATGGCTCCCCCTCGCCCCTGCTGCTTCATGGTTAGGAGAGATTTAGTTGAGCGATGTGTCTGTCCCTTGGTTTCCTCCTTTTGTTTCTGTCTTCCATGTCTGGGAGTGCCAGAATCCAAGGATACCAAGGATACGCCAAAATACCAAGGACTGTCAGTAACTACCTGCTAAGTAAGTAATGTGAGGCAAATCACAGCAAATGGGAAACAAAATAGGCTGGTGTGAGCCTGTGGAAAGAAGGACAGGGAGCGCCCGCCTAAGCTCTTTAGTGACCCTGCTGCCCTGACGGAGTAAAGATGGAGCTGGCACCCTACAGGGTTTTGGTTTTGTCTTGTTGGTTTTTTTTTTTTTTTCTTTTTTTTGAAACAGGGTTCTCTATGTAGCCTTGGCTGACCTGTTACTTGCTTGTAGACCAGACTGGCCTCAAACTCAGAGATCTGCCTGCTTCTGCCTCCTGAGTGCTCGAATTAAAGTCATGTGCCCTGATACCCAGCTACTTTGATCTTAAAGCTGATCAAAATTCGTCTCACAAGACTGGAGCGACCACAGGCTGAGATTCCAAAGGACCATGCTAGGGATTAGCACTAGAGCTCACAGGTGGCTAATGATTTGTTCCAAAATGGTGACTTTACAGCTCTATCAAAGGATCTTGACCTTTTCATGACTAGCTATATTATTTATTGTGTACACAAACTAAAGTTTCAGAAAATGTATCCATTTCCGGGAACACCAGAGAAGATGAAAGAACACTCATCGTGTTGATAAGTTAATTAAAGAGATGTAAGTTGATGTGTACATAAAAGACTTGGTAGAGCCCTCTGTGTTCTGAAAATATAAGTTGGAAGATAAAAGCTGTAGATCTGGGCTGGATAGATGGCTCATTTGGCCAAAACCCTGCAATACAAGTATGAAGATGGAAGTTAAGATGCCCACAAAACCCATATTTAAAAAAAAAAAACCTAGGTGATGGTGGCACCCAAATGAATGAATGAGTGAATGAATGAATGAAGCACACTCAGCGTGTGGTGCATATCTGTAACCCACCTCAAGGGGGAGTGGTAGGGAGGAGACAGGTGGATCCTGAAGCTCATTGGACAGTCAGTTTAGCTGAACTGAGGAGCTTCAGGTTCACTGAGAGATCCTGTCTCAAAAATAAAGGTGAAGGATGAGGAAAGACAACTAATATAGACCTCAGGGCTCCACACAGGCATATGCGCACACATCCACACTAACAAGTACATATGGCATACACACACACCCAATCACACACACATAGATAAACATGGGACCTGACTGATAGACTTTACAAAGTGAACTGAGCTAGACAGCTCTTCACCTGTTTAATCAGTAGTCATGGAAACCCAGCATCATGTGACCTGGGGCTGGACTGGAGGAGTTCCATGTGTCTCACTTTTCTCACTGGAGTGAAAGTTAGAGGCTGTACCTTACTTGATTTTTCATATTTAAAAAAAAAAAAAATAGAAAGGAAGTCTAGGTTGTTTTCTGTGAAAAAGCATAGCTATTTAATAAAGTCTCATACTAGATACTGATGTGGTGGCATGCACCTACAATCCCAGTGCTAGGGAGGCAGAGACAGGAAGTTGCGTTCCAGGCCAGCCTGAGCTACATAGAGAGACCCTCTTAAAACAAAAACAAAAACAAACAAACAAAAAAAGGCAAACATTTTACACATCACTCGTTCTGTGTATAGATCAGTTTGAGCTTCAGTTCTGTTGTCAATCAGCTTTGACAACATTAGAACACATATAGAAAGGGGAAATGGGATAGTCTGCCCATTCCCAATATGGAGCCCTATAGAGAATTCACAAGGGACCTAGGTGTACCAAGGCCAGCCCAGGTCCTACAGAGAGGGGACCTGATACATTGTAACAGGCATAGCTGTTAGCATCCTCCAGCTCCAGCTGTTGGCTGCCATCCAAGTCTTGCCCTGAACCAACTGATAGGACATTATGGACTAAGAGATGATAGGAAGAAATCACCCTTTATTCAATGTCATTAATAAAAAGCAAATAAAACATGGGAAAGCAGAGGTGTGCAGCACCGTGAGTTCACTGCATTGTCACATGAGCCCCTGTCCTTTATGAAAAGGCACCCAGAGTCAGCTGGCTCAGCATAGTGCACTACAGACATTCTGAAATAAGGTTAGCTCCTACTTGTGGGGCTTCTGTGCTTGGGAGAGGTATGGATAGCCTCAGAGTAGGCCAAGGTTGGCTTTTGGCTTAGAATTCCTACTTTCATCACCCCTAAGTTGAGGTTCCCTTTCTCCTCAGTATCCTTTCCCCTGAAGGCTTCTCTCCCCCAAATGCTCAGTGATGTAATCAGCCTGTCCAGAAACCTACCGAAGGGAAGTGCTTCAGCAAGCGCTGTGTTCTGCACACGGGATCAGTTCCATCTCTATGAAGTCCTGTTGCCAAAGCAAACAGCCTCTTCCTGTGCGCTGGCCAGCGGAGGGCGGTGTGAATTCCAGCACAGTGGAGAGCGTCCCTTTCCTCTCTTTCTTCCTTCCTGCCTTCTTCCTGGGGCCTAAGCTTCTGTCACAAGGTCTTCCTTTGGAATGACTATCAAACATACACACAGGTGGCATCAGAGGAAAGACACTGGGCTTGACCTTTGGTGCTCTTCTGCTAATGAGTAAGCAAAGTGCCGGTGCCTTAAAGGGAACATGGCTGGCTTTTAAGGTGCATACTGACAAAGGGTCAGTTGCAGACACTGCCAGCCTTGGCATGTCCAGCATGTGTAGCCAGCATGTGTAATGAGGGAAGATGAGCAAGCCAGGCTTCTACCTCTTCCATCACTAGTGTTCAATCCCTTGTGTTAAGAGACCCAGCAGTACATGACATTAGCCTGATTTTTTATCCAAATGATTCTTTCTTATAGAAGGATCCAGAGCATTGAGGAATAAGGGATCATGTTCTTCTAAAGCTCCCAAATGGCCCGATTGGGTAAGGAAGAAGGGGAGGAGAGATGAGGTATACCTAGGATGCAGGGTGGTGCTTGAGGACCAGATAAAGAAGATAGAAAAGGAAATTACCCCGACCAAGCAAAGTCTAATCAAAAGTACTTTGCTGTTAAGTCTTGCCATTAAAAGAAGAAACCTTACAGTTACTAGGAAAGGATGAAGGAAACCATTATTAGTGACACAGGAGAAGCTCTGGTAGTTTGGGGCAAGGGGAGTTATTGTTGTTGGGGAAGGTTGGCTGTGTCTTTGTTTGTTTTGAGACAGAGTCTTAACTATGTAGCCCTGGCTAACCCAAAACTTGCTCTGTAGACCAGGCTGGCCTTTAACTCACAGAGTTCTGCCTGCCTCTGCCTCCCAAGTGCTGAGATTAAAGATGTGTGCCACCATGCCTGGCCTCTGGGAATATTTGACCAGGTTCAGAACTGGCTGAGCCAAGAGATAAAGAACAACTCAAAGCCCAGTGTTGAAAGTCGTCTTGGTGATGCTAACATCCACTGGCTAATAGTGCATGACTTGTTTAGTAACGCTTTGTCAATGGGCTTTGCAAAGTCTGAGCTGCAAAAGTCACAGTACAGGCAGTGAGAACTGGGTAGTGCAGATGCCAGCTTCAGAGAAATAGAACCTGATCACACAAGGCCTGGGCTTGTTGGTAAGCTGCCATAAATGGACATTTATTCACCAAGTGTGAAGGAGCATGCAGGTAATCCAGCACTCAGGAGGGAACACAGGCGGATTGTGAGTTTGAAGCTAACCTAAGTTTTACAGCAAACTGAAAACCAACCTAAATTTCATAACAACAGACTGTCTCAAAAAGCCAAAGGCTGAAGTTGGGTGTGGTGCTGCATGCTTGTAGAAACCACTTAGAAGCTAGGGCCAGGAAGACATCCAGTTTGAAGACAGCCTGGACTATCTAGTGAGATCCAAGCCATCATGAGAGCCTTAGGCCAGCCTGGGCCCCATAACATGATTCTATCTTAAAACACATAAAGTGAAAAAAAACATTGTTTTACTTTTTTAATGGCTGAGGGTGTAACTTAATGGTAAAAATATTTGTCTTACATGCACAAAGCCCTGGGCCTGGTTGCCAGAACATACATATATAACTACCATACATACATTACATACATACATACATACATACTGAAGAAGAGAAAGGATTCTACCATGAAGGCAGCTTTGAATAGAGTAATTAATTATGAAATAACTTACACAATCTACCTTTTCCCAGGAGATCCCTGGGCATCAGGAAGACAAATTGGTGCTGTATGCTGTGTTTGGGACTTTTTGTTTGCTGTTTGTTTGATTGGTTTGTTTGTTGGCTATATACTGCCATTGTCCAAAGAGATTTGGAAATGGGCTATATAAACTGTAATGCTAATGGGTGTGGAAGAGGAGCTTTTAGAGGAAAATTCAGATAAGAAGCATGGCCTTCAAGATCACACATTATTTTTTTCAAGAACTCCAGATCCCATCTCTCTGGCTCCCAGAACAAACTGTAGAACTTTCTAAGCTTGGCATTCCACGGGGAGGATGCTATAAGCCTTGCATGGACAGTAGTGACACATAACTAAGGGTATAGCATTGACCTCACCAGCCTGACCCTGTGTGTAGTGCCCTCATGGTGGACTCCTTAGGCAACAGGGCTGTACTGATGACAGAGGAGTTGCCCTTTGGATGTGCAAAGGTGGGTACATTTCAGGCGTGTGCTAGGACCTGAAGAATTTGGAAGTCCTTAACATCCATGTAGGGCTGAGGCACCTCCTAAGGAGAGCTGTGAACCCACCCCAGCTCCTTTCCCTGCTCCAGATGCTGCTTGGTGCCAGTGAAGAGCCAGAGGCCACACAAGCTCATTCCCCGTACAGAGCACTTGCCTCACATAGTCAGGGGCCACTTTCCCTCTACCTGTGCTCCATGGAGAGTTTCAGGCCAACTCATGAGGCTACATGTAACTGAAGAACTATCATAGATCGGAGGTTGGGAATCTACCAGTGTCGAACTAAAACGTGCTTGCCTAGCGATAAGTGGAAGCCCTGAGCTCATTATTTAGCACCATTTAAAAAAAAAAAAGATGCAGCCAAAGAGAAGAGGCAAAATAGAGACAGAGGAAGTGGAAAGGGCATATAGAGCAGAGCAGGAGCGCGCATCAGCACCTTCCGTAGCGTGGACTTGTATGGGGAGGCCAAAGACAGCACCCAGACCTAACACGAAGAACTAAATGCTCAGGCCAGCTTCTCATTAACAGACCCCCCTGCTGAGGACATGAGTGCACAGGTGCTCTGCACAGGTGCTCTGCACAGGTGCTCTGCACAGGTGCTCTGCACAGGTGCTCTGCACAGGGCTCAGAGGGTTCTGTATACTGTATCTGCATAGTCTGACAGTCAGCCGATCATCACACTACTAGGCCTTGGGGAGGAGACAGTGGGAAAGGCCTGGCCTTTTTAAGCCTGTGCTGTACTAGTTACCACAGAGAGCCAAGAAAGGGAAAATAGGAAGAAAAGAAAACAGACAGAGCAAGACAACCCATATGGAACTGCCTAGCAGTAGCAGAGACTCTGCCAGAGCCACCTTCCCTCCTTGTCTCCCCAGGACTTTGGTGGGTACTTCTCTGTCTTAGGACCTGCCTCCCTGACAAATACACAGCTGCTATCATGGGAAGTGAGGCCTTTGAGTGAGCAGAGTTGAGGGCACATGGGATAAGGGTCCCGAAGGAACCTTTCCAGCTTCCAGGTAAAGCAAAATTAGACTTGGAAAGTCCTTAGCAGACATTGGAAATGCCATTGCATATACTTGGTGGAATCTATAAGGGTAAAACCACACAAGACAGCTGACAGCCCATGAGAACAGCAGCTTACCACGGCTGTCCCTGATGTTGCTGAGTAAGGGTCCCTCAGAGCTGCATTTCTTGCTGGGGAAGGGATGGTCCCTTTACTAACCCAGAGTTGTGCTGAACATGGTACTAGTGCCCAGAGATATAGGGCTAATAGCACGAGAGAACACAGGCAGATGGGGAGTCTGCCACCCCTTAGTTTGTTGCTTCTGCTGGTTTCCAGGGTTTCTCAGCCTCCTCAGTCAATTCCACAGACTTTCCTCTTTTCGTTAGCATCTTCTTTCCCGCTGCCCACCCACCTCGCCCCAGCACTGGGACTCGGGTTCACTTGACAACAGGTAATAGCAGGCGTTTCCTCGTCCTGTGACAGGACATCCTGGCGCCCCACAGTCTCTCCCTGGCTTTAAAACAGACCCAAGCACAGGAAAAAACCCAGCTCTAAAATTAGCAATGTGATAGAAGAAAGGCACATAGCTGCTCTCTGTACTGTTTGTCAATGAAACAGTCTAAACAGGCCAAATGCATTTCCTTTTTGGGCAAAACAGACCCGTCAGGGTGATAGTCAGATGCCAAAGGGACAAGGCAGCCTGGGAGGCATGAGAAGCTTCCCAAACTGCCCCAGGGCCCACTGCCCTCATTGCTCTGGCTTTTTCCAATGGCCGCCAGCTGTTGGGGAGTTTTTGGACAGAGATGGTCTAACCTTTCCAGAGGTTGTGCTGACCTTGAAATATTCAAAGTAGAAGTGTATTAACCCAGAACCCCTTCAGGAGGCCCTTGATAAATTCCCTCCAAGACTGCCAAGGACAACTGAGTTTCCATTAATGGAAGTTTTCCTCATTTTGAGTTTTCTTCAGTGAGTGTTTGGATGCAAAACACGTAAGTTCTAATGCCTCCAAGTGAGAGTCTCTAGGCTGTCAGTGTTAGAAAAGCTGCGATCAGGTTGGCTCTCTCACTAGAGGTAGTTATTCTTCAGTCAGGAACTATTGAGAAGGAAAATAAACAACAAAAGAACTATGGCTCTGTTCTTTTATTTTTTGGCACTAAAATGTCTTTTATTATTTTGGGGGAGGGTGGTGGTTTAGACAGGGTCTCACTATGTAACTCTGGCAGACCTGGTACTCGTTTTGAACTCACAGAGATCTGCCTGCCTCTGCCCCAGAGTGCTGGGATTCAAGGCCTGTATTCCTACACCATGTCTTTTAAAACTCAGCTTTTCCTATGATGTTTTCAAAATCTTCCATTTCCTTCTCGAGGATGGATTCAGATGGTAGAGGCTGCCACTTCATTGGGAAGAACTGTTTGCTTTATGTGTCTGATCAATAGAGGGTAAAGTGCAAATCTTTTATAAACATGCCCATGTTCTACTCTCAGTGGTGAAGGCAGGAAGGGGGCAGGAGTGACCCCCAGTCACATCTGTATGTCTCATATCCAGTAGGAGTTGCAGAGACAATCTTGCATTGCAGCTGGGTAAACTGCAGCTGCTTCAGTGCTGGCTCACATTCACACCAGTAGAACCAGGATACAGTTCCAGCTCCTCAGCCACTGAGCCCTGGGTCCTTCCACAGAGACTTCACAACCTTCCCAAACCCCTACCCCCACCCTTCCTGCCTCTGACTGGCTCCAGGGAAGTGACTTTCCCAGGACCATTCCGCCATACTATTCTTAGCATTCAGGGTAGCAGGGTTCCTGACTTCCCCCAGGCATTCTCTAGCACATAAATACCAGTCAGCCTCATTCTGGAAACTGTTTCTCAAGGAAGATAAAGGCCAGGATCTGTTATTCCTAAAAGATTCCCTTCAGACTTCCTGCTGTTTCCCCGTCAGGAGTGGGCACTGGCCCCAGAATGGCTGGCATTCTAGACCAAAAAGGAAAGGTGGACTAAAGATGTCCCGCACTCTGCCCTTGTGCACCTGTGTGCCCCTCAGTTTGTCTGTAGACCACACAGCTAACATCCTCAGTGAGCTGCAAGAAGCTTGAATTCTAGTTGTTCATGATCCTAACAGCTCTGAGCCTGCAGGATGGAGCAGTGGGACCCCGATCACTGGAGGTGATGGGTCACAGTCGGACACTTGCTGTGACTTCTACCACCGTCTAACCCTTCCACAATATCTAATCTTGCACATAGCTCTGCTCTCTGACAATCCAATGGCCTGCAAAGTCAGGTTATGGGCTGCATCTGTGTTACAGCCAGGATGGGAGCAATGTATGTGGGCATGGTTAGGCATCTGCTGTTCACTCAGACTTGATGTAACATGCTACATGAGCTGCTCACTGGTCATGAGCAAGAATTTGTGCTGAGCCCAAGTTGGGCCCCAGGAAGCCTCACTTAAAACAAAGCCCTACCTTCTGTCGTAACTGTAAGCTGGGCAGGCTGGGACTAGGCTAAAGCCGTCTCCCATCTCTGCCCAGCATAAGCATATTCCCCCAGATGCTTCGTCAAATTGGCATCAGGAGCATGCTTACATACAGAAGGGTAAATGTGGTACAGATTCTGTAGACTCAGAAAAGCAAAACACCTTGCCCTGAGTACTTACTTGCCAGCTGGAATGCAGCAGCCATTACCTCCTCCCAGCACTGGGACTCTGGTGACATCAGGGGCAGGCCCGTCAGCCCAAGGATGAAGGTGATCTGACCCCCAGCAAGTGCGGCTGTGGCCACCAGGTTGCAAGCACGCATCATGTCAAACTGTACTGTGGGCCAAAAGAAGGGAAAGCAGGTGGTCAGTATGTGAGCCATTTAGGGAAGAGCCAAGTCAGGCTGGCCCATACTCATTTTCAGTGATAGCCACTTCCTTTATGGGCCTCTATTGGACCTTTGGAAAAGTAATACAGACAGCTAGTATCTTCTCTGAACAGAACTTTCTGCAAGCACCTTACCCACTCTCGAGTCTTCATGCTATCCTGTCCTCTCACCAGACACTTAAGAACCCCCTAGCTTAACTGCAGTGGTCACATCCGCCTAGGCTGGAATTCTGCTGTTGATTTGAGTCTCTGTGTGTGTGGTTATGTATGGTATACCATGGTACTGGTGGGGGTGGGGTGTTAAACCTGCTGATGTGTGTGCACGTGGAAGCCAGAGATGAAGTGTCTTCTCTGTTGTTTCCACCTTATTTTTTGAGATAGGGTCTCACTGATTCTGTATTTCCATAGATCCACCTCTGGTTTTGCACAGCATACACTTTGCTCATTGAACCATCTGCCCAGCCCCGGGTTTGAGTCTCGATGGGACAAATGTGCCTTTTTCACTCAGGTGCTATGTTATAGTTGAAGCTAGAAGGGGAATCCTGTCAACAGAGGGTTTCTTGCTTAGTAATGGATCCCACGCGTCCTCAGCTGCTGTCCCCAGTTAGCCAATCAGACACCCTCTTAAGAACTCAACAGTGGTTGTATTTTGGTTTGGGTTATTTTGTTTGGTGGTTGGTTTTGTTTTGTTGTTTTTTTGTTATTGTTGTTTTTGTTTCTATTTGATTTGATTTGTTTTGTTTTGTTTGGTAAGATCTCTCTACTTACCCCTGGCTGTCCTGGGAACTCACTATATAGACCAGGCTGGCCTTTAACTCATAGATCCTCCTGCCTCTGCCTCTCTGCCTCTCTGCCTCTCTGCCTCTCTGCCTCTCTGCCTCTCTGCCTCTCTGCCTCTCTGCCTCTCTGCCTCTCTGCCTCTCTGCCTCTCTGCCTCTCTGCCTCTCTGCCCTCTCTGCCTCTCTGCCTCTCTGCCTCTCTGCCTGTTGCCTCTGCCTCTCTGCCTCTCTGCTCTCTTCTGCCTCTCTGCCTCTTCTGCCTCTCTGCCTCTCTGCCTCTCTGCCTTCTGCTCTCTGCCTCTCTCCTGCCTCTGCCTCTCTGCCTCTGCCTCTCTGCCTCTCTGCCTCTCTGCCTCTCTGCCTCTCTGCCTCTCTGCTCTCTGCCTCTGCCTCTCTTCGCCTCTCCTGCCTCCCTCTGCCTCTGCCTCTCTGCCTCTCTGCCTTGCTCTGCCTTCTGCCTCTGCCTCTCTGCTCTGCCTCTCTGCCTCTCTGCCTCTCTCTGCCTCTGCCTCTGCCTCTCTGCCTCCTGCCTCTCTGCTCTCTGCCTCTGCCTGCTCTCTGCCTCTGCCTCTGCTTCTGCCTCTGCTCTGCTCTGCCTCTGCCTCTGCCTCTCTGCCTCTGCCTCTCTGCCTCTCTGCCCTTGCCTCTGCCTCTGCCTCTGCCTCCTCTGCCGTCTGCCTTGCCTCTCTGCCTCTCTGCCTCTCTGCCTCTCCTGCCTCTCTGCCTGCTCCTGCCTCTCTGCCTCTCTGCTTCTGCCTCTGCCTGCCTCCTGCTCTTGGTCTGCTCCCTCCCCTCTGCTCATTACTTGCTCGCTCGAGTGCTGAGATTAAAGGCTTGGACACCGAATTTCCATGACTGTCAACCACAATTATCTAGACTGTCTCCGATGATTGACTAACAGACCAGATCACTTAGCATTAGTCCTTGGACTGTCTACACAGGCACAGAGCAGGTAGCCAGACCTCTGTGCCATGCTCTCCCATGTATTCTGTTCCGTGTTCTACTCTAGTCAGCAGAGTGGTGTTCCAACTTGTGCCTGTCCTGTTTGATTGTTCCGTCCCGAACTCTGTTCCTCATAAAATGATAAGTCAAGCAGCTGATCATGAATGTAGACACCGCTCTGCCGGAAATGTTCCCCTCAAAGAAATGTTGTCACAGAATGCTTATACAGAGATGTGCGGTAAACCGAAATTGACGTAACAGGCTGGGTTCCAGAGTCATCACAAACTGTTGATGAGAGTGTGCCATGTGCACAGCAGCCGGAAATAGCCACTCGTTGCCATGTTTGGTTAGCTATCAGAATTTGATACAATGTTGCAAAAGTCAGTGCCACTCAAAGCAGGCTGAAGATGAGCGTACCTCCATGAAAGTTGCTTTGCAACATGTTGCTCTGAACCACGCAGAAAATGATTGAGGCTTGCGACTCTCGACAGGTTATAGCCTCTTTCATGTGAACCAGCAAGTAAGGCCCCACTTACAGACACCTGAAGATATTCTGTCCCACTTCTCACAAAGACCGAGAAAGGCAACCCGAGGGAGGGGCAGGGTGCTTCACCTCAGGGCTTTTAAATGACTAGAAGGTAACTTTGAACCATTACTGCCAATATTGGCAGTTCTGTTTGGTTTGATCTAAATGTTTGTTGAAATGCAATATAAATTTACAAAGTAGCTTGAAGATCTCAGGCTTGATGTCTGCCTTTCCTCTCATCTCATTGGGTTCATGTGTCTGAGCACATGATAGGTACCTCTGCCCTAGGCCTATGGGCACCTCACTGCCCCTCTGTCCCTCTGCTATCCACTCCAATCCATCCCTGAAACCCTTCCCTCCCAGTTTCCCCCGCATTACACAGTAAAGGTGGATTCTCAAGTCTCCTGTGTTCCTGCCTCTAATGCCCCAATCCAGTGGGTGACTATCTAGGTAAGGCCTCTGAGAACATACAGGCCTGGAGACTGGAATTCACAGGGAAGTCTGTCTCATCCAATGGCCAGAGACCTCTGTGCCTTTCTCTGTTCTTGGAAACTTTGTCCAGCAGTCACCCACCATACAGGTGAGGGGTACGTGCTGGGCCAGTGAGTGTATGAGATGGTGCTAAAAAATTAATTAAAACCCCATACTGGCAACCACAAAGTTGCGTCCTTTTTCCTTAGTCCTTTCTCAGACTGTTATGGCAATTTGAGAGAAGTCATCTTGTCACATGAACTGAACACAGACTTGCTCTTGGGGTGCTCTGCCATGTGACTGTCATCTCTGCCTAGGCCCCTGTGTGCCCTGCCCCATCTTCATGCTGGATGGTGTCCGATTCATGTTCCTTACAGGATCATGTTTCTATTTAGGCTGTGGAGTCACAGAGTCATCCAGGGGTTTTGTGCCACTTCCTGCCACCAAGGGTTAGCCTATCGTGCCCATTGTGTTTTAAGCTTACTGTCCTCTGCAGAGAACTCTCCTGTCACTTAGAAACTCGAGGGCCCTTGAGATTCCAGGCTTTCCAACTCGCCACCTCCAGTGTGGGAGTAGCACGAGCAGATTTGATCCCAATGAGTCTTGTAGACCGTCCGCATATCTGAAGAGTTCTGTGGCTGAACAAAATCTTAAGCTTACTGGACAATCTAAGTAGCCCGTGGATCTGGTAGCCTACCAGAGAGAGATGCTGTTGGATCAGCAGTTGCCACTGACTGGATCCTTTCCAGGTTGGGCACTTATCTCCTGCTTTACTCACAGCAGACCTCCAGTGGGCCCTGCTTCTGGTGACTTCAACTTTATGTTCTTTAGTCCTTAGTTACAACAACCAGAATGCAGATCACTAAAGACCCTAGTGGAGTGCTTTAAAGGGACATGAGGTAGGCCAGCAACACTGACCACCAGGTGAGCTCACCTGCCAGGAAAGCCCGATGTCCCCACTGTTGGAATACACCTCTATGACAATCACCATGCTGTGTGTGACATGCTTAATCAAGATAAATCTAAAAAATGTAATGAGAGACAAGAGATGAACTAGGGTCCAGCAACTTAAGATTCCTGGTAGGAAACAAGCAGGCATATCCTCCCAGGTAGAGGCACAGCTTAAAATAGGCCAGTGTGCTCTTGGACTCTAGAAAGATGTAGAAGGAGGAAGAGCAACAGAGGACTGGGAGCGCCAGGGCCACTAAAATGTTCCCTGAGCTGTGGGACTCACAGAATGGTGTGTCTTTCTGAAGCACAGGGCTGTTCAGGACCTGATGGCTCTCATATGGTTCAGTCCAGTGGCTGCCTTTCTGATTTGCTGGTTGCAACTCCATCCTTTACAGGTAGCCACACACAGCAGGAGGTTCAGCCCATTGCTGTGTGCTCCTGCAGGGTGCCCTGTTCACCTGGCAGACCAGATTTCCCCTCTGGAATCGGAAAGGCATTTTTGGCTACCTGCACCAACCTACATTCTTCACAGTGCTCTGTTGTCTGTATCCTAGAATTTTTGGTGTGGCTGAGCTTCTTCTTATTTATTTTGCTTATTTATGTATGTATATATATATATATATATTATATATATATATATATATATGCATATATATATTACATATATATGGGGTGTGCACGTGTTCACCCGTGTTGGAGCATGTGGGTATAGGGTGTGATTATATCTGTATGTACATGTGTGTGGAGACCAGAGGTTGACATAAAGTACCTTCCTTGTATATCACTTCCCAACTTATATACTGAGGTCTCTTCACTTGAACCAAGAGCTCCCATAGCTATCCAGCTTTCTCCTCTGTCTCTGACCCTTAAGCATTTGAACTCCAGGTTGGCCACTACACCCGCCTGGTATTTACATGGTGTTGGGGCTCTGAACTCTCATCTCACGTTTTCATGGTAAGCATTTCGCCCTCCGAGCC
Organism: Mastomys natalensis; assembly: GCA_021653895.1. Taxonomy (NCBI): domain Eukaryota; kingdom Metazoa; phylum Chordata; class Mammalia; order Rodentia; family Muridae; genus Mastomys; species Mastomys natalensis. Next base: position 884,518 of record JAJTUV010000087.1, read on the forward strand.
AGCCCCCTTCCTATTGCATAGTTATTTTTACTCCATATATCAGGGCTTCTTTTTTTAATTTATTATTTTCTGTATATAAGTGTCTGCCTATATGTATATCTGTGCACCATGTATGTGCCTGGTGCCCACAGAAGCCAGAAGAGGGCATGGGATACTCCTGTCCTGGAATTACAGGAGGTGTGAGCTATCATGTGATTCTGGAAGTCGATCTCAGGTCCTCTGGAGGAGCAGCAGGTGCTCTTAACCACCAAGCCACCCATCCATGACACGGCTTCATAAACTTTTCTCACTCACAACCCTCCAATTTTATATTATTATTTATTTATTTATTTATTTATTTATTTATTTTGGCTGTCCTTGAGCCAGCTTGTAGACCAGATTGTCCTTGAACTCAGAGATCTATCTGCCTCTGCCTCCTGAATGCTGGAATTAAAGATGTACACCACCGCCACCTGGCTTGCATGTGTACTATGATGTATGTATGTATGTATGTATGTATGTATGTATGTATTGAGACAGGGTTTTTCTCTATAGCCCTGGCTGGCCTAGAGTTCCCTATGTAAATCAGGCTAGCCTTGAACTCACAGAGATCCCAAGTTCTGAGATTAAAGGTGTGTCCCATCATCCCTGACCTCACAACCACTTTTTGCCTACGAAATGTTTTTGCATATCTGAGGTATATAGGTAGGTAAAATAGGAATATAAGCCAAGAATTTATTGACAATAAATCATAAATACATTTTAAAGGTAATTCTGGTATACATATAATTTTATCATTATTAAAGACAAAAGCAAACTGCATAGTAATGTGATGAATGTATTTGATAAGATCAAATTATGATTGAATATTTCATACTATAGGATGTAGAGCACCAGTTTTCAGATTTTGATTTCATAACTTTTTACTTACTTACAATAATTTATTTATTGGGAGTAAAACAATGTGAATTCGCGGAGGGTGTGTAGAGATCAGGGGACAACTTTCAGGATCTGGTTCTCTCCTTGTACCATGTGGGGTCCAGGGATCAAACTCAGGCTGTCAGCCTTGGTTGTAATGCCTTTACCTACTTAGCCATCTTGACGACCCTATATTTTTATTTTATTTTAACGATATACTTATTCTTATGTTATGTGTGTTGGCATTTCGCCTGTATGGGTGTCTGTGTGAGAGTGTCAGATCTCCTGGAACTGGAGTCAAGACAGTTGGGAGCCGCCATGTGGGTGTGTCACGTGGACACACAGTGTGAGGTGGCAGAGGTATAAAGTTAAATCAGTATCAGAAACTGTTAAAAGTCTGTCTGAATTCCAAATAAAAATTTCTTTTAAAGATGTTTTAATGAAACTCAAGTCGTCAAATCAAACATTATAAAAGAGGAAAACCAGGCAGTGAGCTTATGTACACCTCCAATCCCAGCATTCCTGGCGAGGAGGATGGCAGATCTCTCTGAGTTTGAGGTTTGCTTGGTCTACATAGCAATCTCCAGACCGGCTAAGACTATATAGTGAGACCTTGTCTTAGAAAGAAGAAAGAAAAAGAAAACAAATCAATTACTATGATAATTCCAAGGATAGACCAATTTGATACATGCATGCTGAGGAATGATGGTAGGAAAAATATTTAAATTCTTTACTTGTTACTAAACAATTATGTTTCTGTAAGAGCAAGAAATTTAGTACTGAAGACACAGCCCTTCATACTGTCCCAGGTTTCAAATCACAGCTGAGGTGTTTGAGGCAGCAGCCCTAACACTGTGTGGTGTGAGAGCCCAAAGCACGAGAAAGCCACGTGCACACATTGTGAGTTCAGGGCCAAGGCTGTAGTGAGGTATTCAGAACAACACAGGTGAGCCCTGCCCTGAACACTTCAGATTCATTATCCATTTGATTCTGAATCAATTTTGAACATGTTGAACATTCAGAATATTGTTGATTGTTGATCTAGAAACTTGTACGATTGCTGCATTTCTAGTGATGACCTCCCCATCCCACTCGAGTGACACGGTAGGGTCCTGTTTGAGAGTCTCAAGCTGGTCACAGGTCTGGCTTTAGATGGTAGCAGGTAGTCTTGTAGGCTGGGGATATAGGTACACATGGGTGGGGCATCAGGCATCACTGGCCTTGTAGTTGCTGTTGTCTCTGTCCAAGAAGAGCAAGTGTGTGAGCTGAGAGAGAGCGGCCAGCACAAGTGGGAGCAAAGCTCATGGAGAGGAGCAGATGAGAGGAAGAGACCAGCAGCAGCCCTCCCGCCAAGCTCCTGGGCACGCAGCCAGACAGCCCTGTCCCAAGCCAGAGGGTTAGGGACCAGCTTCCCTCAGGAAATGCTGACTTATGGCTGCTTTGTTCTATTGCATTTCAGTCTCAATGTGTTAGCAACCAGAATTACCCATCCAGCCTGTTTTCCAAAATTTCATCCTGTTACTTATTATCAAGAAGCGTCTCTGATTTTTCTGGTGGCTGAACAACAGTTGCTGCTCAGATTCATTGAGGATCAGCTACCTGCAAATGCCATGTTAATTGCAAAAGGATTTTTTTTCTCTCTTTTTGTGGCAGGGGTCTCACTGTGTAGCCCTGGGTAGCCTGGATCAGCACCTGAGTGCTAGGATTACAGTCATCCACCACCAGCCCAGCTTAGGAAACTATTTTTAAATTGTCTAGGGATCTTTTGCAGAGCAGTAGGCTTACATAGGTGGGAACCTTAGGCACGGGTAAAAGGGAAAATAAAGGGTGTTCAGGACAGGAGCAGCTGAGGCTACCATGCATCACATAGATGTGGGCAGGGAGCAAGTTATAGAGGCCCTATTCGTTCTGTTGGCCTGGCCTCAGAAGATGGAGAGTGGGAAGAACAGAGGTCTGCACAGATGTTCCTGGGATGACCTGCTGGAGCTGAAAAAGCAGGAAAAGGAGGCAGGAGTGTGCACATATTGTAGGGGATGGTCAGGCTCTTCAGAATCTTTATGGCTTAGCATGGTCTGGGTCTGGAATTGGCTGTTTTCAGAGCCTAGTGAGAGGTACTAGGCAGGAGCTCCTGCCTACACCTGGCCCCACCCCAGAAGACCTGAGGCTTCCAGGGCTGGACAAAGCCACAGCCCATGTGCGAAGCTTAGGGGAGCCTCGAGGTTCCTAGGTCTCCTGCTTAGCCAGAATAATCATAGGGTGTACAGGGAGAGCTCTCCACTGACACCACAGACACCCACGTTCAGACGTTTGACTTCCCACAAGACATCTAGCTCCTTAGAGTGCATTCATCTTTGATCTTCTCAGTAAAGGGCTCCCTGCCCGTCAAGGCCCAAGGGAAGGGGCTGAGCTGTCCCGCTGTGAGCTTGGGTGCCTCTGCTCATGAGAGGGGATGGTGCTCCCCTGCCTGGTCCGCAAGCCCTCTGTTGGCCAAGAACAGGGCTGAGGTGGTTGCACTGGGCACATTGCTCAGGATTTCCAGGAAGTCCCCTTAACACTGAGCAGATGTCCACCTACGCCTCGCGCTTTCTAAAGATCAACGTCATCTTCCGACAGCCGCCATCTGACCTATAGCCTCTAAGGCAGTTTGTAGGAGACTGGACACTTGTTAGCCAGACCTTAACTGTTTTAGGGGGTCGTTTCCAGGAAAGAACTCACATGTCAACAGAAGTGTCTATTTTAGGTAGCATCTTCATATTTATGCACTCTTTGTTCTTGTACTCTCAAACCTGCGTGCTCTTTACAGTGAAGTTCCCAACTCCCAGAACAAGAGAGCTGGGAAAGGAAAAGGCCACCATGGGGTCGGGGGGGGGGGAGGTAACACTCTGCCCTTTGCTGTCACGTGCCTTCTCTGGTCTCCCAGACATGCCAGCCAGAGTCTCCTGCACTTTCCGAAAGGCCCTGACCACCTCAGCAATTAAGACAGATCTCACCCACATGTTCTTATACTTCTTGTTTTACTCATTAGTAATATTTACTTTCAACCAAGGAAAAATGATTTGATTAGGATACCCATCTTTTGTCCTTCAGCCATGTCTAATGTCAGAGAAAGAGCCTGTAGCCACATGAAGTGACCTCCCTGTGAAGGAAGCCACAGGCAGAGTCTAGGCTCAACAGTGGAGCTCTTTAACATTGCTTTTCTGGGTGGGCAAGAGGTGCAGGTTCCCTGCCACCACCCCCAGGAGGGGCACAACCTCCCCTCACCTAACCACTGGAAGGTGACAGAAAAATAAGACGACTTACGTTTGACGGTGCCTCGGGACTCCTGGAAACCTGCTGATTCAGAGCCCCATCCTAGCACCTCACAGTCATGGGTGTCCACCTGTCCAGTTCGAGTCCCAGGGCTTGTACCTCCTTTACCCCTGTCCACCAGCCAGCAGGACTTCCACAGCCCCACACTCCGCTTGCGTCCATCCTCCAGCGTCTGGTACACCCAGTTGGGGGTAAAGGCTGCTGCGTTGTTGAGGATGAGGGAGACCAGGGCCACCAGCACAGCTGTGGCCACAAGCTTCTGGACAGTCATATCTGACTGCCAGTACTGACTATCTCGGAGAAAGTCCCAAGTCCCAGTCAGCCGCTGTGCATCCAGAGAAAGCCAAGATGCTGCTAGGGGTGGCTAGAGAACATCACCACTCATCCTTGGGAAGCTATGCAGCAGTTCCAGCCAGGCACATGAGAATGTCGGAGGTATGGGGAGAAGCCCATGGGACAGGTCCAAACGAGCTACTCACAGCCCTGTCTTATCCTGCCTCTTGAGCCTGGAGCAGGGACAAGCCTGTGCTGAAGCTGGTCTCCCCAAGACCCATTCCAGGGAGAAATCTGGGGTACCGGCTACACCAGCGAGAATCCAGAGTTGTAAGTGGGCGTCTTCTTTGGAACAGAGGCCAGGGAGGCTGTGTCCACAGTGCCTCTTGCCTACAGCAGTGGAAAACGGACAGTAACTCAGGAGGCAGGCACAGCGTGGGAATCAGCTGGATCACACTCCTCAGAATGGGCTGTGGGAGCCAGTCTGATGGAGGAGCAGGGTTGTGGAAGCAGTGTGGGTTTGGCCACCTCTCTGCTGCCTATCCCGTCTTGGTACCTCTGCCACAAATGGCAGGCAGATCCTGAAAAGCAGAACGCCTGCCACAAGGAAACGTGTGTATGCGCGTATGTGTGTGAGCTTCAGTTTCCCTGTCTCTCAGCAGAGAGGAAATGGTTGTTTTTGAGGCTGTTTTTGGTGAGCAGGAGGGCGTAGCCAACTGCAACAAATAGCAGCCCTGCCACAGAGCCAGACACTAACAGGATGTGCTTCCTGATGGGAAAGGCCTGGGGAGACTTCAGAGGCCTGCTCCAGCCCACCCCTGGCTGCCCCTCCCCATCTTCCTGTCCCATAGGAATAGTCAGGGATGCCAGCCAGGACACTCATCTTCTTACCTGTTGCTGTTAAACCTAGCCAGCTGTGCTAGGTCCAGGACCAGGGGATGCTACAGACACCACAGGTGGGCAGAATCCTAAGGGACTAGGTGTCCAACTGTCCATCTGTCCATCCATTGCCCAAGTCATGATAAGTGCTTTGAATCCCCAATGTCTACAGCAGTGGTTCTCAGTCATGACCTCTTTTGGGATCAAATGACCCTTTTACAGGTATCACCTGAGACCATCAAAAAACACAGATATTTACATTACAATTCATAACAATAGCAAAATTACAATTGTGAAGTAGCAACGAACTAATTTTATGGTTGGGGGTCACCACAACACATGGAACTGTGTTAAAGGGTTGCAGCATTAGGAAGGATGACAACCACTGGTCTACCACCTTTCCTCCCTATGGGGGCTCTACCTCTGAATGGCAGGACAGAGTAGGGTGTGGAGGCACCTGAGGCAGGCCACCATCTGCTGACAGAGACCCATTCACCTCAGGTGTGCTCAGACCTTACAAGGAAAGGCCCCTACTTGAGGATACTCTGCCAGGGGTTGTTCTTGTAGTGGCAAGAAGAGGTGGAATTCTGGGAGGGAACAGTGCAGGCTGGATAGCTAATGTGGCTTCTGAGTAGCCAGGTTTGCTGACTAACATAGTGATCGCTCCCCTGAGGCTGGACAGAGTGACTATACATTTGATCTCCTCATACCCTTTCAGCTCCCATAGATAAAAGTACCCCCACTCTGAGACTCTGTGTCCCACCTCCAGAGCCTCCCACCAGGGTTCCAGAGCTGTATAAAGAACACAAGAATATAGGTGCACACACACCAGGGCAGTATTTGGACAGAGTCTGGTGTTGACTAGTGCACTGGCCGTAACAGGTCATGATTGGCCTTTCCTGTCTTTATGCACTGACATGCTAAGCCACCCGTACTTCCTAGTGTTGCTGCCTTCAATCACACGTTCCCATATATAGTCAGGTTCCTGGCACTCCATAAGTTTACATTCCAAAGGCAAAGACTCTGTCTCTCTCTGTCCTGCCTTTTGACTGACATCAGTCCTGAGAATGTAAGTCCTCTGAGGGCTTGGACGATTTTTCACCCTCAAGTTTGTAGACAGTGTCATTATGGCTTACTTATATTTTCTATTCTCCTTGGTCTGGGTCTGAAGGAAATTTACGCTTCATTCCAGTTCTCTGGGCCCAGCCTCTCCGTGGGGTATGTTCTAAGAGGAGACAAGCAGTGTGGGGTGCCATCTACCCTCAGCTCAGGCTATGACTCCCAAGACACTTAAGTGGCACAGCTGCCATTGTTTCTGCCTGTGCCTCCCCCCAGAGGCAGAATTAGGGTGCAGCATCTCCCACACAACACTTCAAAGATGAAGTATTTAAGGGAGGTCGCCCAAAGTTTCTGTTAAGAGAAAATCTATTTCCCTCCTTAACTAAGCCAATTATCTTTGGGTAGTTAGTTATTAAATGACTAATTTCCAGTGAGAACCAGGAAGCTGTTTTAAGAGTTCTCTACGCCGGGCAGCGGTGGTGCACGCCTTTAATCCCAGCACTTGGGAGGTAGAGGCAGGTGGATTTCTGAGTTCGAGGCCAGCCTGGTCTACAGAGTGAGTTCCAGGACAGCCAGGGCTACACAGAGAAACCCTGTCTTGAAAAACCAAAAAAAAAAAAAGTTCTCTAACTCCCAAGCTAATGAGCTCCTTCTACCTCGACTTTGTACAGCTGGTCCTGAAGGCTGCAGGACACGTGTGGGCATCTCAGAGCAATGAGATGATCTTGCACCAGTTCTGTCTTTTAACTTTCCTGAACTTGGGGCGGGGGGAGGGGGGTTGATACCATCCTGTGCTTCTAGGAGCTTCTGCCATACCTCCAAGTGTCTCTGCCCTAAACCATGTGCCATCGGTGTGGGAGGGTAGGCAGGGGAGAGGTGGAGTTAGAAGGGTCCTCTCTTGAGATATGAAGCTCCTGTGTGGCTGGTAGGAAGTCCCTCACCCAGAGGGTGACCTTCCTGCTGGCTGTTGCCTTGAGTCAGGCCTTACATTATTACTGCATGCTCAACTAGCCCCCGCCCCCAGACCTACACCGCAACCACCACAGGTTCTCAAGTGCACGCGCACATGCACCACACACACACACCACATAACACACACACATAGATAAGAGGGGGGGCATCACAAGTGTAGTTCAGCCTTGCTGGTCCCCTACTTGCTCACTCAGGACAGGTCCAGCTGAGCGTAGGTCCTCCCAGAAAGCAGGCCCATGGCAGAGCCAGCTCCCTCTGTGACTGCATCTGCTTCTCATCCAGGCGCCTGTAAGCTGATGAAGTACAGATGTGATTCCTTTCCACAGTGTAACTCAGACAACAGGAAATTCTCAAGACTTGGACAGGGCTGGGAGGGTGTTTACTTCTTGGAATTTATGCCAGATGCAAACATCCCAGACCTCTACACCAGAGTTAGAGCCGTCCCGTCCTTGGAGTGAAGTTGTCAAGGAGTTGTATACAGAGAATGTCAGGAATCTTGTGGGAGTCAAGATGGTCCTGGACCTGAGTCAGCCACAGAGAATACAGTGTGCATTAGTAGAGAAGGCTGGAAGCCATTTCTTGGGCCCAGGCCCTCCCCATGTTTGGTGCACAGCAACCTCAACCTGGTAAGAGAGGGCCTTTACTGGCATTTAAGGAGCCCTCCTCCCAAATTCTTTCAGCCTGGCACGGCCTCTAGCATAGGCTCTTCAGATCGTTTGATCCAGAAGCCTTTGTGAAAATAGTGGGCATTGCAGTGATGTCACATGAAGGGACAGGGAGGCCCAGCAACACCAAGGCAAGTCTCAGTCTCCCACTAAACAAAAGAACCACTCCCCTTGCGCATGCCCTCCCGATGGGCAAAGAAAATCCAGGGCACATACCAGCCAGCTTTGTCATATACATATATTGTGTGTGTGTGTGTGTGTGTACACACGAACATACACATACATACATACATACATACACCTGTTGCTTTCTAGACAGTGCAGAAGCAGAGGGGCTACCCAGGGAAGTAGAGGCAGCCAAGAGGCCGTGTCCTCCCTCCATCCAGCCCCACACCAGGCCTTAGGAGGCAGCAAGAAAAAACTTTCTTTTGGTTTGGTTACATTTTCTTGAGCCTCACCATGTAGTCCTAGCTGTCCTGACATTTAGTGTAGACCAGGCTGTCCTGAAACTCACAGAGATTCACTTGCCTTCGCCTCCTGAGTGCTGGGATTAAAGGTGTGTGTCACTATGTCTGGCTTTGTAAACACTTTTTAAGAGTGTAAGCACACAAACTAGTTAGAAACAGGATTTTTTTTTCTTTTTGTGTTTGTTTTTTTTTGTTGTTGTTGTTGTTGTTGTTGTTTTTCTGAGATGGTTTCTCTGTGTAGCCCTGGCTGTCCTGGAACTCGCTCTATAGATCAGACTGTGGCCTCCAACTCACAGAGATCTGCCTGCTTCTGCCTCCTGAGAGCTGGGACTAAAGGTGTGTGCCACCACAGTCCAGTTCAAGATGATTTTTTTTTTAAAGAGTCTCATATATAGCTACCATCTTGCTGTAGACACAACTGCCCATGCCTCAGATTCAGCTAGCCCAGCTGGCTTGGGAACGCACTGGCACACCCTTGTCTGTTCTCAAAGTTCTGTATCGCTCACTGGAGTTGTGCCAGGTGAACCAAGAACTTCCCTTGAGATTCCAAACTTAGCAGTAGATGACATTTCTAGGAACAGTAGAGACTTAAAGAACCCTGTTCCACAAGGTTAGTGGCTATCCCACAGCATCAAACATGAGGCCTGGAGCTCCCTGTGAGAGACCAAACAAAAGGGTGGTAGGGAGTTGGCATTTAAAGAGTGAGGTTTATTGTCTGAGGCCCTAGATGACCAGCCTCTAACACTGATGTGCAGTATGGTCTGGTCATAGTTGCTGCTGGATGCTGCCCCCACTGGGGCCATGTGGCATAGAGCAGATTTTGGCCACATATGCTGCCTCACAACTACCATGAGTCATTTGAATTCCAAAGCCAAAAGCAGAAGGACAGAGAGTCCACCTGCTGCAACAATAAATCAGAAAGATGCTGCCCAATGACTGGCATCTCTTAGAGGTCGTCAGCTCAGCTCATGTGTCACCGCCTCCAGGACAGCTCTTGCATGTCCTCGAAATTGCAGACCAGAGCGTGCGAAGTCCCAGGAGTGGCTGAGTAGTCTACAATGGAGGAGGGCTGAAGCCCTCCACAGCTGGCTAGGTTTGGGCTGGGATTTAGGGGTGCATGCTTCCCTCTCTCCTAGCCTGGCACCTTGACCCCGTGTGGCTGTCATGTAACTCTGATCAGACCTCACCCCCTACAAGCAGTAGCTGCCAGGTGCATCACTGCTAAAATGTGTACATGCTTGCCGTCCTGTTACTCGATACACATGGAGTCAGTCAGAGTTCCCGCAGGACCCACACAGGTCAAAATGACCTATGAACAGAATATGCTAGCTTGAAGGAAAGGACACCTGGATATGTAAAATTCCAACCACAGACACCCACACATGTTGTGGTGGCCACCCCCACCCTAGCCATTGTCTGAGCTAACATAGTTGCTACTTTCCCTCCACTTGTGTTCAAATCAGGGAATCTAAGATGTGGGTCATCCATGGGTCATCTAGCTGCCCACAGTACAACTTGGCCCAACAGATGGAGAGCTCTCTTCAGCATCTCTCTTTGTAGGCAGGTCATTAGGAAAATGTTCACAAAATTGTGCTATAGCCCTACTCATCAAAACAGCAGCTAGCCTTGTGTGGGCAGCTACCCTCCAAGCTCCTTAGGTCTGCCACATCTGTGTGGCCAGGGAAAGGACAGACCTTCCCTGCCCCACTTCCTGGAAGGAGGCTGCTCTAGCCAGGCTTTATCTGGAGGGGAGCCACTGGGATGTGATGGGCGGGGCTGAGGTAAAAGCGTCTACATGGATGGTCCTGTCTTCACATCCCCTAAGGCCTCATGGCTGGCTGCTCTTTGTAGTTTGCACTCTGTGTGTCTCTGTCTCTCTCTCAGTGTGTTGTGTGTGTGTGTGTTGTGTTGGGAGGGACAAGAGAGGTTAACTGCGGGTGTGTGTGCATGCCTGTGCCGTAGCACTGCTGTGATCTTTCAATATTAAGAACCTATTCCTCTTAGTTAAACTGGCTCCCTTTCCACCTCTCTTCAGTATTTGTCCTGAGCTATATGTTTACAAAAGGCTTCTATGTCTAAGGCAGGGGCTGTCCAAGATCCAGGCTCACAGTGGAATACCTCAGAATGAGGGACAAGGAAGGGTCCACTGTCCAGCCACACATCAGGAGCTAGATAGCCCTGCTTCAGGCCCCTAGATTAAATTGGGGTTGTGGGCTCCCCCACCACCTTCCAAAACACCAACTTGTGACTGTCTAGAAGTGATGGAAGGCTGAGCTGTCATGGCCCCTTCTTCCTGTAGGGTTCCCAACACTGGGAACAGTTTAGGGAAGTTCCTTAGAGTCCCTTGCTCAGTTGTAAGCAAGAGGGTCTGTCTTTGACATGACTCAGTGTGTGCTCACAGTTAGGAAAGCCATTGTCGCTGAGCAGACAAAGTAACACAGGTGTATGGACTCTCCTGTCTTTACAGAAGACAGTCTGTTCCCTTTGTCCTCCCCAGAGGCCCTCAAGATCAAGGGTACTATCTATGTAAGACGTGCTGGGGAAGACTCAGGATACCTCTCTTTCTGTCCTTATTTTTGAGCAGTAGGCATGTGGTGCCTTGTCTTCAGTCTTACTCTGCAGGCTATATACAGTACCATGTAGGGCCCCCTGCTTGATGGTTATGTGCACTGTCAACTGCAGAGAAGGGGCTTGAGGACACCCAGGCTCTGGTCGGAAGCTGACAGAGCTTCCTGTGTTCTGTCTACAGTGAGACTGTCTGGGAGAACATGGCACGCATGTGTGTGAAGACGCAGAGGCTAGATGTTGCCAAGGTGTGCCTGGGGAACATGGGCCATGCCCGTGGGGCCCGAGCACTGCGGGAAGCTGAGCAGGAGCCGGAACTGGAAGCCAGAGTGGCCATGCTAGCCATACAGCTGGGCATGCTGGTGAGTAGTCCCAGTTTCAGACAGACAGACATCCCCAGGGGACAGAGAGGAAGGTTTGCCAAACTGAGCCTGCAATAAGAAGGGCAGAGATTGCTAAGCATAGACCCTCCTCAGCTAGAGTCTAGAAACTCAGGGCCAAGGAGATGGGGGTGAGGGCTGTCAAGTGAATAGGCGGTCTAGCTTCCGGTCTCTGCAGCCTGGGGCCTGCAGAAGGGAGGCAAGTTACTCCTGTCAGGTGTCTAGCTACAAACATAAGTCCCTCAGAATAACCTAAACTATCAGCTTGGTTTCCTAAGGCCTCTGGTCTCAGCTGGGCTACCTCCTCCCTCCTTCAGTCGCAGCTCACCACACACTTGCTTTCCCAGAGGAAAGATACTGACATGCTCCCTACAGTCAGACGCCACAGCCTTGACTTAGGACAGACCTCTGAGCAGGGAGTTGTGGGGGGCAGGTATTCCACCCACACTTATGCTGCATAGAAGGAGCACCCCCAGAGGACATCCTTATTTGTAGGGGAGCACAGGAGTTCTGTAGGACCCACCAGAGGCCAACTGGACTGTAGCATGGTTAGACATTCCCTTGACAATGTATGGGTCTCACTGTAACAGGTGACTGGAGTGTCACTTGGGTGCATGTTGCCTTTCTTGCTATGCAGCCCTGTGCATGGTATCCATGTGCATCTCAAGTGTGTGTTCTCAAGGCGTACTGCGCTTCTCTGTCATGAGCTCGTTGGGAAAGCTATTGTCCTGTTCTCTGACATGAACTTCACAGCAGAGTTACACTCTGACAGCCCCCGTGACCATCACCCTTTTTCCTAGAATGATCTTTCTAAACCATCAGCACTGCGACCAATGCATGATCTCTCCCCCCCACCCCCAGGAGGAGGCTGAACAGCTGTATAAGAAGTGCAAGCGCTACGACCTCCTGAACAAGTTCTACCAGGCCTCGGACCAGTGGCAGAAAGCTGTGGAGGTGGCGGAGCTCCATGACCGTGTCCACCTGCGCACCACCTACTACAACTACGCCAAGCACCTGGAGGCCAGCACTGACTGTGGCCTGGCCCTCAGTTAGTGAGTGGGACATGGCAGGGATGGGTCCTGGCTGTGACTGCCCCCTCATCTGCCCCTAGGTGATATTCGATGGCCCTGGAAGTTCTAAAAGGAAGATCTGCCTCAGAACGGCCCATGTGATCCTCCACAGGAGCTATCCAGGAGCCTGGTTCTGTGGTGGGAGGGGATGTTTGATCCTGTGTGTCAGTCAGTGTGGTACATACCAGGCTGGGGAACCCCTGAAGAGAAATGTGCCACAGGGATACAGCCACAGGAAACCCATTCCAAATTGGGGTGAGCTGTGCTTTGCCATGTTCATGATCTAGAGTTTTAATGGGCTCTGAGATATGGCTAACACTCTGGTCCACATAGCACAAAACATACAACAGTACACAGACCGCAGGGCTGCAGGCCAGGTGTAGTGCTCTCAGCCTGCTGCCTGTACTCTATGACAGAGCCCTGATCATGAGGTAAAATGGAATAATTTCTCCTTCCACAGTTATGAGAAGTCAGACACCCACCGTTTTGAGGTACCCAGGATGCTCTCAGAAGACCTGCAGTCACTGGAGCTCTACATCAATAGGATGAAAGACAAGTAAGTGTCCCCACTGGGATGGCACCTCCCAGTTGTGCAGGCTTGCCATGAGGTCTTGTGGGGTGTTCTTCCATGTCAGAATGGGGAACATCCACCTGCTCAAGAGACTCCAGATCTGTCCCTTCCAGTTTCATGCTACAGTGGTACAGGGTGTCAGTTCCAGTGGGAGTGAGACCCTAAGCTCCAAGGGTTATTATACAGGACCCTGTGGAGATGGTGGGCCCAGTACCTCGAGAGCCAGGCAGAGATGGACACTGCATTGCGCTACTACGAGCTGGCACAGGACTACTTCTCACTGGTCCGTATTCATTGCTTCCAGGGCAACATTCAGAAGGTGAGAGCAGGCGGGGAGATAGAGCATTTGCCTGGTGCGCATGAGGCCCTCAGTTGGATTCCCCGTGTGTGTGTGAGCGTGAGTGCATGTACAATTTAATTAAAAAAAAAAAAGGAAAGTTTGGGGTGGAGAGGTGAGAGGCAGTGTACCAGGTACTTGCTGCCTTTGCAGGGACAGAGTTGAGTTCCCAGCACCTGTGTGACAGCTCACACCCACCGGTTAACTCTGGCTCTGGGAGATGTGGTGCCTTCTTCTGGCCTCCACAGGCACGGCATTCATATGTTCAAAGACATACACATAACAATAAGATATTTTTGAAAATATCTTATCACAGTGCATCCTGTGGGAGTGGGCCTGTTTGTGTGGAGTGAGGCCACGGGACAGAGATAAGGCCTGGGTGCTCTGGGTCTTTGTAGGCTGCTGAAATCGCCAACGAGACTGGAGACTGGGCTGCATCCTACCACCTTGCCCGGCAGTACGAGAGCCAGGATGAGGTCAAACAGGCAGTGCACTTCTACACGCGGGCACAGGCCTTCAACAACGCTATCCGCCTGTGCAAGGTATGAGGTTCCACCTGGCACCTAAGCAGTGACGCTCCTGGAACTGGACTGGGGCAACCGCAAGGGAGGAAATGGCAGACACCACACCACAACACAGGAAAGCTGGGACTGGGTGAGCTGTGCTCATTCTATCTGAGAGCATCCACTAGCAACCCAGAAATTCCGTGTGTTTACTATATACAGGGGAGGAAGGGGTTAGCCGGACTTGTAAGAGCTCTGTGCAGGGGAGCAGTCTCAGGCTGTGAACACCTGGGGGAGGAGACTGCAACACAGACCAGGGAAAGGCTTTGCCGTTTCTTTTTTTTTCTTTTTTCTTTTTTTTTTTTTTTTGGTTTTCCGAGACAGGGTTTCTCTGTGTAGCTCTGGCTGTCCTGGAACTCACTCTGTAGACCAGGCTGGCCTCGAACTCAGAAATCCGCCTGCCTCTGCCTTCCAAGTGCTGGGATTAAAGGCGTGCGCCACCACCGCCCGGCGGCTTTGCCGTTTCTATGGGTCTGAGGCCATTGGGTTCTTTGTCATGACTGTGCCCAATGTCAACAACACACATTCACACAGGGTTCCTCCTCTCCCTACACTGTTGCTGATTTCAATGTTATTAAGAATGCTTCAAACAAAGGTTGAGAGGCCTGTGTTGTGAACACTTACACCCACTGCTGGCTTCCATGGTCACTTATGGCTCTTCTTGCCCCTTCCTTTCCCTCTTCCTCTGATGCTGTCATTCATACCCAGGGCTCCTAAGCCAGTAGTAAGGTGCACAGAGGTTACAGCCTTGTAAATAGAGACTCATCAAAAGCTGTTGGACATTTTTATGAATACCTGCCTTAGGTCTTGTTTCTGGAGTTATCCTATCCTCAGGCATTTGTTGTAATACTCTGTAAAATAGAACAAAGAAGTATCTAAACACCCTGGTACACAGTCTGACCTAGTAAGGCCTGGTGCTTCTTAGAAACTCAGCTGGCACAGACCTGTTGGTGATACCAGCACACCCCACACAGCCGCATTCTAATCTCAATGGGTTTGGGTATGGCAGCCAGAACTGCCGAAGAACCACACCTTCCTCCATGCAGGAGAATGGCTTAGATGACCAGCTCATGAACTTGGCCCTGTTGAGCTCCCAGAGGACATGATCGAAGCAGCCCGGTATTATGAGGAGAAGGGCGAGCAGATGGACAGGGCTGTCATGCTGTACCATAAGGTGAGCGCTTGGCCTCAACTGGGGACCTGCAGAGACTAGAGACACCTCCCCTTGTGAAGCTCCAGGAAGCCTGGCTTGGTGAACTCAAGCAGCAGCTAAGTTTCTACCACTGCCCATAGGCTGGACATTTTTCCAAGGCCCTGGAGTTGGCCTTCACCACCCAGCAGTTTGCAGCACTACAGCTCATAGCAGAGGACCTGGATGAGAAGTCAGATCCTGCTCTCCTGGCCCGCTGCTCGGACTTCTGCATTGAGCACAGACAGTTTGAAAAGGCTGTGGAGCTTCTACTGGCTGCCAAGAAGGTACAGGGATGGTAGGAGCTTTGGGTGGGAAATAGTTCTGCTATCTCTCTTTGGTTATAAAGTCTCAAAAAGATTATGGCTACAACTTGGGTGGAAGCCAAAGGGATCCTACCAGTTCACCCAGCATAGTACATCAACACTGATGCCAGGAGGGCAGCCTTACCACCCACCCCACATCTTCAGTTCTAACTAGGCAGTAAGTTCTTTGTGCATTTGCATGTATGTGTGCAATCGATGAACTGCACACAGCAGAAATGTCCTGTGTTTGGGGACTTGTGTGGTTTTCAAGATGGGTCTCTCAAGCTAGCCTCAGAATCCTCAAGTCATCCTCGTGCCTGAGCCTTTGAAGTAGCTACAACCACATGGGGGCTGGGGTGGTTGTTATTGGTTTGGTTTTGAGATAGTGTCTATCTCTAAAACCTAGAGACATGGCCTTGAACTCACTATGTAGCTCAAGCTGGCTCTAACTCACATTCTGGCTTCACCCTCTCAAGTACTAGGACTATAGGCATGCACCTGACTTTGAGATACATGTTTTTAATGAAAACATACACATACATTGTTGGGGTTTTGTTCCCTACAGCAAATACATTATTCTTCTGAGATCTGGATTGTTAATAGCATGAGGAAAAGTAACATGTCTGAGTCTGTCTGTCTGTCTGTCTGTTAGCTTGGTCCTTTTTGTGTCTGAGTCAGGCACAGGCAGTAGCCACTGTGGAGTCAGGGCCCAGCTTCCTCTGAAGGGGTGGCAGATATGAAGGGAAACCCTCTCAGCAGCTCAGTCATAGCCTGCCTTTGTGTCTCTGGCACTTTTGCAGTACCATGAGGCTCTGCAGCTGTGCCTCGAGCAGAACATGACCATCACTGAGGAGATGGCAGAGAAGATGACTGTGTCCAAGGACTCGAAGGACCTGTCTGAGGAGTCACGGCGTGAGCTGCTAGAGCAGATTGCAAACTGCTGTATGCGCCAGGGCAACTATCACCTGGCCACCAAGAAGTACACACAGGCTGGGAACAAGCTGAAGGTGAGTCTGTCTGGGCCGGTATATCTCAACTGGGCCATATGTTGGGCATTTGGGCATATACCCTGCTGCTGCGTAGACTTCTGGGTATCCTGGGCAGGGAGCAGCCTTCCTAGATAGGATGTTGAAGGACTCGGAGTGTGACCCATAAAGGCTGCTAGACTGATAGCATTGTCTCTTATTAGCAAACTGGAACTGCATTGTCATGGAGTTTTCAAAACCTAACCTTCTCAACTGAGCCCTGGCCCTTTCTCTGCCTAGGCCATGAGAGCACTGCTCAAATCTGGAGACACAGAGAAAATTGTGTTCTTTGCGGGTGTCTCAAGACAGAAGGAAATCTACATCATGGCTGCCAATTACCTGCAGTCCTTGGACTGGCGGAAGGAACCAGAGATCATGAAGAATATCATTAGCTTCTACACCAAAGGGCGGGCCTTGGACCTCCTGGCGGGCTTCTATGATGCCTGTGCCCAGGTATAGACCTGCTTCAGGGTCCTAGCAGGATTTCAGGGCCCCAGCAGAGCCCTGTAGGTCCTCATGGGTCTCTTTGGTCCAGGTGGAGATTGACGAATACCAGAACTATGACAAGGCCCACGGAGCACTGACTGAGGCCTATAAGTGCCTGTCCAAAGCCAAGGCCAAGAGCCCCCTGGACCAGGAGACTAAGCTAGCCCAGCTACAGAGCAAGATGACACTAGTGAAGAGGTTCATCCAGGCCCGAAGGTATGTTCCCTAAAGGAAAGCAGGGTAATGGAAAGTTAGTCTGAGGGACCCTTGTCATGTCCGCCAGGCCCTCCATTTATACCCCGAGATTATCCATTCCCCTTCAGAGGAGTTCAGGCTGACTTTAAGAGGCCAGGCAAAGCTTGTGTTTGCCACAGATATTCCTCAGGTAATTCTACAGCTAGATAGGATTCACTGTAGCCTGTTTTATCTCATACCAACTTGGGATGATTAGTTCACAAAAAGTAAAAAGATTGAGCCAGGAGGAGTTCGAGTCAATAGATATATCTAAGGGGAGTCTTAGACCTGGTCAGGGCTGTCTCAGTTATTTTTCTATTGCTGTGAAGAGACAGCATGACCAAGGCAACTTATAAGAGAATTGAACTGGGAGTTTGCTTAAAGTTTCAGTTAGTCCATGATCGTCAGGCCCAGAGCATGGCAGACAGGCATGGTGCTGGGGCAGTGGCTGAGAGTCTGCGTCTTAGCCACAGGCTGTAGGCAGAGAGGCTGGGCTTGGCATGGGCTTTCAAAACCTCAAGGCCCACTGGTAGCCACACAGGTCTTCCAACCAGGCCACACCTCCGAATCCTGCCCTAAACAGTTCTACCAAGGAGACAGAGCATTCACATATATGAGTCCATGGGGGCCATTCTCATTCAAAGCACTACAGGGGCCAAGCAGGGATTTCCCAAGTGAGAGGCCACATGTAGTGTGCATGCGTGCAGGAGACTGTAGCAGGGACTGTGGGGGTCACAGAACTCACTTCTCTTGTCCTGTATGGAGGAGTGGTGCCTTGTTTCCTTTTTCACTTAGTGGCCAAGAATATACATTTATCCTGATACTCTTGGTTCTTGTCAGATAATTCAGCTACCCAGAGAGCCCCTGTGTGGTCACTACGACGTGAGTAAACAGCTTTGAGCTCAGCTTCTGCCTGGCGAAGTAGTTTTCTTATCTGAGAAATCGTCAGGAGTTTCAAAAGCATTTTTTTTAATTTATTTATTTTTTTTCTTTTTCTTTTTCTTTTTTTTTTTTTTAGTTTTTTCGAGACAGGGTTTCTCTGTGTAGCCCTGGCTGTCCTGGAACTCACTCTGTAGACCAGGCTGGCCTCAACTCAGAAATCCACCTGCCTCTGCCTCCCAAGTGCTGGGATTAAAGGCGTGCGCCTCCACTGCCTGGCTTTCCAAAGCATCTTAAACATGTACACAGTGGGCTTTTTAGAAAGGCACCCTCCATGGGTCTGGGTAGAGTCAAGGCTGCGTCAATGGTTAGCCCGTCCTGAGGTGCAGGAAGCAGGGGAAGAACACTAGCAGGAAGTAGCTCTCAGCCACAGGGATGATACGTGCACATGAGCACAGGAGAAAGGGTGTGAGAGACACTGAGCAGCCCCAGAAGAGTCAGGGGTTGGAGAGACACAGCTTGAGTCCACATGGCAGACTCTCTAGAAGTAGGAGCCAGGCACCTTTCGGCTCCAAGTCCCCCACCCTGCGCTAGGCCCGTCACCTGCCAGTCACCATTCTAAGCAGTTGTCCACAGACCTCTATGTTCAGGCACATGTGCACCTCTAACAGGAAGGTTCTTCCTAACTGCCATGTTCAAGCTCAAGATGGCACACCTTTCTCCATGTGCCTGCCTCCCATTTGCCCTTTCTAAACAGATCTTGGTTTCAAAACACAGGACCCAGCACTGAAGATGAAGATGCAGATGCAGAGTGTATGTTAAGTGAATGGATTTATAATTGAACAGATTAAGGAATCACAACACACACACACACAAATGCCGTCTGGCCATTCCTTCAAGCTGCTCCTGCAGGACAGGTACCCACACCAGCTTTTGGCATGCAGTAAGTGTTGTGGGTCAGGCTCAGGCCTTGTCTGTCATCTTGTTAGGACATACACAGAGGACCCCAAAGAGTCCATCAGGCAGTGCGAGCTACTCCTAGAAGAGCCAGACCTGGACAGCACCATCCGTGTTGGGGATGTCTATGGCTTCCTGGTGGAACACATGTGCAGATGGAGGAATACCAGATGGTAAGGCTTACCCACTTCCTGGTGCTGCACAGCACAGGCTCCTGGTTGTTGAAAGACTGATTAGTTCCTTTGAGGCAACAAGCTAACTGTTCTAGTTTACTTTCTGTTGTTTTGATAAACACCCTGACCAAAAGCATCTTAGGACAGAAAGGGTTTATTTTACCTTACAATTCCTAGGTTACAGTCCATCACTGAGGGGAAGTGAGGGCAGGAACTTGGGCAAACAGATGCCATGACAGAACACTGCTTATTGGCTTGTTCCCTATAGCTTGCTTTCTTAGACCACCCAGGACCACCTTCCCAGGGGAGACACTACCATCTAGTAGGCTGAGCCCTCCTATCTCGATCATTTTTTTTTTTTTTTCTTTTTTGGTTTTTCAAGACAGGGTTTCTCTGTATAGCCCTGGCTGTCCTGGAACTCACTTGGTAGACCAGGCTGGCCTCGAACTCAGAAATCCGCCTGCCTCTGCCTCCCAAGTGCTGGGATTAAAGGTGTGCGCCACTACCGCCCGGCTATCTCGATCATTATTAATCAAGAAAATTCAGGGCTGGAGGAAGGGAGGGCGGGAGGGCGGGAAGGAGGGAGAGAGAGAGAGGAACAGTTGCTTTTGCAGTGGGCTCCATTCAGTCCCCACGACCCACAAATGGCTCATTGCCGTCCATACGTAACCCAGTTCCAGGGAACCCGACATTTTCATCTGCCTTCCCTAGCTAGGTACGAGGCACACACATGCTACACATACACAAAAGCAGACAAAATACATATAAACCTTGGAAAATAAAGAAAATGCCCCACAGACTTGCCTACAAATTAATGTTTTGGGGGCATTTCTTCAATTGAGGTTGACAAAAAATGAACTAGCACATTGGCTTTGCTTGTCCTTGAGAGTGTCTACCAGTCCCATGGTTTTTAACCAGGCTTTATGATGCTGTTAAGTAGAGTCTTGTGTAGTCCATGCTGGCCTTGAACTATACCTGGTCCTCCTCCTTCCTCTACTCACCTAGTGCTGAAATTATAGGTGTGGCCACCATGCTGTGTGTGCAACCCTGGAGACTGGGCACCCTACTCACTGAGCTACATCCCCAGCCAGCTTTCATTTCACTAATAAATAAATCACAATGTCCTATGTAGAAGTAACTAGCTACTTGCCAGCATTTGTGTGACCATCTTTCATTATTCATCCCCATGGCTGTCTGATGTACTAAACCTCTCTCACTGTGTGACATATTCATAGTGGCTCATGTTCTGGACTCCTCATGTCTCTCTGTGGCTGTGACATGTTCATGGTGGCCAATGTTCTAGACGAGTCGTCTTTCACTGTGGCTGTGACATGTTCACGGTGGCGGATGTTTTAGATGTGCCATATCTGTGCCTGATGCTGGGCATCTCAGACTTGTCACCCACTTGTCTTCGTAAGGTGTTCCAGACATTCTCATCATCTACTTGTTTTTTGTTTGAGTTAGTTTATTTTCTAAATACATTTCCTGTATCAGACGTGATCTGTTTTGATTCTGCCTCCTCTTTTTCTCTCTCCTTTCTTTACAGAATTCCATCTGCTTGCATCTCTTGAAGTTGTAGCCAAAATCTGCTTTCTGTTTAGCCTTTCCTTCTCATAAGTACTACTCTGATGTTGAGTCCACCCAGACTTCTCACCTCAAACTTGGTCATTTGATACCCGAGTCTGACTTGGCATCTTCCAGACTGGCCCTGCTGTGTCAAGACCCAGTGCCTTCCAGCCTCCAGTCTGTTTTTTACTTTTTCTCACAGTGCTCCTTCTTCCTCTAATGCTGCTGCTGCTGCTGACTTCCAGCCTTCTCTTGAGCTTCTGCCATCCTTGGCTGAGTCCTAAGCTTGTCCTTTGACTTTGTGTTCCATGTGCCACCAGCAAATAGGCAACTTCTGTTGCCTATAACTCAGGCAGCATTTCCCATCCCTTTGGCTCTTGTTCATTTGACTCCCGGTCCTGGGGTTTATGGTTTGATATCAGAACTAGCCAAGCAGCACAATATAGCCTTGTTTCTTTTTTATGACCTTACAGATAGTCATCTTCCTATTATATTTATCCAATAACATCATTCTAAGAGTTTTGTTATACTAAGATCTAGCCAGTTATGGTGGCATAGGTCTATAGTTCTAGCACTCAGGAGGCTGAGGCAGGGAGATTACAAGTTCAAGGCCAGCCTAGTGTACTAGTTCCAGGGGCAGCCAGGGACACACCGCTAAACCCCTTTAAAAAAAACAAAAAAAACAACAAAAAAAAAAAAACAGAAGCAGCTAGAAATAATATATACTCATTACTTTAATTTTTTTTGTTTTTCGAGACAGGGTTTCTCTTTGTAGCCCTGACTGTCCTGGAACTCACTCTGTAGACTAGGCTGGCCTTGAACTCAGAAATCCGCCTGTCTCTGCCTCCCAAGTGCTGGGATTAAAGGCGTGCGCCACCACTGCCCGGCTTAAATTTTTTTTAAGCTGCTAGGAATTCTTCTGTTCCTATCTTGAATTGATATGCACTTCTAGGGATAAGCCCTAGAAACCCCGTAAGTCCTCTTTCCTTCCCCATTGCATGCAATGCACTTTGCAGATGAACATGTATATGCTGTATAGGGAGGTATGCGTCTCCACGTTAAGCTGGGTCTGACGGCCCAGCCCCCAACTCTCTAAGCAAGTCCTCTGCAAAGCCAAAGAAATCCCAAAGAAACCCACTGATGGTTCCAGTTTGTAGGTCTAAGGTCAGGGACTACTCAAGCAGGAGACAATTATAGGCCAAGTGAACCAGGTTAAACCAGACACTTGACCCAAAAAAAAAAAAAAACAAGAAGCTGAGGACCTAGGTCAGACCCTGCATATATGTTATGGCTGAGTAGCTTGGTGTTCTCGTGGGACTTCTAAGAGTGGGAGCAAGTGCTCTCCCTGACTCTTTGCTGGGACCCTGTTCCTCCTGATGGGTTGCCTCGTCCAGCTGTGATGAGATGATGGTATGTGCCTGGCCTTATTGTAGCTTGTGATGCCATATTTGATTGATGTCCCTGGGAGGCCTGCTCTTTTCTGAGGGAAGGCAGAGGAGGTGGGTCTAGGGGAGAGTGGAGGGATGGAGAGACTGGGGAAGAGGAGGGAAGGGAAACTGCAGTCAGGATGTAACATATGAGAGATGAATGAGGAAGGGAGGGAGAGGGAGGGAGGGGGAGGAGGGAGGGAGGGAGGGAGGGAGGGAGGGAGGGAGGGAGGGGAGGGAGGGAGGAGCGGCTTGACCTCAGTTTAGCCAAGCACATGCCCCAGAATGGGTAAGAGATCCACCCTCCTTTGCCAAGTGTCCAGGAACATCCGTGGTAAGCAGACTCCAGAGAGAAAGTAGGCTCTAGCACTCACACCAGGTTTTTGTGTCCGGGCTGTAAGGACCCTCCCTTAAGGACTGCTGTTCATGTTCAGTTTAGGGTTGCCACTCAGAACCTGAAACATGTGATGGCCTCCCACACGGAGTCCTTTACAGATACTCGTGACCCCAAGTGCCTCTCCAAGTGAAGGCTTTTCTCTTACCTAGAGGAAAGAATGGTTTCCTTGGCCCTGAGAGTGAGCAGGGCACTGATGTTTAGGAAACCTTATTACCATGAAGGAATGGCATAGTGCCCTTGTTCTCATCTGAACTATGGAAGTAACTGGTAGTCACATCTATTTGGCTTCAAGTAACCACTGTTCCTTCTAATCTAGGCCTATAAGTACCTAGAGGAGATGAGGAAAAGACGTCCTGCGGCCAACATACATACTGTGTGGACCAGCGCACTGTGGATGCTGTGCGCCAGGGCTTGGGCCTCCCTCCATCTCGAATCATGCCTGAGCGCGTCCACCACAACAGCATGGAGGACCATAAGGAGGTGTACGAAGAAGTGATAGAGGAGGTGGACAATGACCCCTGATGGGCCCAAGTACCCAAACCGGCCAGCATCTTGCAGCTTGTTAGTCATCGGAAGGGCAGCTCTGTTTGTTTGTTTGTTGCTATTGTTTTAAATTCTGCATTGTAAGCAGAGCAGTGGGCTGAGGGGTCCAGCACTATAGCCCAGGAGAACGCAGTTCTGGATTTGCCCCAGTTGTTCTTAGAAGGAGAACGGCAGGTGTCTCTAAGTCGTTCCTTCTGCACTCCTGCCTCTGAGTGCTTGCCAGCTCCTGTGGGGTTTGGTTTACTTCCTTTTAAAGGAGGTAGTTTCATTTCCCCCATGGTTTCCCAACAACAGACTCAGAAATTTCTAGAACTTTGTGACATGAGCTACATTTGGTGGCTGGAGACTCTTGTTCCTGTTAAGTGTACCTGGAGTTGGCTACTTGACAGTCCCCAGAGATCCCAGTGCCCCTAAGACCACAACAAGGACCACCTGGGGCAGGCCTGAGCCCTAAGGACCGTGCCTTTTGTCATCAAGTAGGGACTGGGATGTCAGGCACTATCCATGGCTGTTCACATTCCCATGACTCCAAATAAAGTCCATTTTCTCAGAGTTGGTTCTCTCAAATGACTGACAGTGAGAACCACAGAAGCAGCCTGTGTGTTGTCTGCGGCCTGTTTATTCTCATGGGAACACAGTGTTGCAAAGCCCTTGGGGAGCCAGTAGGCTACCCCTAGTCTGCTGTCCTACCATCTCCATCCAGTATCATAAACACTGAGTCTCTTGTCTTTACTCTTGAGGCCATGACCATAGAGCCCAAAGTTCTGCTCTCAGGAGGCACGGCTCAGGCCCCACCTCCCAGCTCCAATTCTGTCAAAGGCTGTTGTGTCCCATGGCAAACACCCCCCCACACACCCCCCAGTATTTTTAGCTGAATGCTTAGCCTAGCCAAAATACAAGTAACAGCAGGGGTCAGCCAACTTCATACACACAGGGACCACTGGCCCCTCCAGACCTGGCTCCCACATAAAGCCCAGGCATGTAGACTCTGCTCTTCAGGTCTTCCCTTCTGCCAGTGCTGATGGCGCAGGCTCCCCTCGGGCCCCTATGGAGACTCCTCAGGGCTACAGAGAGGAACTGGACAGCAGCTTATCTTTGAGTCTCTCCAGAAGCAGCAGAGCCCTTACTGCCAGCTCCCTACAATCCTCGTCCACATCCTTCTCGGCTATATCTGCCAAGGAGAAATAGAGGACGCGTGAGTGACAGGGCAGGGCCAGTTAGTCCATGTCTGCTCTTCCACACTGTTCCTCCTGGAGCCACCACAAGGCCTCTCTGTGATGTCCCACCACAGAGATCCAGCTCCACTGGAGGGATCAGGATCAGACAGATCAGATGCATAGTTCAGCAGCCCAAGCACTGACCTGGATAAAAGCAGTCAGAGGATACAACCTGGGGGATCTACCTAGCACATGACACGGGAAGAACCTGGCCTTCCCTAAGATGGCCGACAGCACAGGAAACTTGGGGAATAATGGATGGTACCTTATGTGACTAACCATCAGAAAAAGCAAAGCAGTAGAAAACACATAGGCCCAGGCCTGCCCAGGAGTCCTGTAGAAGCCACAGTTTGACCATGTATCAGGGTTAATCACAAAGCCTATTGGAAGCTAGAGCTCTGGATATGTCCTCCCCAGTTGGTCCCAGAAAAGTCATGGGGTGAAGAGTCGGAGTCTGCAGCTGACTTTTAAGAGAATATGCAGAGAGTTGAAACACAAAGGGTGGCAAATACTCCAGAGTGGTTCTAGACGAAGTCTCCAGAATTAGCTACCTCCACGTAACCTGTCTGGATTTGATTTTAAACAAGTCTCTGAATGTAGGCCTGACTGGCCTAGCACTTACTACGTAGACCAGGCTAGCCCTGAACTCACAGAGCTCCATCTGTCTCTGCTTCCCAAGTGCTGGGATTAAAGGCATGTGCTACTGTGTCTGGCTTTGGATTTGGGAGTCTTCTGAGTTGTTTTTTGAAACCTATGTAATAATCCCCAAAGAAACAGGGTCACAATTGTCCCCTGGTTCCCTACACTCATGTCATCATGCCTCTCAGAGCTAACACAGGACAGACCCACTCAGACTGGCTGGCCTAACCCCATCTACTCCAGCCATTCCACACCTTGTGTCTTCTGGTCCAGACACTAACCTGCCAACCAGGATCTGGCTTCCAGTAGCTCATCTGGCAGGTCCCCCAGCAGCCGCTCTGTGGGTACACTGAGGAGGACAGAGGACACAGCAGACAGCAAGCCCGGCGCACGTAACTACCAATCGAGGGTGGGGAAAGGTGAGGTATGGCTCTGTGAATGGAGCCCCAACTAACCTACTGGAAGACCTCCCCCATGTACCCAGTCCAGCAGGTCTGCAACAGAGCTCATTCCAGCCCTGTCTGAGCCCCTCAGACATGACTGACGACTTGTTAGGAAATGTCAGGCATGCTGCCTTGGAGACTCTATGCTGCCCTTAGCCCCATGGGCCACTCACATGTCAACGTGGAAGCGAAGGGCCCATACAAACTCCAGCAGGGCTTTACCCATAGGCACAGCCACCTAGAAATCAGCACAGGGACAGCTCGTGAGGGGGTTGCTGTGTTCATTTCCAGCACTTGCACCAAAGACAGGATCCCACCGAGTCAGGGGGAACACATGCAATGCCTCATAGGGCTTTGCAGACTGCCCCTAGGGACAAAGGCAGGGGAAGATATATTTTGAGGGTCCAGTGCTCATGTTATGACCTTGACCATCCTGTACTGCCCACAGTGCGGATGGACAAGCCACACAATGCTACAACTGCACTGCTGTGGAACTATGTAGCAGGGCTTTCAGTTCCCAGTCCCAACTCACTGTGGTGTTAACAGCCAGTACATCAGGGACGCTAAGGTGTGGGTCAGTCTTCCAAGTACCAACTGATCATCTCCTAAAAGGTCAAAGGTCACCAGAGGCCTACAACATAGAGCTGAGTGAGTGGGGCAGCCCAACATCTAATGTTTGGCTGAGTAGAACCCAGAATGAGTGCTACGATAGAAGCCCAAACCCTTAAAGGCTCACATAGTCTTCCTCCCACCTTCACACCCTGGGCCAGTATGGCAAAGGACAAGCCATAAGGGGGAGGCATTTCCAAGTGCCTCAGCACACTATGTGCTGCCAGGCACAAGCCAGGCCCTGAGTCAAGATCACACCCTATGTTGTCACTGAAATCTCACAAGATGACCATGGGACGAAACTCAGCTGCAGAGATGGGAGGAGGTAGCCAGTGGGCCAGCAGCATTGACAGCATCTTCATAAATCCAAGATCAAAGAACACAGTAATGATAATGCCTCACCACAAAACTCATTAGCAAAGGGACCTTCCAGAATATTCCATACCATTTAACTCAAGCTTATAAAATAATTCAAGCCCACACTTACACTCTACTGTGTCACAACTACTGTTCACAGGAGTGTCTAAAGTTCCAGAAACTTCACCTGTCAAAATGCTGAAGGAGGGGGAAGAAGAAGTAACCAGCCACAGAGTTGAATTCGTTGGGGACACCGGACAGTTCCCTCTGAGGACAGCCCTGTCAAACACACAGCATTAGTCAAGGTTCAATGCACCATCTAATGCAGTTGTACAGCCCCTTAGGCTTGTCCTGGCCTCCCTGGGTCAGGACCCTGTGGAGAAGGCACTTAGTCTCAGGCTACTGTGGTCTGACAGCAAAGAATTCCAACCGTGCACATCAACCATGCAGAGCTAGATAGTCCTCAACATGGAATGACCTGTGCATTGTGCAAACCAAATAGCCTGGTCTCAGCCACGAGCTGCACTCACAGTATCTCCAGACACCATAGTCCAGGTAATTTTTTTTGTTTCTGATGTGGCACTCCTGAGACCTGAATCTTCATTTCTATGTTTTGTTTTTCAAACTTTTTTTAAAAAGATTTCTTTATTTTATGTATATGAGTACATTGTAGCTGTCTTCAGACACACCAGAAGAGAGCATTGGGTCCCATTACAGATAGTTGTGAGCCACCGTGTGTTTGCTGGGAATTGAACTCAAACCTCCAAAAGAGCAGTCAGTGCTCTTAACCACTGAGCCATCTCTCTGGCCCATTTCCATATATTTAAAATCATGTTGGTCTGACACGCTTCAGTTTGTACATAAACTTTTTTTTTTTTTTTCCGAGACAGGGTTTCTCTGTGTAGCCCTGGCTGTCCTGGAACTCACTCTGTAGACCAGGCTGGCCTCAAACTCAGAAATCCGCCTGCCTCTGCCTCCCAAGTGCTGGGATTAAAGGCGTGCGCCACCACCGCCCGGCATACATAAACTCTTGCAGGAAGGAACACCAACACTGGAGCTGACCCTGCCTATGACTGGGTTCCTTTCAGTCAGCCAACACTTAGAGCTGCAGCAGATCTCAACCTGTGGGTCACAAACCCTTTCAGTCTGCAGATCAGATATCCTGCATCTCAGATATTTATATCACAACTCATAACAGTAGTACACTTACAGTTATGAAGTAGCAATGAAATTATCTTATGGTGGAGGTCATGACAACATAGGACCTGAACAGAGTCCTGCTACCTTGGAGAACCTCCGGGTCTTGCTTCTGATCCGCTCCTCCACAACCATCTGCCAGTCAGGAGCCACAGCATTGTCAGGCTGAGAAATGGCTAGTGTTGGTGAACACAAGGTGCCAGAAGCAGGGGACCTGTGCTGGGAAAGTCTCTGGAGGCTCCTTGGCCGAGACAGTGCCTGGGCAGCCAGAACAAGGACCTAGAGAGAAAAGACGCAGTTAGCAGGGACTGGAGAGATGCCGAGAGGTTTGGAATACTCACTGTCCTGGCTGAGGACTCAGGTTTGCTTCCCAACACCCACACCTTTTCTGGTTTCCACAGGCAGCTCACACGCATATTACACTAACATACATGCAGACAAAACACTCATACACATAAAATAATAACCAAAATGTTGAAAGAAAAAAAAAAAGACTCAGAGTATGTGTCTGTGAGGAAGGATGCTCTTCAAAAAGTAGCCAAGTATCCACAAAGCTCTGCAGCCATAGGAAGAACACATTTGGTTATCCCATAATGATAAATTTCATCTTGTATACCAATACAAGCATTATCTAAAATACACATCAGAGCTGGTTAAGATTATTGGTTAAGGATTCCCGGTGGCCTTGTAGAGGACTAGAGTTCAGTTCCCACCACCAATGTTGGATGGCTCTCAACCACCTGTAATTCCAACTCCAAGGAATCCCACACCATCTTCTGGCCTCCACAGCACTGCACACAGCATGTGCATGCACACGGCCACGGGCATACTCACAGACACAGGCACATGCATATGAATACAAACCACATAAACGGGGCCAACAAGGTGACTCAGAAGGTAAGAACACACAAAAACTATTTTAAAGCCACACAAACAAAAGACAATACTCTGCCACCAGCTCTCAGCCTCATACTGGTGACCTGTGGTCAGTAGACAGAATGTTCAGACAGAAGTGCTTTCAGAAGAAAGTATGGGGTGACCTTTGGCCACAGTCCATACAGATCAACCTCCCAACTTAGTGCAGCCCAGGCCTGACAGGGCCAGGAGTCTGGGTCACTTACATCTAGGATGTCCATGCGCTGCCGTAGGCTATAGTTCAGGCCATAGAACTGTGAGGTCAGATACTTGGCTACCTGGGTAGACAAAGGAGAAGCCACTGTGCTAAAGCTCCAAGACTACCCAAGGGCCCAGTTGGGGCCCAAAATGGGGTCACCAGGGTTTCTGATGCTCCTGGTATGGCTAGGGTCACCATGCTAGGACGTACCTGCTCTGGGTCTGTGACTGTAACAGCCACCAGAGCGCTTTGGCGCAGCTGCTCAAACTCTGCTACGCAGGTCTTCTCTTCCAGGTGCAGTAGCACCTTGGCCAGCTCCACACTCACCTGCACAGGGACAGGAGCCAGGACACCTTCAGCCCCAAATGCCCAGCCAGCAATACAGTGCCACCCTCTAAGATCGCGGATGCAGATGCCACAAGGAGAATTGACACATCCTCTTACTGCTCACCTCCCGAGTGGCCGCAGGGCTCCTATAAACCAGACCCTCCAGCACCTTCAGGGCCGCCTCCCAGCGTTCCATGTCCTCAGATGTAGTCAAGGCTGCACAGAACCAGACAAGCCTCAGTAAGTCTCAGCGCTGACTCCAGTATGCCCAGAGTGTCAAAATGAGGCCTGACAATAGCTCTAGGCTAAGGTGAAGTGGGGCCAAGCCCAGGTACCCCTCAAAATAAGCTATTGTGGTGTAAGCACAATGACCTGACCTCAGCGAAGCCCACCTTCCATGCAGTCTCGGATATACACAGGCTCCTTGCTGCTCTTCAGCTCTCTGTCCCCTGACATGTCATAGGGGATGAACTCATCATCACTGTGGGAAGACAAACAGACACCGGATCTGTCCATCTCAGTCAGGACTCAGGACTGTATTTGTTTCCTCCAGGGTAAGGCCTGAAGATACTAAATTCCCTGCCAGGAGCCTGACAGCTGCGGGAGATGGCTACATGGAAAGGGCGTACCATGGCGCTGCCCAGGCTCCTTCCAGACTGGCAGGAAGGTAAGGAGGGGACTGGGATCAGCACCTTCCTGCAAGTAGACAGTTCGTCCCCACATGTGAACAGAAAGCCACCCTCAACTAATCTTTGGACCCACAGAGACCAAGTAGCCCCACCCTACCTGTCCAGCTCCGAGTCAGAGCCCTGCGGCTGAGCTGGGGGGACATCACTCTCCATGGTCTTCTCTAGTGCCTCTACAGGAGGCTCTGTGGCAACAGGAGCTGGGATGGGCCTCTATCAAACAAGCAGCAACAGGGTCACCCAGGATAGCCTCATTTCCCAGAGATGCTTATATTATCTGCTCAGACAAGGGCCCCTAACTTTTGTCAGAAGGACTCGGATAGGGGCTGGGAATGGAGAGGCCCTCACCGTGGCTCTGAGGAGCAGTCACCCACAGGCCCTGGGCAGCCAAGGCCAGCAACTCACGGCTCATCTCATCATCTTCGTACTGTTGCAGATACACTGGATCAGTGATGTCCACGGCTTCCCATGACACATCCTCACTGATAGGCAGTCCAAGCTAACCCTCCTCTCATGCTACCTGATTTCATTTCATAGCCTGGCCAACCACCTTTTCTGAAGAGACTTCTGAATGCCCACCTCGAGCTAAGCATGGTGCTAGGTATGCTGAGCCTAAAAGCCACATCCCCCTTCAGGACTGAGACCCCTGAGTGCTGACACACCCAAGGAGACGACTCAGCAGAGGCTACACCTACAGGCTTGCAGTGAAGCCATGCAGGGCCCAACACAGTCAAGGCCTGTACTATTCAACCTGGCAGTAACCATGCCAATTAGTGGGCAGTGAAAGCTGACATGCTCCACACACTGCCAGCCCAGAGCAGCACTATTGTTTCCTGGACTCAGAATACCCAGGTCCAGTGCACCAAGGCAATGTCTCCTCTCCTGTCTAACCAAGCCAGGAACACACCACATTCCCACAGACTTGGCCCTGACCACACATAAACCCATTCCCACCCCCGCCCACTAAGAACTGGAATCAGAACTGCCCCATGCATGAAGCCTTGGCCCTTCACAAGCCCAGCATAGGATACTCCTCAATCCTAGATCCCAGAAAGGTGAGGTCTTAGATGTGCTGCTGTGTCAGCAAGGGTACCCCAGGGCCCTGTCACCAAGATGACATAGAGAAGACAGCCTGCTCACTTGGAATTTCAGGGGAGGCCCCTCAGGGTGGATCCTGGAGCTGATGACCTCGGCCACAATCATGCCCAAGCGACGCACAGGGGGCAGGCTGCTGTCCAGGCGGCACTTCACACCTGCCATCATGCTGGCCAGCAATTCTTAAAGCACCAGACATGAATCCTGAAGGGCCCCTCAAAGTGTTAGGGGGTAGGGTGTGCCCACGCCACAGCCTACTTACCATCCCGGATATCCTGCAGCTCTGGCTCCCCAAGGTGTGCCAGCAGACAAGGATGGCCTTGCTGATGTAACACTGCTGCTCCAGGGGTGCGTGGCGGATGGCACTGCTGCTACCCCAGGTCTCTAGCAGCTCCTTAAGCACCTGGCAAACAGCAGAGCCTCAGCCCGCTCAGGCAGCAGCTGTACCACAGCCACTGGAGTCTCAGGTGGCTGAAACCAGACACCTGTCCTCCCCATCAGAAGCCAGTCCTTTGACTGCCCTTCTCCCCAGAATACCACAGGCTTGGAGGGGCAAGTGGTGCTTACCTGTATGAGGAGTGGCCGCCGCTGACTGTCTAGAGCCAAGTACCCCAGCAGGCTCTGCACCATGGGTGTCTACAACAAAAGTGGGGTCCTGTCCACCAGGCAGAGACTACTCCCAAGAGGAATGGGATGGAATGGCTGCCAAGCTCCAGCCTCCCACAGACCAAAGAGTAGCTGCCACTTCCACCTCAGCCCCTCCAACTCCAGCTGATAATCTTTATACTGTCCATTTCAACCAAACTTGAAACCCAGTGGGTTGTCAGACTTCATACCCTGTGGCTCTCAGGGTAGAGGACACCCTCAGTGCTGGGTTTCTCAACCCAGATGCATTATCAGTATGCTGTGCTCCACATTACAACGATCTTTTGGTAAGGCTTCTGAACCTAGAGTCTTCTCATGTGTACATGTGTGTACGGGTGCTGCGGAGTCCAGAAGAGTGTATGTGATCACACAGAGCTAGAGGTCCAAGCGTCTGTAAACTTTCCTGGGTGGGTACTAGAAACTAAGCCAGGGTTCTCCACAGGAACAGTCAGTACTCTTAACCACTGAGCCATCTCTCCTCTTTGCAGTTTTTTAAGACAGGGTCTCACTATGTCAGCCATGCCAGCATCAAACATGGCAATTTCCACTGCTTTCCTGCTAAAATGAGCGGCACAAGCCACCGTGTCCATCCTTCACTCATTCGTGCTTCCTTTACCTTCCTTAGTGCATGACTGAGGTTGCGAATCTCCCTGTCACCCCTCCTGCTCTCACACGACCTGCCATGGTAGATCCCCAGGTGACCATGAGTTTCCTGCCTTAAGCTTCTTGATCTAACAGTGTATGGTAAGCTGTTAGCTATTCTCTTTGTATGTGTATGTGCACATGTGTGCACACTATGGAAGTCTATGTATGAAGTTTGTAGGTTGTTAATGTGTGCAGTCACATGGACATGTGCGTGCTTACATGTATGTGGAAACCAGAGGTCAACCTCAGGTGTCATACCTTAGGAGCCATCCAACTTGGTTTTTTGAGACAAGTTCTCTCTCTCTCTTATGTAGCCCTGGCTGTTCTGTAACTCATTCTGTAGACCAGGCTGGCCTGGAACTTAGAGATCCACCTGCCTCTGCTCCTAAGCTTACTGTGAATGGGAATGGCCTCAATAGGCTCATATATTTTAATATTTGGTCCTCAGTTGGTATAACTGTTTGGGAAGCATGTGGCCTTGTTGAAAGAAGTGTTTCACTAAGGGACTGGCTTTGAGGTCTCTAAAGACTCCATTCTCAGTATCCCTCTCCCTCTCTTTGCTCCCATTCTCAAGATACAAGCTCTCAGCAGTTGCTGCACCCATGTCTTAGCTCTGTCATCAAAGACTCTAATTAACCCTCTGAAACCATCAGCCTGTATGAAACACTGACTTTTATAAAGTTGACTTGGCCATGGTGTCCCTCCAACTTTGGTCTTTCAAGACAGGGTTTCTTTGTGTAGAACAGGCTGTCCTTGAACTTATAGAGATCCACCTGCTTCTGTCTCCTGAGTGCTGGGATTAAAAGTGTGCACCACCATTCCTGGTTTGGCAATAGGGTCTTAGTGGGACCTGGGACTCAGCAGTTTAGCCGGGCTGCCTAGCCACTGAGCATCTGTCTCTGCCTCTCCAGCCCTGGGATGACAGGCATGTGCCACCATGCCCACTTTTTATGAAGATCCTGGGGGGGCTTAAACTCGGTCCCCTTGCCGGGCAGTGGTGGCACACGCCTTTAATCCCAGCACTTGGGAGGCAGAGGCAGGCGATTTCTGAGTTCGAGGCCAGTCTGGTCTACAGAGTGAGTTCCAGGACAGCCAGGGCTACACAGAGAAACCCTGTCTCAAAAAAACAAACAAAACAAAGCAAAACAAAAAAAGCAAAAAAACTCGTCCCCTTGATTGTATGTCAAGATTTTATGTCTATGTGAACTAAGCTATCTCCCTAATCCCAGAAGATACTCTCCTTCACAACTACCTCTATCTCCACAGCCTTGTCATCCAGGAATGACAGCACAGCGTTTATTCTGGCACTTGAAGTTCGTGGTTTGTGGCATTATCCCATTGACTGGCTTATGCCCTGACAGCTTAGAACACAGTATTGGACTCAGGAATAGATAGATTGTCTGCTCTTTCATCGAGGTCTGTGGGGATCATTTCTGCCTTGTTTACATCTCTGCATTGCCCACCTGCCTCTTGAAGGATGGCCACATTACTAAAGTGACTCCATCCCTGCACCTGCACACTGCTGCTGTGCCAGCTGCCAGCTCAGGCTACTGGGAGGACTCTCCGGGGCTCCTGCCCAAATGTCCCTGCATGCAGTAGGTAGGACTTACTTCAGTTTCACCCTGTCTCCTCACATCATCTTTGTCCTTTACACAGGAGCCAGAGAAAGTCCTTCTCTCCTCAGATTCTCCACTCACATCCACCAACAGCCTGGCCTTACCTACTGTCCTTTTGCTCTCTGGCCACCAGGGGGACCCAATACCAGCTCAGGTCAATCTAGACAGACAGACAGCTGCTCTCTGGTATTCCAGTTCTCAGAGGCCCTCTGGCCCACCCTCTCAATTCCTCTCAGAACCAGGCCCCCTCCAAGGCATAACTCCTGTCTGTCTGCTTCTTGGTGTCAACACCAAGACATTAAAGGCATGTGCCACCAAGCCAGGCCCCTTTCCCCATTTTTAACACTTCCACCTGTGACTTGGAAAGCGCACAGACCCCACCCTGTCCTGGCATTCTCACCGTGTGCTGGTACTGCAGGAACAGAAGCTTCCGGGTCATCACAAACTGCGCTTTCTTATTCTTCACCACCAGGTTCCCTAGTAGTCGTGACAGGACTTCAGGCCTGTGAGGCAGGGGTAGAAGGGACCTGAATCACAAGTTGGCCTTAAAAGACAAGGAAAAACAAATAGTATGGTGCCCTGTGCCCTGCAACCTGCTCACTCTGAGAGTCTACGCTAGCCCTTCTGCCACCTGAGTTAGTCCTTAATCTTTCCCCTTCCCAGAATGTGAACCTCCATAGGAAGAAGCCTGGACCCCTGACATCAGAGCTGAGAGGAACAACCCAACAAAGTGGGTAGTGGGCACACAACTAATGGCCAGCCTGAAAAGGCAATGCTGAGAGGGTGGGCTGCCCCAACGGCACAGAGCATGGCCTCTAATATGGCACCCAGGAGAGCAGCTGAGGAGCAGGAGCAATGACAGAATCTACCCTGCAACCCCACTGCTTACCTGGGAGCGGCCTCTACAAGTCCTGTCAGCACGGCCTCCACTGCCCGGTCAGGCACTTGCTCCACCAGGCGCCAGCATACCCGCTGCCACAGACAGCTGTCCTGGGTGAGCAATGTCAGCTGGGGCACCAGCACACCCAGGATCTCTCCTGAGGGGACACAGAGGCCCTGGGCTTCAGAAGCCACCTCAGCAGGGGGCCAACAGAGGCACCCAGTGTCCACAGCCCCACAGGTTCACAGACATGGGCAAGCCCAGAGATAATATCAGCAGACCCAAGTGAGGGAATCCCACTGAAGGCAAGAGTTGACTTACAGGCCACCATATGGGACCAGTGATTCTCACCCTCCTCCAAGGGTGGGAAGGTGTCAGGACTACTCACTCTTTCGCCCCTGGATGCAGACCTTCCCGAGAACTCGAGACACGAAGGAGACAGAGCAGTCTAGGCCACCTGAAACAGAAAGCAAGACAAGACTGCAAAATAGGTCACAGGAAAAATGCTGAGGACATCTGACCATGCATGGTGACCTTATGCTTAGTCAGCTGCAGCAACTCCTTGGGACAGATGTGCATATCAATCTAACGTGAGGGGAAATCAGACAGAGCTGTTTTTAACTTGAAAATGCAGTAATAATGTGCTTTAAAAGTATCACACACAACACATACAAGCTGAGCGCTGGTGCCTTTAGTCCCAAAGCTGGGTTGACAGAGACAGGTGGATCTCTGAGTTCATTCCAGCCTGGTCTAGGACAGAGAGGGCTACACAGAGAAACCCTGTCTTAGAAACAAATCAAATCAAAACAACATCATCACACATCATCTCAATGATAATCCTGGCCCAGGAGCCGAATACTGACACAGAATTGGGCTCTGGGCAGGCTACAGCGACCACAGCAGCCCTGCCCACAAGTCTCCCTCCTTGGTAAAGAAGGAGCCATGAGAAGGTCAAGAACAAAGAGGAGATGGGGTAGCAGCCTCCGTCTAGTAGAGCTGAGACGATGGTGCCTTCCAGAAAACAGACATGGAGCCAGACATGACAGAAGGATGGGAACCTAAGAGGCTTCAAGGACAGAAGCTAAATGCCACTAAGAACAGAGTGAGACCCTGTCTGTCTCAAGAGCAAGACAAAGCAAAACAGACTTGAAAGTAATTTCTTTAAGAATCTAGAACCGCTGGGCAGTGGTGGCGCACGCCTTTAATCCCAGCACTTGGGAGGCAGAGGCAGGTGGACTTCTGAGTTCGAGGCCAGCCTGGTCTACAGAGTGAGTTCCAGGACAGCCAGGGCTACTACAGAAAAACCCTGTCTCAAAAAAAAAAAAAAGAATCTAGAACGACAGAGGTTTGGGCCAGGTTGGGGCCATGCCAAAAACTCCGAGGACCAGCTTCATCTGAGGTCACATGGGTAAAGGACAAGGAGCCCTCGGGGTGCTGGACTGAGCCCATGGAAGCAAGCTGAAGTGAAAACTTAGCTAGGAGCAGACTGAGAGTAGCTCCTGATAGGCTGGGGTATGGCTCAGACCAGAGTGTGCATGTGACAGGCACAAGAAGGAAGGCGTGGACTCTTCAGGAGGAGGCACAGGCTTGTCAGTCAGTCTCACTGGCCTGTGTCTGACAACCCAGGAATCATGATGGCCCTCCCCAATTCCCACTCTTGGGATATGTACCAGGGAGAGCCAGCTGTAATGTCCCAGAGAAGGCAAAGCTAACCTTGGACAGCTACGGGGTGATCTCTAGAGCTCTGTGAAGGCAGAGCTAACCTTGGACACCCATGGGGTGGTCTCTAGAGCCCTGTGAGTGACAACAGTTCCCACTGTGCCAAACATGCATGTGAAAAGCATTTGCCCTCAGAGCCAAGAACAGTCAGCACTCAAAACCACCAAAGACAGAGATGAGCAGGCTCACTGTAAGCATGAAAGTGGGCCTCAGCAAACTAGGACAGCGTCTCAGAAATACAAGTGACTGAGCAGGAAAAGCAGGCCTAACACCCAGCTAAGAACCAAAGGAACCGAGGGTCAGACCCAACTCCCCAAGATCAAAACCCAAAAGAGAGATGAACTCTGTCAGGTGATACAAGAGGGTCTGAAACAGGACAGCCTCTAACCTAGCTGACAGCACATTCCTGACTCTTTTTTTTTTTTTTTTTTGGTTTTTCGAGACAGGGTTTCTCTGTGTAGCCCTGGTTGTCCTGGAACTCACTCTGTAGACCAGGCTGGCTCGAACTCAGACATCTACCTGCCTCTGCCTCCCAAGTGCTGGGATTAAAGGCTGCGCCACCACCGCCCGGCACATTCCTGACTCTCAAGGCCCCACAGGCTTTGAGAAGAGGAGGGAGAAGATAGAGGCCAAGAGAGATGTTGAGGCAGGGTGCTCACCTTGGAGAAAGTTCACAACTGCTTTTAGTGCCTGCAGAACCTCCTGGCCAAGCAGAGGGAAGTAGTTCTGGGGGAAGAACTGGGTCAGGTTGTCCCCTGGAGACAGTTGCCCAGGAGATCAGGTAAGCCCACACCTTGCTGAGCAGTGTCTCCTGAAACAGGGGAAGCTGAACTTTGTCTGCGAGCTGACACTGCTCCTCCATTAGAGCAGCCACTCTGCCTATGCTCAGAAATGTGTCCAGCAGTCGAGCCATCTTCATCAGACGGAAGCTAGGGCTAAAGAATAGAAGTGTATTGAGCAGAGCCCTTAGTTGACCCCCCTCCACCCCGCCCCACCTAGTGTTCTTTTCTGGCCATAAAGAATCCGTTCCAGAGCTAAGGAAATGGCTCAGTTGGTAAAACAAGCCTTGCGAGCACAAACATAAGCTTGACTCCCAAAACCCACATTAAAAATCCATGCAAGCTGGGCAGTGGTGGCACATGCACAGCACTTAGAAAGCAGAGGCAGGTGGATCTGGAGTTCGAAGGCCAGCCTGATCTACAGAGCAAGTTCCAGGACAGTAAGGCCCACACAGAGAAACCCTGTCTCAAACAACAATGTGAGACAAGCACAGTGGCACATAGCTTAATCCCAGCATATAAGAGGCAGAAGCAAGAGGGTGTCTGTGAGTTAAAGGTCTATTCAATGAGTTACAGGGACAGTCAGGGTATATAGTGAGACCCTGTCTCAACTCCCTGACCCCCCCCATCAATAAAAAAAAGAAAAAAAAAAAGGCCAGGTGAGTGACAAGAGCCTGAAGCCCCAGCCCTAGGGATACAGAGACAAGTGATTGCCTGAAACTCTGTGGCAGCCTAGCCTAACTGACAACCTCCCAACAGATAAGAGACCTCATTTCAAAAAACAAGAAGCTGGGCATGGTGCACGCCTTTAATTCTGGCATT
Source organism: Mastomys natalensis (assembly GCA_021653895.1). Taxonomy (NCBI): domain Eukaryota; kingdom Metazoa; phylum Chordata; class Mammalia; order Rodentia; family Muridae; genus Mastomys; species Mastomys natalensis. Next base: position 922,496 of record JAJTUV010000087.1, read on the forward strand.
CTGGAGGCAGAGAGTAGAGATCTCTGTGAGTTCAAGGCCGGGACAGCCAGAGTTACATCATAGAGAGATCTTCCTTCAAGAAGATCAAAAACCAAAACAAAACACACACAAAAAAAAAATTAGTCCCAACAACTTCATAAGCATTTACGTTTGCTCATCAGTTGAAAAACACTCAGTTCCCCTGCTGAATAGCCAGTTACTTGTAGGATGTCCCAGACCCAGCACAGATTAAACACCACTCCTTCCCCTGTTCCGACCTGTTTGCTCGAATCTTTTTTATTTTTTTAAAGTTTTGATATTTTATTTATGTGTGGGTGTATTGCCTATGCACACAGAGCCTATGATTCTGGAACTGGAGTTACAGATAGTTGTTAGCAGCCATGTGGATGCTGGGAACTGAACCCAGGTCCTCTGGAAAAGCAGTCAGTGCTCTTAAGCACTGAGCCACCTCTCTAGCCCCAAACCACACAGTTTATAAAACCCCAGCTTCTCAAAGCCACAGATTGTTCCAAGGACTACCACTTGATCAGATGTGGAACCTGGATACTAGGGGTCCATGACAGCAATGTGGTAGATAGACATTTAAAACCTGAAATGTCCTTATGATCCTGAAAGTGCCACAGAATAAAGGGTGAGCCCAATAGAGGACAGCAAGTGACCAGCTACCTTTAGGCCATCAGCTGGGGACAGTGCAGACTCTCTGGCATGTTGATCTGCTCCTGCTATCAGCAATGTGGGCCCTGTTCTTCCTCCCAGCCTTCAACAAGAAGGAGTAAGGCCTGGCTAAGATGCAGAGTTCCTCCCCTTTCAGAGCTGGGCACAGCTACACTCAGTTTTTTTTTTTTTTTTTAAATATTTATTTACTTATTTTATATATGTGAGTACATTGTCGCTCTCTTCAGACACACCAGAAAGGCATCAGATCCTATTACAGGTGGTTGTGAGCCACCATGTGGTTGCTGGGAATTGAACTCAGGACCTCTGGAAGAGCAGTCAGTGCTCTTAACTGCTGAGCCATCTCTCCAGCCCTACACTCAGTTTTAAGGTGTTGAGACCCGTCTCAGAACTTAAGCACCATGTTGCTTACAAACTGCTCACCCGGCAGTGCTCTCAATGGCTTCCATCAGCACCAGGAAGGCTTGGTCTGGAGGGCCGTCCAGAAAGAAGCTCTCCCAAAGCTGCTCTAGCTGGCCATCAGGGGATAGCTCCAGCCAACCTGGGCTCAGCTTGCTGACCAGACATCTGAGGACGGCTGAGAAGTGGACAGTGGTAAACTCCTCCTTCTCCTCAGGAAGAACTGGATTCTGGTTCCACGAAGGTATTCTTTCAGAGTCCTCAGGGTAGAAAGGATATGGCCAGCATCCTCTGAGGATGAAAGGGTGTGAATGGCTTCCTGGACGGTGAGCCGGACAGCAGGCAGTGCTGGGTCCATTCTGCAGGACACGGCTGAGGGTCCGAGAAAAGTATGTTAGAGTGTCAAGAATTCTTCCCATGGCACCCATGAAGCTAAAGAAAGAAACAGGAGAGTCGGCTCCAAATCTCAGAAACCCCACATCCCTCTTCTGCGCTTCCAAGCGCTTTCCTCACAATTTCACTCACGCTATCCCGTCCTTCCCCGGGTTTTCCGCTGTCCGATGATCTGACAGAGCTTCAGTCTCAGACTGCTCCGGTGCACTGTGGCTGTCTCCTCCGTCAAACTCGCTGATACTTGTATGAGTGAGTGGCTCGCCAGATTGCAGTAACTGCAACAACCCCAGCGTCTGCAGCTCCAGGTGAGCACGCAGCTCCCTAAACACGAGGCCCTCGGCTCGCACAGAAACTGGCCATCCTGCAAGGCCGTCACCACAGCAGACCCGACTGGACCAACCACTCCTACAGTGTTCCTCCAACCAGCACGCTTCAGAGCCCAGGCCACATGCTCACTCTCGCGCGCCGCTGATTCGCCACGGCACCACGACCACGCGCCCAATCCAGTGTCAGCCGAGGGTAGCCGTGAATTCGAGTCGCAGAGCTCACGTGAAATTTGCACGGGTATTTAGAATTTCTGGGGCTGATACCTACGCGTAGCTAGCGACGAATTAGCGGCGCGCCCAACGCGCTGGTGACCGCAGCATCTGCGCCTGCGCAAGAGGAGGAAGAGGCGTGGCCTAAGAGCCTAGAGTGGGCAAGGCCTGAGGGCGGGATGAGAAGTGTCCGCTCTTTCGGTCCCCTAGTGGCTGCTGTCTCTGTTTTCCTTAATTCTGAAGGGACTTTCCCCAGCACACTGCCCTACTATGCTGGGTTGGGTCTGATGACTTTCCACTCTAGAGCACTAGGCAACTCGCTAGACTTCCTGAGGGAAACAGAGTAAGGAAGCCGGGAACAGCAGATATAGACAAGTTGTAACGCTGATGTATGTGGCGATACACAAAGCTGCATCGTTTAATGCGAACAGGCAAACCGCGTGTAAACTACCCTAAATGAAACACCACTGGCTAGGTAACCTCCCAGGGACCCTGACTGTCGTCTGAACTTAGCAGTATGAAACATTCCATCATGGAAGAACTTATCTTTGGCCGTCCTGATCTAGAAAATACACTGAGGGAAGCAACATTTCAGCAAAACTGGGTGTGGGTGGAAATTTGGACAACTTGTATTCATTCAACATCTTCAAGCAAAATTATCCTTCCTGAGCAGGGAATGAGCCGACTCGAGGCTCAGCAGTTAACAGAGCATACCGGGGGCTGGGGCAATGTCCCAAAGGTTAAAAATACGTGTAGCTCTTGCAGAGGTCCCAAGTTCAGTTCCCAGCATCTATGGAAGGGTTACCAATCAGCTGGTCAGAATCTCTACACACATAAAAACTGGGCTTAGTCAAAGAGAAGGTCTTCAAGTGGTAGTTTTCATTTTTCTCCATGTTTGTCCTCAGTGAGAAATGACAGGTGGCTCCAGCCCTTTCCTGTGGCTGATGTAGCTTCCATCAGGCAGATCTAGGCTATTGTAGGGACTCGGCCCTCGACAGCTTTACAATTTGTGTGTAGCTTGGCCTGCCAACCGCTCAGCTGTCGCTGCCACTGTCTCTCTGGCGCCTCTTCATGATAACAGCTTAACCCACATTACTGACAGTAGGCAAGCAAAGCCTGGAGAGGAGCCTTTTACTGAAACTAAATCTGCAACAAAAGGGAGGCGACTCAAGATAGTCTCTCACAAAGGGAATCTAAGCAGCTGCTTTCAAATCCTGAAAAGGGGCACTTCCTCTAATCTCAGCCTCTGCAGTTACTCAGCTAGGCCACCAGAGGACGGGTTGCTAAAAGCCTTGGGGCTGTGTCTTCCAGATCTGAAGCAGTTCTGCAACCTTGTAGTTTTCTCAGGGCCCTAACAGAGCTTCTTGGATAGTCAGTGCTGGCATTAGGGCAGGCCAGGGGCTGCTGACTGGCAACTCTTTTGCTCAAAGCATCCAGGACAAGAAAGGGAAACCTAGCAGCTTCTAATTAAGGGCTCATGTCACCTCAGCACCCAGTATTTTTGCTTATTTTCTGGAAATGAATACCAGAGTGCTTACAATAAGAAATGTTAACAGTGCTTACTTAGCACCTGGCCAGCTTCCCAGGCAGAGATGGGTGCCCTTATTTGTTTTAGAACAAAGGGGTGTCAGGAGGATCCAATCTTCACTTAAAGGTAAAGGTGCTTTTTGCTGCCAAGCTTGATACCCTGGTTCAATCTTCAGGACTCACATGGTGGAAAGAGAGAATTGACTCCTCAGAGTTGCCCTCTCACCTTCACAAGCACACACGGTCATGAGCTCGCACAATCACACACAAAGATACACACAAATAAATGAATATAATGTTTTAAAAAAAAAAAAAAAAAAAAAGACTCGCTCTGGGAGGGAGATGGCTTGATGTACAAACATGAGGATCTGAGTTCAAATCCTTAGCACCCAATGTAAAAGCCAAGTGAAGAGGCATGTATCTGGTTGCCGAGGAGATGTAAACAAAGTCTCCCCTCTCTTCGGTCCTGATGATAAACGGAGGTACGTTTCCACCAAAATTCACTCTGGGGAATCAGTGAGTTTACTAGGATTACTGACAGAGCAGTGGGTGAGGGGTTATAGACAGTAGCAGAGGTGAGCTTAAAGCAGTCACACTGGAAGGTCTGCCCAGCAGACCCCCATGACTGTGCAGATAGAATCCTTCCCCTAATCTTTCCGTACCCCTATATTCTGTCCCTTCTCTGAGTTTCCCATGGCTACATGCAACTAGGGCAGACTTGCATACAACTGGTTGTGGGGACAATACTCAAGTGAGGACCCCCTGTTCCTCTCTGCCCCTCCCCTAGGAGGTAACACCAAGCTCAGGTGTGATGGCCATTTGCAAGTAGGCCCAGGTTGATGGTGACAGATGGCTTGGAGGATAGTCCTGTACAACAATCTGTGACCCCAGCATTGGGGCAGGGGTGTACGAAAATAGGTATGTGGAGGGAGGGCTTGCCTGCCAGCCAGTCTTGCCAATCAGTGAGCTCAAGGATTAATGAGGCTCTGTTTCAAAATAAAATGAGGTGGAGAGCCTGAGGAAGGCATGTGACTTAAATGTTTGGTGTCTACACATGACCTGTGAGTAAAAACATACACAGAATAAATACACAAATAAATAATGAAGATCAACACTGGGTTCAGTCCAGAGGACAAATGGTTAGGAACCACCACAAATACAGTTGTTAGGATACACGTGGGACACTGTAGGAGTGAGAGGGGCTGGAGGCTGGTATCTCCAGATGGAACCAAGGCTTGAGAGTCGGGTGGGGCAACCCCAGTATGAGACCTTCCTGAATCTCCATCCCTAAACTACAACTCCATTATTTCTTGACCCCTCCGTGTTCCTGAAGCTCACCATCCAGGAACTTTCCAGTCAAGGCTGGGTTGGGGATATGCTTATGTTTCTCAAGCCTCAAGTACCTACAAATGTCTTTACTCCTGCTCCTGCTCCATTCCCACGAACTAGATAACTATTTTATCTTTCTGTCATTTTTTTAGTTATTTCTGTGATGTCATGGGTCAAATCCTGGCCCAGTATAAATGTTAAGAAAATCACCTGTCCCCTCAGAATTGTCTCAGTCTCCTGCACCAACAATATTTCTCCCGGAATACTTTTGTGATTTTTCTCTACCTGTGGTGTTCTGATGTTTGACCAAAAAAAGCCTTAATGGTAGCGGCCAGCCTCTGGAATGACATTCAGTGGCCTGTCCTATGGGAAGACACTCTGGCTCCTGTCACCTTGGAAATGCTGGTGGTTTTGTTGGAGACATCTTCCTGAGTTATTCTTATTACTACAAACTAGGATTCTTTGTCTTTTTTTTTTTTTTTTTTTCAGAGCTGAGGACCAAACCCAGGGCCTTGTGCTTGCTAAGCAAGAGCTCTACCACTGAGCTAAATCCCCAACCCCAACTAAGATTCTTTGAATAACAGAACATTATTTTCTCGCAGTTCTGGGGGTTAGAGTCTGAACCAAGGCAGCATGCTCCACAGAAGTCTCTTCTGGTTTCCAGGGCCTCCAGGTGTGACTGCCACAGCAGCTATGTTCCCATCTCAGCCACCATCTTTACTGGGCCTCTTCCTCGGTGTCCTCTCTGCCTCTATCAGGACGCTTGCTGTTGAGTGCAGGGCTATCTGGGTACTTCAGGGTAACCACATCTTAAGATGTGCCGAGACATTTTCCCCATAAGGTTATATTCACAGGTCCTGGGGTCAGAACTTGAATCGACTTCCTCAGGAACCCTCATTCACCCCTGCACAGCCTGTGACTGAAAGCCAGGCAGGACTCAGGAACCCTCATTCACCCCCTGCACAGCCTGTGACTGAAAGCCAGGCAGGAAAAGTTGGGTATGTCTAGCTTGATTTCAACATTACATAGTACACTTATCAAAAATATCACATTAATTCAAAATATAATTAATGTGCAATTTGTGGGACATGTGTGTGTTTGCGTGTGTATGTGTGTGTGTGTGTGCGTGTGTATGTGTGTGTGTGTGTGTGTGTGTGTGTGTGTGAGAGAGAGAGAGAGAGAGAGAGAGAGAGAGAGAGAGAGAGGGATCTCACACCTACAGTCCTGGCTGAGGGCTAAGATGGATCGCTTAACCCAGGAGTTCAACACCAGCATGAGCAACACAGCAAGATCCCTTTTCAGGGAAAAAAAAAAACATAACTAATTTAAATTTGAGTTATCTCATTCTAGAAAAAAAAATAAGTTAAAGGAAACTCAGTCTCATTACTAAAAGGGATTCCTTCTCCAAGGGAGTGAGACGGGACTCCATGGCTGCATGTGGCTGGAATTCTGGGTACCAGTGCAGAGCTGGCTTAGACAGTTTCCTGACCACACTCAACCCTGTCCTGCTCTGACTTCTTGATGGGAACTCCAGTCTAGGTGCTGCTGTTAGAGCCATTAACAGCTCCTGTGTGCCTCTGAGCCAAGCAAAGCCTTGAGCACATCCACTAGAACAATTTCCCAAAGAAACTGTTTGTGCCTGTTTGAAGTTTGTTTCCCTGGGAACCTTGGGTTCTCAGAGCCCATTGGCGTGAAGGCAGATGCCTTTTATTAAGGTGGCAGGAAGAGCCTGACACTCTGCCAGGACAGAAAGAAGATAACCAGTCACATGGTGGGCTTCGAGGAGCAAGGATAGAGACAGACTCAAAGGACCAGGGGACAGACATCAGCTCTCGCCTCTGTGTGTCCCAGCATGGGGTGCTTGAAGAAGACCCTGCCTTTTCTCCTCATTTTTGTGTCCATGTATGTACACAGGACTCTGTCACAGGAAGCTGACCCAGCTAGACAAAGAAAGCCATTTTTCGAGAGGCTCCGTCGACTAGAAGAGCAGGTAGGTGTACCACACTTGGGGAATTGGTTTTATAAAACCAGGAGCAGGTAAAGAATGGATGTCAGAGAGTCAGCCGCTATCTGTGATCAGTGGACACCAGAGCACTTGGTTTGCTATCCTTGCTGGAAGCCGACAATATTCTTACCTGTTTTTGGAAACCAGGTATTTGCTAAGCTTTACTCTGAAGTCTAACTAGACAATGTGTGTGCGTGTGCGTGTGTGTGTGAAGATGCAGGAGACCTGAAGAGGTCTCTAGGAGACCCAAAGAGCAGAGCACAGCTGCAGAGGCCTGGGTAGCGACTGTGAAGGACAGCATCCGTAGTTGTGGGAGACATGAGAGCACTGGGTCTATTTCAAAGCAGAACATATGCTCTGTCCCAGGGGTCCCAAGGGAGTCTGTAGACTATTCCCCACCCCAAGCATGTCCTGTACTGATCCTGGTAAAGCCAGGCATGGTGGAGTGTACCAGTAATCCCAGCACTCAGATTCAAATAAGAGTATTGCTGTGAATTTGAGATGAGCCTGAGTGAGGATGTAGTGTGTTCTAAACCAGCCTGTGCTACTGAGTGAAACTCTGTCTCAAAACAAAGAAAGAGCCGGGCGGTGGTGGCGCACGCCTTTAATCCCAGCACTTGGGAGGCAGAGGCAGGTGGATTTCTGAGTTCGAGGCCAACCTGGTCTACAGAGTGAGTTCCAGGACAGCCAGGGCTATACAGGGAAACCCTGTCTCGAAAAAACCAAAAAAAAACAAAACAAAGAAAGAAAGCAACAACAGGGCAGAGAGATGGCTCAGTGAGATGGCTCTTGCTGCTCTTGCAGAAGATCCAGGTTCAATTCCCAGCACTCATGTGAAGCTCACAAACACCTGTAACTCCAGTTCCAAGAAGATAGACTCTTTCTTCTGGGTACTGCATGTACATGATACACAGATACATATGCAGACAAAAAACCCACACACATAGAGTAAAATAGAACTTAAACCAACAACAACAACAAAGACTGAAAAGGCAAAGGCTTCCTTGCCTAGAATGCACAAAATCCTAGATACAGTCCCCAGAACTGTAAAACCATAAATAAATTAAAAACACATGCACTCTGAGCTGGAGAAATAGTTCAGCAACCAGGAGCACTAGGTACTTGGAGAGGATCCAGGTCCACTCTCAGTACCCACATGATGGCTCACAACCACCCACAACTCCAGTTCAACTGCCTCCAAAGAGACACACATGGTACACATATATAATGCAGGCAAAACTCTTATACACATAAAATTAAATAAATCTAAAAATTTTTTTGAGACAGGGTTTCTCTGTGTCACCCTGGATACCTTGGAACTTGGAACTTGTAGATCAGGCTGGCCTTGAACTCACAAAGATCCTCTTCCTGTGCCTCTACCACCACCCAGTTCAATCTAAAATATTTTTCAGTGCATTCATACACACAGCCTGTTCTGTAGTCCCCTCTGATCACAAAGGTAGCCCTGAGGATCACAGTAGTGACGTGACTGGATACAGTCTTCCAGAGTGTTAGGGCCAGGGAGGATCATAACTAGGGTCATGGGCCTACAGCCCACATTTTACACCATGCAGCTATGGGGCCTGAGGACAGTCACCCCTTTTTACCTGGCCCTTTAAGAGTAGTCAGAACAATCTCCTTACATGTCCTAGCATGGTGACAAGGATCAAATTTGTCACTTTATAAACAGTGCCACCCATAGGCTCGGTGTAGAACAGATAGCCTGAGCCTAACCTCATTCTCTTTACAGTTTCAGAGATTCCAACAAGTGACCTTAACACACCTGCAGGACATTGCCAACAACTACAATGTGTACCACAATATGGATGCCCGCTTCCAGAGCCTGGTGGAACAGAGCCAAGCTGTAGCTCTAGGGATGAATCAGTCTCAAGCTGCCATACAAGGAGATGTGGCCCACCTAAAGACCTGGTTTAGGAAGAGCCAGCGAAGGAGTCGGAAGATAGATGCTCGGCTTCAAGCCTTGGACCTCTCCCTGAGCACAAAGAGCAGGCTGTGGGTAGAAAAAGAAAAGGAGCAAAAGACACAGAGGGAGGCTATCGCAAGCCTGACCCTAAGCTTTCAGGCACTACAAGATGTGCTGGCCAGCCTCACACAGCAAGTCCATAGCCAGGATGCCAGGCTTGCTGCTCTTGAGGGACAGACACAGAGGGCCTCCCCTGGTACTATGGCCCTGGGGCTGACCACAGCCCCAACCCCCACCCAGCTTGCTCAACGAGGCCCAGGTTCCTTGCAACTGTGGAAGGACCGCCAGGCATCCAAGTCTTCATCCCAACACAGGAGTTCCCCCCAAGACTTCCCTGTCCATGTCCAGGAGATGCAAAAGTTCCAAGCTCCAAGCAGCCACCAAGCAACCCCATTAATGACCTACAGAGGACCAGGAAACAGTAAGTGATACAAACCTGTCACCTCCCTATCAAGTTCCAGGTTTCCCTAGCAATGCCTGAGGTTATCATTCCCGACCCTGTAACCCCAAAAAGCTCTTTTGCCCAAGGGCCACATACCCAACACCATAAGAGAGAGTGGCCTCCAACAGGTCAGTCTGCATGGCAGAAGGGCCTCTGTTGAAGTAGTTGAATCAGGAGCCTCAGGATGAGTCTCACTTCATACTAACAATACTCCAGGGTAGCCAAGGAGAAATAGTTGAGTTTGTGTTTGTGCAGGAGCCCAACACCAGCCTAGGACAAGGACAGAAACGGTTGGTACATTGTTTGGCACAAAGCAGTGACTTATATTTCCAACCACATTTCCCTGACTCCTGAATTCTCCTTGGCTGAGTTTGTCACTTTCTTCTTAACTGGCATAGTCCCCACCCCAAATCCTCCTGGGGTTTGAGATGACCTCTTTCCTGACCCTGGGCTCAGTCACAGAATTTCAGTTTAAAATAAACTAAAAAGTGCTCGGGCAGGCAGGGACCTGCTACTACATAAGGAAGAGAGGGCCCGAGTACTGCCTGCTTATCTGAGATTCACCGATAAGTACTAAAGGCGCCTCAGACTGAAAATGGACCCTAACGATTTATTTCCTATAGAATAACTCTAGATTATCTGGTTGATAATAGTCACCAGAGGCTAGAGAGGAAGGCAGGAGAGTCAGAACTGGAGGACACCTGAGGACAAGGCAGAGAATAGGAGGGTTTACTGTGGCACTAGAGTGTAGCCAGGACCCAAGGCCGTTAGGACTACCACTTCCAAACTCAACAAGGCTTCTCCGAGCCTCTGGAGGGAACTGACTACGGAACACTGGGTCTTGAACGCTGGGAGACCCGGTTCAGGTTTATGACCTCCAAAAGAGGGCTGATTTAAATCAATAAACATGTAGCAAAGTTACAGCAGTCACAGAGAGATTAGACAGAGGCTCCCCTGGTCACGAGGTGCTTCATAGACAGACAGATAGACACAGGATTCATCCACTCCCTGACAAGTTATCCTCAGTCCTTAGCTGTGCAGCACAAGTGTTCAGATTGTGAGTGCAGAACGGGGGAAGCAAGCACTCTGAAGACCTCGGGGTCACGATGTAGATGAGAGCAAAGGGCAGGCCTGCAGCAGGATACTCCTGAACTGCCTCAGCTTGCTGAGACACCGGCTGGGTCCCCACGGGCCCAGCAAGCTCAGGGCTTACTCTCTTCCCTCTTGTTTCCAGTTTGCAGCACGGGCCCAGTGCTGATTTTCCCCAACACCTCCACTGAAAATGTGATCTTTCTTAGCCCTGGCTTCCTCGTGCCCCTACGAGCCCTGTCCTTCTGCAGTTGGGTCCGAATGGCCACCAGACACCTGGGCACCCTCCTTTCCTACGCCACCAAAGACAATGACAACAAACTAGTACTGCATGGTCGAGACTCCCTGGTCCCCGGCTCCATCCACTTTGTGATTGGTGACCCGGTCTTCAGGGAATTGTCCCTGCGGCCGCTTCTGGATGGTCAGTGGCACCACATTTGTATCATCTGGACATCCGTGGAGGGCAAGTACTGGCTCCACATAGACCGAAGGATAGTAGCCACCGGCTCCCGCTTCAGAGAGGGCTATGAGATCCCTCCTGGAGGGTCGCTTGTGCTGGGCCAGGAACAAGACACTGTGGGGGGCGAGTTTGACAGCTCTGAGGCCTTCGTAGGGGCCATATCTGGCTTGGCCATCTGGGACCGGGTACTGCTCCCTAGAGAAGTTGCAAACTTGGCTACTGGGAAAGAGCTCCCCACAGGTGCCATTCTAACACTGACCAATGTCACATCTGTGGGTGGATTTGTACAGAGAGCCAAATGCACCTGCCTGGAGCAATGTCCATAAGGCTACCCCACATGGGCTGTGTCACAGTCAAGAAGAACAAGCCTCCATATAAATACATATTCCAAAACACTTCCCTTCGGTCACTGCTGGGCTATGTGGCCTGTGCTCTAATGTAGGAACTTCCTACATTACATACATGGAGACTCAGATTAGACAGAAAACGTGCAATGGGGAAAGAAAGGGGGTCCAAGACTGCAACTTCCCATTGCTGTGGAATTTGTTTGTTTGTTTGTTTGTTTGTGGTTTTGATTGTTGTTTTTTGAGACAGGGTTTCATACTGTGGTCCTTATTGGCCTAGAACTTACTCTGAATCCCAGGCTGGCCTCAAACCCATAGCAATCTGCCACCAGGGAACTAAGATTCCAGATGCGACCACTCCCCCACCCCTTTGTTTCTTTTTCTTTTGACAGATTCTCACTCTAATCAGCCAGATTCGCTTGAGTTCATGATCCTCCAGCCTCTCGAGTGCTAAGACACTGGCCTCCACAGTGCTAAAGTACAGGCTGCACCTTCAAAGCCATTCATTCTCGTTCCATGCGTAGTGTGCTATTCTTCGACCCCAGCTGAGTTGGCAGACAGGAACTCTGGGCTTGGGTGGGCTCCCTTCTAAAGCACCTTTGTAGCCACAAAACGCTGTCAGACAGAGGAGAGGCCAGTTCCTGGGGACTCCCTTGAAGTTACAAGAAGTACTTTTACCATAGTTGTCTCCTCTCCAAAGATTCACTGTTTTCCTGCGAACTTGGATGTTCCAACATCCCTCTCCTGAAAAAGGCTTACCATTCTGTCCTCTTTCCCCCTTTCACAGAAGGCCTAGGGACTCCCTGGAGGTGAACTGACCATTCTTGCTCTGTTGTCTGTGAGAGCCATTGAAACTGCCAGATCTACCATTAAAGGCACAGTAATAATGCTTTAAAACTTGATTTACCAAACATTATTCTCATATGTACCCTTTAAAAAGTTTTAAGATTTTAATAAAAGTGCTGAGTTGTGCAACCATCACAATCTAGTTTTATTTGGTTTTCTTTTTTAAAAATTCTTTTGGGTTTTGGAGACAGAGTTTCTCTGTGTAGCCCTGGCTGTCCTGGAACTCACTCTGTAGACCAGGCTGGCCTCGAACTCAAAGATCCACCTGTCTCTGCCTCCCAAGTGCTGGGATTAAAGGCATGTGTACCACCCTTGCCCAGATTGGATTTTTTTTTAATGTGGGTTTGGGGGATCAAATTAGGGAGGCAGAGGTGGGTGGATCTCTGTGAGTTTGAGCCCAGGCTGGTCTACATAGTGAATTTCAGGATAGCCAGGGCTACTTAGAGAAAACTTGTCTAAAAAAATAAAAAAGAAAGAGAAAGAGAGAAACTGGAATGGGAGGAGTTCTGAAAAGAAGGAAAACCCATTGAATCCTTTGTCTGTTGAGTTGTAGGGCTGTGGCAGCAACAGAACCAAGACTGAGGTAAGCTGATGAGCCTGGTCAGCAGTTCTCCTGATGCTAACCGCTGAGCTACTAAGCAGGCCGATGTGCTCTGAGTTCCCTGGCCCAGGGATGGTTATGTGCTGAGCATGCGCAGCCTGGCCCAGGGATGGTTATGTGCTGGGCATGCGCAGCCTGGCCCAGGGATGGTTATGTGCTGGGCGTGCGCTGGTTAGTCGCGTTGATCCCCTCCCCTTGTTCACGTCTGACTCCTGCTTTCTTAGTTGCTAGCTTTAGCTATCTGCTAGCTGTTAGTCACTTGGCCAGCTTGTTATCTGACCTTGCAGATGTCCCAGGGCTGTTAATGATACGGAGCTCTCTTTGTTCTCAAGAAACAACTGCAGCTCTTCACTAATCTCCGCTAACTTTTCATCTAGGGCATGACTTGGGGTTTCTTTCCTGCGGTACGTGGAGGCTTGTTAGGGGCTCTCTGGTATAATTAGTTATATCAGAGACAGGAATAGATGGGAGGAAGGACAATACTGCTTTGTAAGCATTCCTCAAGGACTCTCGGGTGGGGGAAGCCAGCCTGTGCTCACTGAAGCAGAGCCCTGGCCTTCCTCTTATCTCACCAGCTTGCTTATCTTTCCTTTATTTCATTAATGTTTTAGAGAGTCTCACTATGTAGCCCTGGCTATCCTAGAACTCACTCTCTAGGCAAGGTTGGTCTCAAACTCAGAGATTCACCTGCCTCTGCCTCCCCAGTGCTGAGATTAAAGGTTTGGCTATCTCACACCTAGTCAGCCCTCTGATTCACCTTCTCAGTGTTCCAGCTTTGCCATTTCCACACTTAGTCTTCCTGTTTAGCCTCAGTGTCTGTTCTTACTGTGAGCAACTGATAGTTTTCACAGTGTGCCCCTTCCCCCCTGCCTACGGAAGCTGGCACCTTCACCATCGGTTTGGTTTTCTGTTTGTGAAAGAGTTATGACTGTATAGTCTGGGTTTCTGTCCAACTTGCTACCCTCCCAACTCAATTCTCCAAATGCTGGGATTATAGACATGTGCCACTATATCCCTTTCCATTTCAAAATTGAGAAAGTGGCACTGGACAGATGGCCCAGAGGTTAAGAGCTTTGACAGCTCTTCTAGAGAACTCAGGGTTTGATACTCAGCACTACCATGAAAGCTTAGAACCATCTGTAACTCCAGTTTCAGAAGACTTGATGCCCTTTCTGGCCTCCACAGGTACTAAGCACACACATGGTACACATACAAGCAGGCAAAACACTCACATACATAACATTTTTAAAAATCTAAAATGAGAAAATAGACTGGAGGTGACCCATGCACAGTGCTAATAAAACCATGGGGTCCCAAAGCCTTCTGCACCCTATGGCTGGGGGTTTCAGTTCTGTAGAGGCTGGGCATCCATCTGGCTACCCTTTAATCCAGCAGGAGACAGTCAGCAGTATGCAAAGCCCTACCCAGATATACTGTCATAGGAACCTCGATCTAAATCAGCCTTTTTTTTTTTTTTCCCCCAAAGATTGGATTCTTGTAGCCCAGGCATAGCTAGTGATGACCCTAAACTCCTGATTCTCCTACCTCCACTTCCTGGTGCTGGGATTACAGGTATTTTCCATAAGGGCTTCATGCTAGGCAAGCACTTCCCAACTGAGCTACACCCCCAGCACCCCACCTTCATATTTCAGAACACAGTTTTTCTGTGTAGCCCTGGCTGTCCTGGGACTCACTCTGCAGACCAGGCTGACCTCAAACTCAAGATATTTACCTGTCTCTGCCTCATGAGTGGGCTTAAAGGTGTGCACCAACACTGCTGCCCTGAATAAGTCTCTTAATAGCATCTTTCACATCTCTTGGTGTGCCCAGAGCCCTAGGCTTTCTGGTAAAATCAGCTTCCTAGGCCACCTGTTCCTGAGTCACAGTCAGCGAGTATGCTAGAACTGGAAACCCCAATGGATGGCTCATGGCTGTGATCTTGAGTCACGCTCTGTCTTCTGCTTCCCCAAGAACCTGAACTCTTGGTCTCAAGCACAGCATGTTGAGCACCCCTTCTTCTCAAACACATTGCTTCTCCTAACACATTGTGGAAGCAGGTTTTGCTTCGTTTCATTCTAGCTCCAAGGAGAGTGGGGAGCAACATATTTCTCCTGGAAAGAGCCATGATCTAGTGTTTGCTGGAGGGACAGCATGGTTCTGGGATTGTTGCTCTGTGGAAGACCCTAGCAACAAGCAGGAAAAGTTGAACCTCCAATGGTTTAATTACAAAAGTCTTGCTGTCAACCTCATGTATGAGACTAGAACAGCTGAAAGTAACCAACACACACAGACTCACAGCCAGGATGCAGCAGAGTATCGGTTCTATATTCCCAGCTTTCAGATGTTTAACATGGTCTAAGGGAACCAAGATATCACACCAATCACTGCAGAGCTTGGGACTTCAGCAGACATGTTACAGCACGGTGGGCTGCCGCATCCAGGAGGCATTGTAGGGCACAAGTCACTCTAGGCTAGCAGAAAGCCTTAGATGTGGTCCATTGGTGTTTGGGGCAGTATGGCAGGATCTCAAGGACAACTGGAAATCTTGGGCAGGCAGTCATGGGAAATCTGTTGGATTTGGAGACCATATAGTCTGAAGGAGTTCATCTGACCCAGCCTCCCAGTGAGGTCATCAAAATCTACCTGTGTATTTGAAGCGTAAACCTCACCCTTTCTAAGGCCACTAGATTGCTTGTTTAACCACTTGCATTACATTGTTACAATCCTGGTCCTGCAAGGAGTCAGTACCAACAAGAAGCCACTGGTTCTCTCATAACCAACCTGTCCATCCCTGTCCATTTCTTTTCTTACAAGGCTAGGGTACAGTTCAATGATGGAGCACTTGGCTGACATGTGTAAGGCCCTGAGTTTAATCCATAATAGACAAAAGTCAATGAAAAGAGAACAAATAAGTTGAAGGCCCTGGTCTTTCTGGAGCCGTGCAAATTGTACCACCTTATCAGCAAGAGTTATGGAGAGCATCTATCCTCCTAGGCATGACCTTTTCCCTGGGACTATTCTTTCCATGGCCCCTACATACCCTGCTATGCCCCCACGCCTCTACTCCGCTTATTCTTCTGCCCATCCTTTCTTTCCCCAAACTCTATCATCCAGAAAGACCAAGCCTGTGCAGTCAGTTCAACTGACAACTTGTTGTACTTTTACTGTGTGTCAAGAATAATGGTTCCTGGCCCTAAAAAACCAGAGAAGAAGGGATGTATCACTTCTGAACCTCTAAGGGGCTGGACATATGTCCTAGTCTCAAAGAAATTGTGATGAAAGTTTGTATGTATGCGTAAGGGGCATTAAGACAGGGTTTCTCTGTGTAGCCCTGGCTGTCCTGGAACTCACTCTGTAAACCAGGCTGGCCTCAAACTCAGAGATTCATCTGCCTCTGCCTCCCAAGTGCTGAGACTAAAGACATGTACCACCACTGCCTGGCTTCTGATCAAAGTTTTGAAAGTAAATGGATCTAAGTTCAAGCCCCACGGAATACTAATGACCTTATTTAGAAAAGCCAGTTTCATTTCCCAACCTCAATGCCCAGCAATACAAAAGAGGTTCATAATATCGTTGTCACCATTTTGTAAAATGACAAAGCCAAGGTGTCAATGAGGAAATTACATGTTTTTGTTATCCACACACACACACACACACACACACTCTTACTTGCATGATAATCATGGAGGAAATTCAGAACCCCATTTAACTTTCCTCCTCTTATTCTGTGTTTAGTGTTGGTTTTACTTTGAATTGTATGAAAGGAAGGACATTTCCTGTAATCCTCTCACCCTTGAAAGTTTAAAAAGGACTTAAAACTTTTTTGTTTTTGTTTTTCTTTTTTTGGTTTTTTTGAGACAGGGTTTCTCTGTATAGCCCTGGCTGTCCTGGAACTCACTTGGTAGACCAGGCTGGCCTCGAACTCAGAAATCCACCTGCCTCTGCCTCCAAGTGCTGGGATTAAAGGCGTGCGCCACCACCGCCCGCTGACTTAAAACTTTATTAGTTGGGCGGTAGTGGCACACGCCTTTAATCCCAGCACTTGGGAGGCAGAGGCAGGCGGATTTTTGAGTTCGAGGCCAGCCTGGACTACAGAGTGAGTTCCAGGACAGCCAGGGCTATACAGAGAAACCCTGTCTCGAAAAAACAAACAAAACAAAACAAAAAAACTTTTCCCGATTTGAAAATTTCCAAATCTAAAAAAAGTTTAAGATAATATAAAGTACATATATATCCTAGAATCCTTGTTAACTCTCTTATACATGACCTTTGTCACTCACCACTGAAGGTCTGAATCATATTTTAACTATTTTTATAGAATCTTCCTATATTGTGCACATTAACCCCAGCCTTTCCGATATTTCTCTGTTAAATGTAGCTTTCACAGTATATACCCATTTCCTTCATTAAGTGGACACATTCTTCCTTGCTTCCTTCTACCATTTCCAGTAAAGCAACTGCCATGACTGCCATTGCTGCATTGTTCTTTCTCTGTAGAGTGGCACCCATGATGATTACTTTCACTCTCGAGTCCCTGACGTTGCCATATGAAGTCCCAATTCTTGTCCCTACATAATTCAGGATACATCTAAGAACACTGATACTAAGACTACACTTGGCAAGCTTACCTTGCTAAAATACTATTGGCTAAAGCAGCCCATGGCTACTTAACATCACACCCATGTGCCGTCCTAGTCTCCTCGGAGGAGGAACCTTAGGGTCTCAAGCCCTTTCCCGGAATTGAAGCAGTCCGGCTGCCCTATGAGCACAAGAAACACATGAAGACAGTTTGGTTGAGAGGAACGATTCCAGAACTTAGTTTATTTTTTTTTCCCACATCATCTCTTCAGGGACTTGGCGTGCATATCTGGCTGGTTCTTCTCTAGTGTCTGGGACACTGCCTTCAATGAAGACACTAACTCTAGGGTCTTGAGTCCAGGTTCTACCTGGGCTTCAAGGGCAATAAACACAACTCCGAGACGCCGCGCTCACGCCTTGCGGCCCCGTCGTCGATCACGTGCACCGTGGTGGATCACGTGAGTCCGGACTCGGGTCACAGGAACGTGCCGTGAGGGCTGTCTTGTGAGTTTGGTCCTCAGTGGGCCATGGCCAACGTCTCTAAGAAAGTGTCTTGGTCAGGCCGAGATCGCGATGATGAGGAGGGGGCGCCGCTGCTTCGAAGGACAGGGCAGCCTGACGAGGAAACGCCGCTGCTGAACGGAGCCGGTCCGGGCGCGCGCCAGGTGAGGCCCGCGGGCTGGAGATGCGACCGCCGGGATAGCTGCGCGGGTCCTCAGTGCGCCAGCGGGGGCCAGAGAGAGGCCACAGCGTTCTCCTGTTATATTTTGAATCCTGGAAGACTTTTATTTTTGATAGTTTCTCATCCATAAGCCTCTTTCTTTCTCTTTGGACCCCTTCTTCCCATCTCGACCCCCAGTAGCTACACCATTAGAGAAAATGATACCCTCTCCTCCAACAACCATTGTCATTGGCTTTTCAGCAAGAGATCCCAAGACTTTAACGCTATTTTTGTTTTTTAATTTTACTTTTCGTGGTGAGGCTAGAGCCCAGGGTTTACACATGCTAGGCAAGCAAACGACCTCAGGTCTGCTCTCCCAGCCATTGGCGTTTCAAGATAGGGTCTCACAGTGAGACCACAGCTGTCAATGAATTCATAATCCTGTCTCATTTTCCCAAGAACTTGGAAGGCCTACACTACACGCCTGGCTGTTTTCACAGTTTAAATGGCAGAATTGCGCTTTCAGTGAAATTGTCTGTCTCCTTTCTCACAGGACTTAATTCCAGACGTTTGGGACACAATTGCAATGACAAGCATTTCCACTCATTTTCTCTTACTACCTAATTGAATTTGGAATGTGCAGCCAGACATGATAAGCAACAAGTGCGAGGCCAGAGTGCTCAGCACTCAAAACAGTTTGTGCCTTTAAATGCACAGTGTTTGAAAAAGGGTACAGGTTTGTTTACTTGCCTGCTTTTGATTCTCTTGCCTGTGTGCATTGTATTAATTCTGAGTCAGTTACTTATGTCAATTCCTTCATGTTGGTCTGTTTTATGTCCTATCCCTCTTCCTCCTCCTGTGGAGGTGTGTAACAAACACTGCTGCTATTTTAAAGGGTAAGAAGAGCACAAGATAGGGCGGCTGCATCAGAACCTACATTTAGGCTTTCTTTGATAGAAGGTTCGTAGGTCAATGAAAGTCAAAGTCAGTTCCTTGTAGCTGGGAAGCACCTCAGCTCCCTTTGAAGTCACATGTGCTTGCAAATCTGGTGCTGCAGCAGCAATCTGAAATGACTTAAGTAGGTGGTAGGGCTATGTCTGCCTTCCTAGGGTGTTTCTGGGAGGTGTGATTTGTTATCCCTGTTGTAAAGAAAGTAACCGCTGGAGGAGGGGCCTGTTGCTGCTCTTGAAGAAGACCCAAGTTCGGGTCCCAGCACCCAGGTCCAGTGGCTCAACCACCTGTAACCACTGTAGCTCCTCCAGGTGATCTGACCACCCTCTCCTTTCCTGGCCTCCCCAGAGTTAATACCCACCGTGTGTTAACACGCGCACACACGCACACGCATGCACATGTCTCTCTCCAAAAAGAAAGTAGCTTTATGTTGGAAACTGGTTTTAAGAGAGGGAAGAATTTGGAAACTGACAGAAGTTGAGTTTGGGCTGAATGTGTGTGGGTTTTGTTTTTGCTTTTCTTTACAAATAGACATGAGAGTGAAGAAAGAGTTGCTATTTCCCCTATATTCCATATAGCTTTTAAGTCTGAAGTTAATACAATTGATGGTTGCTGTTACACAACTTAAAATAGTTAGTCACCTGCCCCATTGTGGGTTCCCAGGCCTGTGTGCTGGTCACTGAGGTGCACAGGCTGGTAGAACAGCTTGGGAACCCTCTGTACTGAGCACTGGACCAGCCAGAATTTCCGGCAGGATCTGAGGCCTGCTAGTGCCAGTTTTCTCGTCTGTAAAAAGTTAATGAATGTATAACACTGAGCAAGCCTGTTAGAAAACAGGCTCTCGGTAGATACTAGTCATTAACAGTAAGGGTCTGGAGACAGAGTGCTTGCCTAGCATCAGTGAAGCCCTGGCTTCAGCCTCCAACGCCACATAAAAACTGCCTGTGGTGGTAAATGCTTTTTTTTTTTCTTAATAAATTTTTAAAGATGTATTTATTTATTTATTTATTTTATGTATGTAAGTACACTGTAGCTGTCTTCAGACACACCAGATGAGGGCATCGTATTCCCTTATAGATGGTTGTGAGCCACCATGTAGGTGCTGGGGATTGAACTCTAGACCTCTGGAAGAGCAATCAGTTCTCTTAACCACTGAGCCATCCCTCCAGCCCCCATGGCAGATGCTTGTAATCGGGCATGCAAGTGGTGAGAAGAGGAGAATTAGAAGTTGAAAGTGATTTTTGAGGCCAGGCTGAACTAGATGAGACCCTGTCTCAAAACAAAATAAAGAAACAAATCAAAAACCCTATCAAACTAAAAGAGATTCATCTTTGCACTTGACATTTGGCTATGGCCCCTCTTCAGCTGAATGACTTGTTGGTGTTGCTTTTCTCAAGGAAAGTCTGGACAATAGACAGGCTCATAGTTAAACATGGGTTGCCCTGGTGCTGCGTTAGGAGTCTTTGTGAGCTAGCCTGGAGTCAGGACCCTTTGGAAATAAAAAGGGGAGCACAGCGGGGTGACCCTGGGTACTGAGCATGAGCTCACTATCCTGGCTACCTCCTGAGCCTTTGGGGTTTGTTGCAGCATCTCCAGGGCTGGATGGAAGTGGTGTTGCCACCCAGCCAGGTGGAAGCTGGCCAGGCAATGTGGTAGCTGCTAAAGACTGGACAGCCTGGGCCCTGTTTAAAGCTCAGGCCCCGCAGCACTACCTGGAGGCCAAGTCTTTGATCCTTTTCTTAGGTGTGGGGTGATAGTGGAACAGGGAGAGGGTGAGGTCAGCCTGCAAGTCATGGTCATGTGTGTGGGCAACAGGAAGTAGAGTTTTCTGGAAGGCTGTTTGATCCTAGAGCAAATGGTGGAGAGGTGGCAGTGCATGTTTGCAGTCTTTAAATGCAGGGCATTCTCACAGGCTCATTTTGGGAAGCATCACTAGAAACACCTCCTCCCTCAGCAGAGGAGGAACCCCAGGTGAGTGTGGAACTGTGTCCTGTCCTGATAACTTGACAGCACAGACCATAGCCTGCGGGTGCTGTTGGGGAAGACAGGAAACCTATGGCCGTGGGAGAGCTTCAGGGAAGGGTCTTCTGACTGGCCCAGTGACCCTTTGGCCCGGCTGTCTGCTGGTGAGAGCTGTTGGTTCTCAGCCTGAGGAATTTCTCCTCCTCTCTCAGCTCAGAAGCAAGCCTGAGCCCATCAGGGTGTAGAGAGCTGAAGGACAGGATCCTAGCAGCCTTCAGGCAGCCATGCAGGACCGTATCCACCCCTAGACCTGTTCCCTTAGGGCCCACTCCTCCCTGTTCTGCGCTGCTTTGCTTGTTGTAGACCTTCTGGCTACTGCATCTAAAACCAGTCTGTCTTCCGGTTTTCTGTCAGCTTTGTCACATTTGCATTGGGTTTTTGTTTTTTTGTTTGTTTTTGTTTTTTGATGTCCCTCTGCAGCAGTCTGGGTTTCTTTGGTGCTTAGCATGGAGCCTGGCGCATGGCAGCTGCTAATGGAGGTGGGGCTGTAAAGCTGGTAGTATACAACTGAGCAACTTAAAAATAAATGCTGCATGTGGTGGCGCACGCCTTTCATCCCAGCGCTCAGGGAGCAGAGGCAGGTTGATCTGAGTTTGAGACCAGCCTGGTCTATATAATGAGTTCCAGGTCATCCAGGGCTATGCAAAGAAACCCTGTCTTTAAAAAATTTATTAAAAATATAAAAATAGGGTGTCCCCCCAGTGCAAAAGTGCTGTCTTCCAGCTCTGGTTCCAATAGAATTGGAGGTCGCTGCTGCCACCTGGATCTAGAAGGTGGCAGAATTCAGTTGTCCTCATTTCTCAAATAAAATTGGGGTGTGTGTGTGTGTGTGTGTGTGTGTGTGTATACACACGTGTGTACATATGCATGCCTTTGTAGGAAGAGGACATAACATAAATATGCTATCTAGGTTCACACACTGTTCTCACCATTTCAACTCATAATGGAGATTGAGGCTCAGGCTTCTGCGTACTAGACAGGTTTATGTGTGGTCAGAGTATTGGTGTAGTGTGTAAGTCAGAGTATACGTGGCTCAGGTTGGGCTTGAACTCTTGTATAGTTGAGGCCAGGTTTTAATTTCTTTTTGCATGTGTTTATTTTGTATGTATGTGTGTCTGCACATGTATGTATGGAATCTGTATAACTTGGAGTCACTTCTTTCCTCCACCATATGGATTCAGGGCATTGAACTCAGGTCATCAGTTTCCGAAGGAGATGCCCTTATCCAGTAGGCCATCTTGCTGGCCCAGGCTTTTCATTTTTGACCTCTTCCCTCAGCCTCTAAGAATCTAGCATTATATGTATTTGCCACCCATCTGATATGTGTGTGTGTGTGTGTGTGTGTGTGTTCTTTTTTGTTATGGTTGAGACAGGATTTCTCTATGTAGCCCTGGCTATCCTGGAACTTATTCTGTAGACCAGACTGGCCTCGAACTCAGAGATCTGCCTACCGTTGCCTCCCGGATGCTGGGATTGAAGGCATGTGCCACCATGACTTGCCCATCTGGTATATTCTTAATGTTAGGCAATCAGTCTCTAGAACTTCTTCATCTTGTAAAACTGAAACTGTACCCAGAGGGTTTTTTTTTTTACCTTCTTCCTCTTCCCCTGGCCGCCACCTCTTACTTTCTGTCTTTATGATGTAACCATACTAAGGAGGCTAACCTTAAACAGCTTTATAGCTAAGGATGACCTTGAACTTTGGGGGCATAGGAAAGGAGTAGAGGCAGGATATCACCACATAGCTCTGACTGGCCTGGAATACACTATGTAGGCCAGGCTGGCTAACATGTATGTATGTGCACGGCATGCATGCCCAATGTAGGCAGAAGCCAGGAGCATGTTGGATCTTCTGAAGCTATAGTTATAGATGGTATGAGCTGCCATGTGGTTGCTGGGAATCAAAGCCTGAGGTCCCCTGGAAGAGCAGCCATTGTTCTTAACCACTGAGCCATCTCTCCAGCCCTGACCTTGAGCCTTTGAGTCCTCTCTTCCAACCTCCTGAGTGCTGGGATTACAAGATTTATGCCGGCATGGCTGGTTTAGGCAGTGCTAGAGATTAAATCTAGGCCTTCCTGTATGCCAGGCAACCACTCTACCAACTAAGCCATAGATAGCCGCAGGCCCTTATATTTGTCTTTTTGTGACTGGCTTCTGCACATTGTCTATAAGATCGATCCATATTGTAGCAGGCATTTAGTTTTATTTTATGTCTGTTGACAAGTAGGTAAATAATGCTTCTGTGATTATGGGTATTCAGATGTCACTTTGAGATCCTACTTTCTGTTCTTTTTTTTTTTTTTTTGGTTTTTCGAGACAGGGTTTCTCTGTGTAGTCCGGGCTGTCCTGGAACTCACTCTGTAGACCAGGCTGGCCTTGAACTCAGAAATCCACCTGCCTCTGCCTCCCAAGTGCTGGGATTAAAGGCGTGCGCCACCACTGCCCGGCCTACTTTCTGTTCTTTTGGATTTTTACTGAGTTGCGGAACAGACGGGATGATGATGATGTATGGGAAGGTGTGTGTATGTGTGATTAGTGTATTTGGTAGAGGGGTATATATCATGTTTATGGGTGAGAGATTAATATGTATGGACAAGGAGTATATGTGGTATGTGTATGGAATAAGTGTCTATGGGAAAGGGGTACATGTGGTGCATATGTGTGCATGCCCATGCACATGAATGCACACAAGCAAATGCAGAGGCAAGAGGTGTCCCACTCTTGTCACTACCTTATTCCTTCAAGACACACTCTCACTGAACCTGAAGCTAGACTGGCCACTACAAGCCTCACAGATCCTCTTGTGTCCACATGCACACAGGTAGCCAGCTTTTTCCCATGAGTGCTGAAATCTGACCTGTGCAGCAAGCACTCTTATCCACTGAGCCATTGCTTCAGCCCCGATGTTCTACTCCCCCCTCTAGGTAGACAGTAGCATCTCACTGGAGACTCCAGCACCTCTGTGTATATTGATCAGCTAGTTTTCTGCATTTGAGGTGGGGAGGGGTCAGCCCAGAGCCTTGCTCTTCTGGTCACTTTTTGTATGTCTGTGGGTGGTTTGTAATTGTCTGCATTCTGCCTGTCAGTCATTCTCAGATACTATGATTTGCATTTATTCTGTTTTGAAAGTCTGTTGGTGTGTGGGAATTTTTGTTTTATGTAACTTTGAAAATTATAGATTCCCAGAAATTACAAAACTGGTCCTGGGCAGGCCTGTGTTCTCAACAAGTTCCTTCTAGGGTGGTATATTGAGTAATTGTAGCTTGGTACAAGAGCACTGAGTGGGGCTGGAGAGATGGCTCGGAGGAGAGATGGAAGAGGCACTGGCTGCTCTTCCAGAGGTCCTGAGTTCAATTCCAGTAACCACATGGTGGCTCATAACCATTTGTAATGGGATCCAATGCCCTCTCTTCTGGTGTGTCTGAATACAGCTACAGTGTACTCATATATGTAAAACAAGAGCACTGAGTTTGCCATCTGTGCAGTGTGTATAGATCCTCAAGATAGACGGTCCTCAACAAGGCATAGAAGGTGGCCTGTTTACAGTCTCTTAACACAGCTTGCCTGCCTCAGAGTGGCTGCTATGGTGAGTCTGTCTTTTCTGAGTGAGTGGCAGAGTCAGAGGGGACCTCTCTAAGTGAGCCTTGCTCTGCCTATCATGTGTGGGTCATGTGAAGTCTGATGACTAAACAGAAAACGGCCTAACCAAGAGCAACCCACAGTATTCTCCATGGAAAAGTCCGGAAGTGGACATGGATTCTAGGTTACCCTCCTCTCAAGTGAAATAGATAATTGAGTTGTTAGTCACCTCATCCTGTGCCCTTTCCTCTTGGTACCTGTGCTACCTGAGGATACTTAGGGTGAAGATTGCCAACCATGCTCACAGATGTGATTTTGGGATGCTTTCTCCATCTTCCAACTGTGAACATGAACTTGTTGTGCCTATGTATGCACAGGAAAGAGCAGGGCGGCCAGCAGGTATCTGAGTCCTGCACCTGCCCTACAGGATGCCCTCCTTATTGCTGTCACTCTGGGCTCTAGCTGCTCAGTATAGTGGGAGTTAACCTAAGATGCAGACCAGAGGGAACTCATGGCCATGGTGAACATACATACAGTTGTGGGTTGTCTATGAGTCTCAGCCTGCTATACCGCTGGAGAGTAGGGCAGCTTTACAGAGGGTCCTGTGGTCCCAGAGGAGGAGGAGCTCTTTACCATGTGTTTGGGGGTGAATGTGGAAGATCCCACCTTTCTGCAGCTCTGTGTCACGGTGTCTGTAAAAAGCAAGAGTGTCCTGGGGATCAGGAGCCTCTGTAAGGGGTTCAGATGTTTTTGGAATGGACAGATGCAGATGAACTGGAGCATTGGATGTCTGTAGGCTGGAAAGGGCAAGTTCTCAAGGCTTGTTGAACAGTGTGGGGATGGACTGTCTAAGGAGGCAGTGCCCTCCTCCTGGATTCCGGGGCCTTTAGGTCCAGAAGCTTCCTTCTTGGCCCTGGTTTCCTTGCCTGTTGTAGTTGTGGTTCTTGACTGGAATGGGAGGAGTGCTAAGAGAGGATTGAGTCCCAGGCTGTTGTCCATCTACCTCAGCCTGGTTGCTTCTCATGCATCAGCTACATTTTGTGATGATGAGATATGCTCGGGGCTGGAGAATTGGCTCAGCAACTAAGGGCATGACCAGCACCCACATCAGGCTGCTCACAACTCCAGCTGCAGGGATCCGTGTTCGCAGACTCTGCTGGCACTTCCATTCACGTGCACATATCCACACACAGACACATAAACAAATACACTTAATTTTAAAATAAATCTTAAAAATATATGTAGCAATCCCAGCACTTGGGAGGCAGAGGCAGGTGGACTTCTGAGTTCCAGGACAGCCAGGGCTACACAGAGAAACTCTGTCTCGGAAAACCAAAAATAAATAAATTAATTAATGTAGCTCTGGGCATGGTGGCCCACGCCTTTAATCCCAGCACTTGGGAGGCAGAGGCAGGTGGATCTCTGAGTTCAAGGCCAGCCTGGTCTACAGAGTGAGTTCCAGGACAGCCAGGGCTGAATAGAGAAACCCTGTCTTGAAACACTAATAATAATATAATAATAATAATAATAATAATGTCATCATCATCATTATTATTACAACAACAACTGTAAATGCTTGGGGCCCTGAATAAACCTTGGTCAGGGCTGTGGAGCAGGATGGCTACTGGAAACACCGAGGCTGCGACTGCAGCTGCTTCAGCTCAGGAAGATGCTCTAGGGACAGTCCAGTCCATGAGCTGCAGGCTGGCCTTGGAGCTCCCTCTGTCTCCCACACTTTGTTTCCATCACAGTGACTCTGCTTTGGACAAAGGACCACACAGCTTTTGCTCAGCTCAGAAGTTGGCCTTCCCCTGTAACCCGCCTTTACCAACATTTCTGAAAACACCCAGAAAATAGTTGAAATTGGGCATAAGTGCCACTTCCCACCCCCTAATTTGTCCACCTCCCCCTTACTGGGCAGGTGTGGCTTTACCCAGGTGGGGAGGCTTACAGTCAAGAAAGTGTCCTTAAAGAAAGGGTACTAGCTGCCCTACACCTGTGTGATCTGCAAGGACTTCACACCACACACTCCTTCAACTCTGTTACTGCTCTCTGCTTGGGAGGGACGGCTGCATTAGCGTGCTTGAAGCAGATAGAGGCCTAGAGAAGCCAGATTGGACATGGCTTTGTAGAGGTGTGGTAGGAGGCAGGGGAGGAAATAGAGCTTCGTGGCAGTTTGGTCCTGGTGCCTGACCATGCTTTCTCAAGTGTGGAACAGACAGGGTGGTGGACTAGGGTAAGGAGAGCTGGGCTTTCTGTCCCATGCTGGACTTCTCAGGGACAGGCTGTACATGACAGGAGCAGACCTGGGTTCCAGCAACCAAGGAGGGCAGAGTGTGAGGGTGGGAATGGGAACGAGTCGTGCTCTGCCTCCCTCATCTGCTGCCCTCATGATCTCTCTCCTGTTTTTAGTCTCATTCTGCACTTTTCCGAATTGGACAGATGAACAACGTGGAGCTGGATGATGAACTCCTGGACCCGGTGAGTGGCGTGATGTTCTCTGCTCCCACTGAGCTGACTGTCACTGAGTAAAGGAAAGAGGAAGGGTAGCATGGTTGACAGATAGCAGGACTCCCAGAGAGGGCACACTGAATATCCATGTGGCCTCTGAGGCCCAGTGACCAGCAGTTGTGAAGAGGGCAGAAGCACTGTGGAGGAGGCCACACACACACGGTACAGAGACCTCTGTCAGGAGGAAGCTTAGTGTGACCATGACTCTAGGAATGGGTGAGTTGGGTCTCGGGAATGAGGAATCCTCAGGCATGGAGAGAAACCATTTCCTCTGGCCATGGGGTAGATTCTAGTGTCCCTAAAACAAGCTCTCCAGGGGCTCTTACGTTCATGTCAGGTGACCTACAACTGCCTGCACTTGGAGCTCCCAGGGATCCAGCACCCTATAAGTACCTCCATAAGTACCTGTACTCACATGCACATACATACCTACATGTAACAAAAAATAAATCTTGAAAAAACAAACAAGGGAATGTTTCCTGAGCCACTCCTTCCCCCTGGAATTTGGTTGTTTTTGGTGCTGTCTACACAGTGACTTCAATCAATTATGCCAATTCAGATCTAGTCTCCGCAGGTGACATGACCCTGTGCCACCAGAGAAAAGTGACTGAAGCAGACATCTTTAGAACTGCACAAGCCTACAGACTTGCACCAGAGCCTGTCAATTTGGTGGTTTTATTTGTTCCTATGGGCAATGATGTAGTGTGTTGTCACATGCCTGTGAGATTAGGTGTCCTCGGGAGGTCAGAGGCACTGGACCCCCATGGAGCAGGAGTCACAGCTGGGATAGGTCATACGGTATGGATCCCTAGGAACCAAACTTGGGCCTTCTGCTAGAACAACAAACACTCAGCCTCTGATCCTTCCCTGCAGACCCTGTGTCAACTTCTTCAGTGCTCTTCTGTTATTCTAGAGTTTTGTTTTTCCCAGGGCTGGGGATAGGAGCTAAAGCCTGTGCCTACAGGCATGCACACTGTCACCTTGCTGCCTCCATTCTTGGTATTATTGCCTCACTACCTAACTCAGGCTGGCCTTGAATTTCCAATCCTTTTGATTCTGCCTCTAGTGTGCCAGGATTACAGGTGTGCTCAACCATACCCAGCTTTGAGTATTTATAATGGTTTTTCGGTTTTGTTTTAATTGGCTTGTTTGTTTGCTTGTTTTGTTTTGTTTTGTTTTGTTTGTTTTTCAAGACAGGGTTTCTCTGTGTAGCCATGGTTGGCCTAGAACTTGCTCTGTAGACCAGTCTGGCCTGGAACTCAGAGATCTGCTATGCATTGGTTGATTTCTAGGGTGTTAAATTAACCTTGTTCTTCTAAAACAACCTAAAGCATCCCAGGGGATGGCGGTTTGTCGATTTTTGTGCCTTCCCAGTCTTGGCGTCAGATAATGCAGAGTTCTGGGATTTGAGACTCTGGATTGCCGGGCGGTGGTGGCGCACGCCTTTAATCCCAGCACTTGGGAGGCAGAGGCAGGCGGATTTCTGAGTTCGAGGCCAGCCTGGTCTACAGAGTGAGTTCCAGGACAGCCCGGGCTACACAGAGAAACCCTGTCTCGAAAAACCAAAACAAAAAAAGAAAAAAAAAGAGAGACTCTGGCTTTTTCTTCCACAGGAAGTGGACCCTCCTCACACCTTCCCCAAGGAGATTCCACACAATGAGAAGCTTCTCTCCCTCAAGTATGAGGTGGGCTCTCCATCCTTCCTCCTGGGCTCAAGCTCTACCCTTTCTGCCCTCTTCCCTATCCCTGGCTGTACTTGTACCAGCTCCCTGGCTCAGTAATTGAGCTTCTTTGCCCTGATCTGTGCAGAGCCTGGACTATGACAATAGCGAGAATCAGCTCTTCCTGGAGGAGGAAAGACGAATCAACCACACGGTGAGCAGAGTGGGCCTATGGCTTGTTAGCCTGGGTGCTGGCATGTTGGGCCAGGCAGTGTTCCTGTTTCATCTCCCGCCCTTTTCTCTCCCAAGCTGTAGGTTCTACAGCCAGCATTTGCTTTCATAATTTGTGTACTGAAGGATGGGGCTCTGAACATGGGACCCCTGTCCCCAGATACTGAAAACGGTGAGGGAGGGCTGTAGTCATCATGGCCAATAAGGTCGGTCTGCAGATGGTAGACAGTTTTTCAAATACTAGTAGCTGGTTGTGAATATCTAGGGAATGTTACTTACCTCCTTAGCACTTCCTGTGGTCACTGAAACATTGGCTGGAGTCTGCCTTTGGCAGATTTGGGGCTAGAGCTGAGCTTTATACTATGTGTGGTGGCAGCCCTTGAATCTGCTAGCACCAGAGCAGTGCACAGCAGGCTCCTGGATGCAGTGCTCACCTTTGTGCCGTGTTCCCCATCCCTATCTAGGCATTCCGGACAGTGGAGATCAAGCGCTGGGTTATCTGTGCCCTCATTGGAATCCTCACAGGCCTAGTAGCTTGCTTCATTGACATTGTAGTGGAGAACCTGGCAGGCCTCAAGTACCGAGTCATCAAGGACAGTATCCTCCAAAGACACTCCGAATGGGGCATGTGGGATGAGGGTTCAGCAGCAAAACCCAGACATGTGTCTTCACAGGCAGGCAGTAAAGAACAGAGCAGGCTGGGCTCCATAGAGATCACCTATTATACATGCACGGTGCTCAGCATATGTGTGGTGTAATTGCTGCATAATCCTAGTCAGACTGTGAGAAGTCTAAGTTTTCCACTCAGCACTGTAGTCTGCTAGCTAGTCAGTAGTTGTGCTGGCCCATGTCATGAGATGATCTGGCCAGAATGACTGGCCACAGAGTGAGACATGAAGGGCAGATATGTCCAGAAGTACAGTAGTGCCTGTCCTTAACCTTCCCTGAGACATTGACAAATTCACAGAGAAGGGCGGCCTGTCCTTCTCCTCCTGCTGTGGGCCACACTGAACTCTGCCTTCGTGCTCGTGGGGTCTGTGATTGTGGCCTTCATAGAGGTAAGGCCACTGTGCGTAGGAGACTGGATACTCTAGATCCAGTGGGCATGGGATCTTGGTGAGAGTATGGGCTCCTCTAGCTTGCCATCATGGGCCCCTGTGACAATGGAGGCTTCCTGCCAGAGAGAATCACAGTATGGTATGACTGGGAACTGTTCATTCAGAACCAAAAACACACTGGGGCTTCTTCAGCTGTACTCCTAGTAGTACAATATTTAATCCAATAGTATAACTCCCATCCCATCTCTTGGCCACCCAGTTCATATCCAGACCATAGGTATACCACACCTACCCTGTATTCACATATAGCTAGATAAAGGGTCATTCCAGGACATGAAGTTCCCAGGAATTTGGGCAGTTCATGCAGAGATGCAAGCAGAGACCCGCCATGCCCCAGGGGGACTGTACTTTTAACAAGTGGCTCCTCCAAAATACATCTTAATTCCAGAGCTCCCAGGAGTCCACCTCTCTCATAGGCTCCTCTTTCCTCCTTGTCTTTTGTGGGGATAATAAAGAAGGAATAGACAACATTCAGAACCTGCCCTGTGTATAGAGAGCAGCTAACCATAGATAGGAAGTGTTAGTTCCTCCTTGAGACGTGATGAGTGTCCTGTTCACCCTGCAATATCCCCTCACCCAGCTCCCTTGGGGACACGTGACTCTTCCCTTGACCCTTCACACATGCTCACGAGGTTTCCTCAGGGGTTGCTCCATTCCTGGCTGGGCATAGGGAAGGACCTCTACTTCCTGACATGAAGTCCTTCCCCACGTCTGCTCTTGTAGTTGTAGAGGCTGCATCTCCTTACTTTATCTGCTCATTGGCACCTCTGTCTTTCTAGCCAGTTGCTGCTGGCAGCGGAATCCCTCAGATCAAGTGCTTCCTCAATGGGGTGAAGATCCCCCACGTGGTGCGGCTCAAGGTGAGGTGTGCGGTGAGACAAGGCAGGGCACAGGATTTCTGCTTGTTTAAGTCTTTGTCTTTGCTTGACCTCCACACCTGGCACAAGGTTGTGCATCTGAACTGGCAAAAACTGGACTCTGCCTGCAGTGAGTAGTGCAGGAGTATAAATATTGTGATTGCAGTTATGCAGTCCACGTCTGTAACTCAGGGCTGTGTGGCCTTGAGTATTTCAGAGCTAGAGAGGCCGAGCTAGGGTGGGAGATAGCCTGCCTTTCCTTCCCTGCTTTCAAAGTTTTCTCTCACACTCACATAATCTTGGCAGCATCCTAATGCCACAGAGGCTGGGCAGTTGTCACCACAGTCTGTTACTACTGTTTTTTTTTTCAAGACCAGCCTTTCTGTCTGAGTCGGGCCAGACACTACCTCCTGTCCCTATCTCAGAAGGCAGGTAGGTAGACATTGGCTTCTTCTGAGGTACTCCCTTGCCTGATACTCCATGGCCTCCCTGGGAGGCTCCTGGCCTGGTGCCCTGTGCCCAAGGAAAGCATAGTCACACTTTGGACATGGAGAATCCTGTGCTGTGGAATAGGCTGGACATAATGCTCCCGCACAGCACTGACTAGACTTTGTGGAACAACCTGGAGTGTTTTGCTAAATACCTCTGGCTTACAGGCTGGGTTTAGGAGACTTCCTCAGAGCCTGTGTTGAGCATGCTGTCTTTCCCAGTAGCCCCCTTCTTCCTGCACCAGGGGCCATGTGCCAGGGGAGGCATTGTAAGTTTGATATGCTTTTATATTGTTGATGGGCCCAGATAACAGAGTGAGCTTTGCTCACCCTTGACCTCCCTGATCACTCACCAGGCTCACCTAGTTCAGGAGAGTCATACATAGTCCCTCAGTCCCCACCTTTGTAGATCCTGGCCTGATGTGGGGATGAATACTGGGGTGTCCACGGAGTAGGTGCTTGCACCTGTATGTTCTTGAGTTAGGAGTCATGCTGTCAGTCCCAGCTAGTAATTGTCTCCAAGGTAAAGCTGTGCTGGGCCTAGGGCAGAATCATACTCGTAGGGCAGGGTTGAGCTTCCTCCCTCAGAACCCTCCAGGGATACAGCAGCACTGAGTTCCCCAAGGGGGTGTGGAACAGGAGCCCTGGGCACTGCCCTAGCATCTGTGGTATGGGTGGGTGATGAGTGGGAGTTGTCACCTTGAGCACTCAGCAGCAGTGCTGGCCTCCCTTGAGCCTCTGGAGCTAGGCATGTACGACAGGGTTATTCAAACGCTGTATCTCCCTTGTTTCCAGACGCTGGTGATCAAGGTGTCCGGAGTGATTCTGTCTGTGGTAGGCGGACTGGCTGTGGGAAAGGTAACAACAGAATGAGTGACACTGGTCCTCCTGAGTCTGAGTTTCTGTCCTTTGGAGGACACCATGCATGGCCTCTGAGTACTGATTGCTTTGTGCTCCAGGAAGGTCCAATGATCCACTCAGGGTCCGTGATCGCTGCTGGGATTTCACAGGGAAGGTCAACATCACTCAAGCGAGATTTCAAGGTGAGTCCTTACACACACTTGTGAACTGAGGATTCAAAGCTGTGTTCCAGCTGAGTCTTCATCCAGATTTATGGGTCTCCCTCAATATCCAGTTCCTGTCACCATCTCTAAGGGCAGTCTGGCCTGCTCCCAATCCAGGTGGTTACAGACTATGTGGCCTCTCCATGGTCAGTCCCCAGGATGCTGGTGTGGTTCTGTTGAATCTCTGACCAGCTTCTCAGAAGGACAGTCACTTGAAGGAGGTCGGAGCTGTAAATGGCTCTGCAGACACATGGTATAATTTTGTCATGTTTCCCACTGTTAACAGCAGTAAGATGGGCATTACACTAAACTTCTATGCTGATAAATCTATAACTAACTTTTGAAACAGGGTTACACTGTCTAGCCCAGGCTGGCCTTGAACTTAGGATTCTGTCTCAAGGCTTCTGAGAACTGAGATGCCAGGGATGTACCACCAAACCTGTCTGAACAATCCTTGTTAAAATTAGAACAAGTTTAGATATTTTTCCATTCACTGCGCTTTCTTCAGTCACTAGGGTAGAGCTGGAACAGGAAGTTCATAGACTTCTTGCATGCATGGAGAAGTTGGGTCACTGTAATAAATGGAATCCTGTGGTTATGTTCTTAGCTGTGCCAGCTCTCCTGTTTTCTGTCTGTCTGTAATATTGCTCTCTGTGAATCCAGTAGCTGTTGTGGTGATGATAATGATGTGATTATCTAGAAAAAGCTCTCTGCCTGATTATCTAGAAAAAAATGTCCCTGTGTCTTACAGCTCTTATTTGGCCTGTTGGATGGGACCTATTTCCAACTTCCCTTCCTGTGATAAGCTGCCCTTCAGAGCCTCCCACAACACCCTGTATCTTTCTCTTTCAGATCTTTGAATATTTCCGCAGAGATACAGAGAAGCGGGATTTTGTCTCAGCTGGAGCTGCAGCTGGAGTATCTGCTGCATTTGGAGCCCCTGTGGGTAAGGAGGGCCAGTTCTACCTCATCTCTGGCTTTTCCCTTTGGGTGCTTCGTGGATGCCCAGGATGATGGAGCAGGGCTTTCTTGTAGGCATAGTTCTGAGGTTTGCCGATAAGTGCCTGTTGAGGGTGTGGGCAGTGTCTTACAGATGCCAGCTATGGCCTGGTTCCACCTAGCAGCATCCCTGTATCATGGTCTTAGTTCCCTGGTGCCTCTGCTGGGCAATGGCAGTGGATAGGCTGCCCTGTGGCCTTGGTATCACTTTAGCCCTTCTATTTGCCTTCCAGGTGGGGTCCTGTTTAGCTTGGAAGAGGGCGCCTCCTTCTGGAATCAGTTCCTAACATGGAGAATTGTAAGTGCCTGAGAAAGGTGCCCCTTGGCCAGAGTGATCATACCTTTTCCTCCCTTGAGAACGCCTCATAGTCAGCTCATCCTTTTGTGTTGTAGAGTCCCTTGGTGGGTCCAGTAGCTCTACACCTGTCCTAGGTATTCTTGCCTGCTTTGATGGCTCTTAGGAACCCTAGAAACATTACCTTCTCTTATGTTCTTCATTGGCTTGTGTGTAGAGCTGCAACCCCAACTTTGACAGCTCCACTTGGCTCCAGCCCTTTTCCTTTTGTCTTAGATGGGGTATCCAGACACACAACTTTCCAAATGACAGAAGTCCCAATCTCAATGCCTGCTGCTGGCATTCAGAGAAGAATGTTCTATATAACTCTTAGAATCTGTGTGGGCCAAATGTGGCTTTGAGGGTGCTGGGCTGGCCAGTAGAGCTCTGAGGACACTGAGTACTGAGTGAGCTGGGCCAGACTTTGAGGGTACTGGGTACACCAGGCAAGTCTCTAAGACTCTGACTTCTCTCTGCAACAGTTCTTTGCTTCCATGATCTCCACCTTTACACTGAATTTTGTTCTGAGCATCTACCATGGAAACATGTGGGACCTGTCCAGCCCTGGCCTCATAAATTTTGGAAGATTTGACTCAGAGGTAATTTGCTAGCCACATTGCCCTTTCTGGTGCCACCTAAGAAGCCCATTGGGATAAGGCTGAGACTTGACTGTGGCTTTGGGAAAATATAGTTCTGAGTATGGCTGTTGAACTCTTGCTTGTCAGTTCGAGGGCTATGCAGTGCTCTGAGGTGTGCACAGGGATCTGCTCCAGCTCTGAGTGTAGCACAGCTGCAGTATGAGATGGCTGCACAAGCCACTCAACCCTACTCAGCCATGAAGGGCCATGGGTATAAGGTCTTCTCAAAGACCATTTACCTTACTCATGGAACCTCTGGTTCTGACAAAAGTGCTAGAAGGTTCTGTGCATGTAGACAGAGCTCCTGTCCAGTCTTGTAACTTAAGCAGCAATTTCTCAAAGCCTTTGCTTTCTCCCCTCTGCACAGAAAATGGCCTACACCATCCATGAGATTCCTGTCTTCATCGCCATGGGTGTGGTGGGTAAGGGCCCCTCCCTGTATTGTGGACCAGAGTGAACCTGTGTTGGGGAGGATGGACTACCAGCTCCAAAGTGGTGTAGGTCTGCAGTTGACTTGGTGAAGATCTCCACTCCTCACCTCTAGGCATCACACTGCTAGAGTTATTATGCAGATGCAGTCAGGGATGGGCACCTTAGACCCCAGAGCTTTAATTCTACTTTGGCAAAGCTCCAGACTTGGAATGAGATTCTCTGAGGGGTAGGGAGAACCTTTACAACATCTACAGAGGGAGAATTTCCTATCCAAAATACTCAGGGCTTGAGTTGGTTCATATCTCTCTCTCTTTCTCTCTCTTTCTTTTTCTCCCTCTCTCTCTCTCCCTCTCTCTTTTTCTCTTTCTTTTGGAATTTAGAACATTTACATATATAAATAAAATGAGATTTTTGGGGAAGGAACCCAAGCCTTAAAGGAGTCCATCTGTTTGCACCTTGTACTTGATACAGAGGTCAGGTGTAGATTTCTACCTGAAGGTCATGTCTATGCTCAGAGATTGAAGGTTTGGGTTCTGAGTGAGGCATGTTGGCTCGTACTGTTCTGTACAAAGCTGGGTGGAAGGTGGACATGCCTGTGAAACCATTTGACAGTGCACCTTCACCAGGGCCTCCCACTCTGAGAACTCCACTGTTCTCCCTGTGAAACTAACATTAGTCTCTTTTCTTGTTACAGGCGGCATTCTTGGAGCTGTGTTCAATGCCTTGAATTACTGGCTAACCATGTTTCGAATCAGGTGAGAACCCCATCTTGTGTGCCAGATTGACAGGTACAGCCCCACTGGGTGCAGGAAATGGACAAATTGTGGAGGCCTTGTCAGTAAGGGTCCTTCCCTGAAGGTCTGTCCAGCTTAGCTGCTCAGGACAGGTGGAGAATGTGGGCTGGGGCAGAGAGACAAGTAAATGAAAGTGGAGAGAAAGGAGGAGGCACCTCCCCTGAGAAACGTTCCTCAGATCCTGGGATCTGTGAAAATTAGCAGATAAAATTTGTCACAGAGGACAAAGTCACGCTGCCTACCTTCTGCCTGGGGTGCCAGCCCTTTTATTAGAAGAGAAACAGTCAAGTTGTTTGGGAATGTCTTGGGCTCATGGTGTGTCTACCTGTGTTTTGCACTGGTTTCAGCTGCCATGGTGGTGGAGCAGGGTGGGTGAGTTGATACTGAGACATCTATAGCCACAGGGAGAAAGATAACCCCAGGAGTCTGGGCTGATTGATCATTAAACCTGTGTTGTGTTATCCTCTCATCAGTGGGTTCTGGGTCAGGTTTCCCTGGCAACTGCCAGGGGCAGGGCAGGTGAGGTGACTATCCTGGCCATCCCTGCAACAAAGTCCACTTTGGTCTCTAGGTACATCCACCGGCCCTGCCTCCAAGTGATTGAGGCCATGCTGGTGGCTGCTGTCACAGCCACAGTTGCGTTTGTCTTGATTTACTCATCTCGAGATTGCCAGCCCTTGCAGGGGAGCTCCATGTCCTACCCACTCCAGGTAGGCATAAGCTTTGGGCAGGCTCTATGAGCAGGACCAACCGCAGACCTCTTGTTTTCCAGAGGTAACCATGCTAACAGGCCTTAGGCTTGCTCTGTATGTAGGGTCCCATGGAAAGCTGAGGCTGTCTGTCAGGTGCCTGGGGGATGGGTACTTGACTGATCTCACCAAAGTCCTTTCCAGGTACCTCCTGGAGAGAGTTTTAGAATGAAGCTCAGTATAGATTAGAGAAGTGCTTACCTGTAACCATGCAGAAACCATATAAAGATACTTGTAGCAGCTCATAAGGACCTCCTCCCCCCCCACCCCCCAGAGCTGCCTCTGTTCTCAGACAAATGATGTGTCCTTCCATATAGTAAAATAGTTCTCAGCTGAGAAGACTGGGCCTACTGGTTCCCAGGACCAGGGTCCCACTGTCGATTGTGAAGCACTGCTCATGAAGTTCCTAGGTTCCTGTTCCTTTTGGGTGGCAGGGACAAATAGACCTCCATCTCCCAGAGAGGTGGTCATGCCAGTGAAACCCTGTCTGAACTTAACCTTGGGCTGGGCTCTGAGCCCAGATCCTGTCTGGTGCTCTCCAGACTCAGGGTACATGAGCAGCACTCAGCTGCACAGCATTTGCCCTGTGGCCATCTCTCCCTCTGTGTCCTTTCTCAACTCTGCAGCTCTTCTGTGCAGATGGCGAATACAACTCCATGGCTGCAGCCTTCTTTAACACCCCTGAGAAGAGCGTTGTCAGCCTGTTCCATGACCCACCAGTATGTGCAGTCAGCGTGGCTGCAGCTTGCTATGGACAGTGGACGAGCTCTTGGCTCAGAGGTCACTGCCCTGTGCTAAGGAGCCATTTCTGGTGTGGTGAGGTGTGCTGGAGCACAGGACTGCTGGGTTCCATGGGGCACCTAGTGGTCAAGCACCCAGAGAGGTACTGGCCGAGCTCCCTGTCTTTACCTTTCTTCCTAAGGATAGTCACCCAAGTCACCTCCATTTCTCTCCAGCAGAAAACCTAGCTTGATGACTCCAAGCCCAGGCCCTTCTGGACTCAGCCGTACCACTGGTAGTGCCTAGAGCTCAGCCCTACACACTAGGCCCAGGCAGAGCTGAGCAGCCTTAGGCCTGTATCTCTAGCTCATCTCCTACTGTTTAGTTTGCCCTCTGTTGTTGATGAAACACTTACCAAAACCAACTTGAAAAGGAATGGGTTTATTTAGCTTACAGGTTATGGTCCATCTTTGAGGAAAGCTGAGGCAGAAATTGAAGCAAAGACCATGAAGGAACATTGATTTCTGGCTTGCTTAGACACCTTCCTTATACAGTCCAGGCCGACTTGCCCAGGAATAGTACAACCCACAGTATGCTGAAGCCTCACACTTCAATTAGCAAACAAGAAAATGCCCCAACAGACATGTCCACACCTGGAGGCAATTCCTTAGTTCCCTGCTCACCAATATATCAAATTAACAACTGAAGTTAACCTTGACATACACCTTACTTATGGGGACAGTTTTATAATTGCATTCGGTCATAAAGCTACTGGGGACTTCAGGGGCGGGGCTGTCCATAGGAAAGGATCATGAAAATTAATGGATAAGTTTGCCATAGAATAACCGAATGGCCTTACACATGTGGATCTCTGCCCTTAATGACTTGTTCCTGCTAACATCAGTAACCTGTGCCATGGTTAGCCACACAGACTGGTGGCACATCCCCCACCCTGGCCTGCACATAGGCCGCTGTGGTTCCTCTCTATTCGGCCTTCTCTGGTTTCTCACCCACATGTACATCATCATCATCTGTCTAGGAAGGACATACCTCCCAGGTCTTGGAATTTGGCCACTGAATTATAGTGGCTAGGAGTGCTTTGGGGCCCAATAGAAAATATCTTGGTCACCTCTCACCTCTGGTGAGTGTTTCCCCTGAACTGCTAACTATTGCAGGGCTCCCAGGCTCAGGCTCAGGCTCAGGCTCAGGCTAGGGGAAGCTGTCCTAGTTCAGCTGGCATATGTGAAGTCACACTGATAGAGTCCAGCTGAGCTGGAAGTCTACGGTTGCTCTCAGGAGCCTGGGCTTCCTCTTTGTGCTAGAGAACAGCCTCTACCTGGGGCAGGGCATACTGACTTCAGGCTATTGCTCATTCTGGGGGGTTGGTGTTGGCATTATGGGTCCTGAATTTGACACCTATGCTGCCATCTTGAGGTCACCTTGCTGTACTTCTGATCACCAGGACTTCTGATGGGACCTACCCTTCACCTGAAGAAGCTGAGAATACAGAACTTTCTGGGACCACTGGAATCTGGGCTGTGCTGGCCTGGATCTCAGGATGGGAGCCCATGGCAGGCAGGAAATCCTGCACAGGGCTAAGTACCAGCTATAGCCAAATGCCCTTCCTTTCCCCTAGGCTCCTATAATCCCATGACTCTGGCCTGTTCACCCTGGTCTACTTCTTCCTGGCCTGCTGGACCTATGGCCTCACAGTATCTGCTGGTGTCTTCATCCCATCACTGCTCATTGGGGCTGCCTGGGGCCGACTCTTTGGCATCTCCCTGTCCTACCTCACAGGGGCAGCGGTGAGTTGGGGGAAGCATGCCAGAGCTATACTACTCAAGTGTTCTTGGTGGCCCTAGGTCTAGGGACCACCACAGGTGGGATCTGGACACATGGTGCATTTAGGCAAAAACTCTGATGCTATGGAATAGCCACATGATGTAACTGTGGAGACATGTCAGGAGATGAGTGAGAATATAACAGGAGAGGGCTGGGGATGAGTGAGATATAACAGGGAGAGGGGCCTGGTCCATCTAGCACTGACCTGCATGCAGCCCTCAGCCTTTGCTCTCACCAGCCACTGGGTGGTTTTGATATGTGTGTGCTTTCTCATCAGTTTGATCAGATTGACAAGCTGGGTGGTGATAGGGCATGCCTTTAGTCCTAGCACTCAGGAGACGGGTCTCTGTGAGTTCGAGGATAGCCTGGTCTGTGAAGTGAGTTCAAGGACAGCCAGGGCTACACAGAGAATCATAAAACAAACAAAACGGGGAAGAGGGGTGATTAAATAAATAAGGAAAGGAAAGGGGAAAAAACCAGATTGACAAATTACAGAAGGGATAGCAACTGGAAGCCTATAGCTGCCCCTCCCCTGTCCTGAGGCCCAGGTCGCTGTCTAGATCTGCTTTGGTTGGGTTCTATGTTCTGAGATGTGGTTCATACCTAAATAGTTCAGGGCATTGTGCCACCATCTCTTCCTGCTTCGGTGTTCGTTCTTCACCTAGAAAGGAGCCCTACTTACTGTATAGCAGTCGCTCCCATTTCCCTTTCTCAGTTCTGCCAGGCTCTACTTCCCACTGTCATTGCTCATCTGTTGCCAGCATTTCCTAGGGTACACAATGTACACCCTCACATGTCTGCAGTTTCTAACTGCGTGCGATGTCTGATTGTTTCATCTGTGTTGTGACATGTTCTAGGATCTTTTTTTTCACAGCTGAATGCCTTTCCTTGGATGATTCAGTGTGTCCTCATGGACGTGGGCAGTGGCACCTAGTACATACTTTTGTCTGCTGTCCTGTCTGTAGATTCCTTGGCAAAAGCATAGCCTTCTGAACTCATGGGTGTGGGCAGGTGGCATAGTCTGTGTACCTTGTCCCTATACATGGCACACCTAGATAGAGTGTTTGCACACTGGTTGTAGCAGGGGCACTGGAATAGTATGTCCTGTGTGTGTGAATCACTATGCCTAAACCTAGCATCTTCACTAGTATGCCCTGGTAAGTTGGGTGAGCATTAACACTGTCTCTGAAACTCACCCATGTTGCCTCCCACAGATCTGGGCAGATCCGGGTAAATATGCCTTGATGGGAGCTGCTGCTCAACTTGGTAAGCCCCAGCTCTTGCTTCCTTTGGTGAGTTAGCCTCAGTTTTACCCTGCCTATCCATTGTGCATTCCACCATACCTACCCTTTGCCATTTATGTGAGCAGAATTGAAAGCAAGGCAGGTGAGGTCATCAGTCCCAAAGCATGGCCAGGTAGCAATGGCTGTCAGCATCCTTGCCTCTGTGGCCTGGGAAGATGGGTGGGTAAAAAGACTGCAGATACAGTAGAACTGAGAATCCTGTGTTTAAAGATAGGGGCTTATGATTACCCCCACAGGTGGGATCGTGAGAATGACCCTTAGCCTGACAGTCATCATGATGGAGGCCACCAGCAACGTGACCTACGGTTTTCCCATCATGTTGGTGCTGATGACTGCTAAGATTGTGGGTGATGTCTTCATTGAGGTGCGCAGCATGAGGGGGTGGTTTGTCCTCTGCTTGCCCTGGATATTGTCCTTGTTGCCTAGCACTGGGATTTAAGGGCTTACACTAGCTGCAGAAGGAAGGGGCCCATTGAGTCATCCCCATATGGCCTTCTTCAGAAGTAGAGTAGTAGTAGGCTCCGCGGGAGGCAGTGTGCCGTAAGGACCCCTGGTCAGTGTCCTGAATCATGACTCTGTACCCAGGGCCTCTATGACATGCACATCCAGCTGCAAAGTGTGCCCTTCCTACACTGGAGGCCCCAGTCACCTCACACTCGCTCACTGCCAGGTATGGCCAGATGACCTGTTAAGCTTTTGGGTTCCTGGGTGCTATGGGTGGATGTGGACAGGGGAAACACTGAATGCCTGCGGAGAGCCAGGAACCAGCATTCCCACTGTGGCCGGTCCATGGCTGGTCTCCCAGTGCCCGGTTAAGTCTCAGGCATGGAAATGGGGGTCTTGGGGTCCCAAGTCTGATGGCTTCATGTCGGTCAGGTATTCACATGGTATAAAAGCTCTTAAGTACCTGACAGCTTGTGGTGTGAGTGTAACTCACCTTGGGTTGGGCCTCTTGGCAGGGAAGTAATGAGCACACCTGTGACCTGCCTGAGGAGGAGAGAGAAGGTTGGCATCATCGTGGATGTCCTGAGCGACACAGCGTCTAATCACAATGGATTCCCTGTGGTAGAGGATACAGGAGACACCCAGGTACTGTGGGCACCTCTCTGAATGTTAGCTCCTTTTTACCTTGTGCCCATGAGCAGCATATGTTGGAAGGCGGTTGTTATGTAGGTCACATGAACAAGAAACTTTAAGATTTTATTTTTATTCTCTTTATATGTTTTGCCTGCATGTATGTATGTGTACCACATACATGACTGGTACCTGCAAAGGCTACAAGAGATCTCCTTAGAATTGGCATTATAGATGATGTGAGCTATCGTGTGGGTGCTTGGAATCAAGCCTGGGTCTTCTGCAAGAGTATCAAGTTCTCTTAACCACTGATCATTTCTCCAGCTCTTGAACAGGAAATCTTGTATTCCATGAAGAGTAATAATGTCCTCTCTTAGCTAGACTGTCCCCTCAGGTAGATTAAAGTGCTCTCTTAGCTGGACTGTCCTCTGCAGACCACAGGCCTTCTGTGGTTCTAACTGGACTTCTTAGTCATGCTGTTGGTGACTATGACTTCTGTCAGAGGTGCTGGTGAGGTCTTACCCTGCTAGGATATGTTGACATTGGCACTAATGCCTTGAAAGAATGTGAGGAATGCACTTGGGCTACATTTTGCTACCTGTTGATTTCTTTCTCAGCGTGACTTCCATGCTCTGCTGGAAGGCTTAGCCCTGTGTCAGAGACTCTGGGGACTAGCAGGATTGTGTGTGAGAGATGCCCCACTTCAATGCCTGTGCTTAGAGGTGACCACTAAACAGCAGCCATGGGCCAGTAGGGAATCTAGCCAGAATGGGGTTGGCCAAAGTTTCCCACTGGGTCTCAAGGCCTCTGACTTTCCTCTCCTGCAGCCAGCCAGGCTCCAAGGCTTGATCCTGCGTTCCCAGCTCATCGTGCTCCTGAAGCACAAGGTACACCCAACAGCCCATGGGTAGGCGTGTCCTGGGCACCATCCTTCACAGTGGCAGACACATAACTGGCTGCTGCCTGCAGGTGTTTGTGGAGAGGTCCAACATGGGTTTGGTGCAGCGGCGGCTGAGATTGAAGGACTTCCGCGATGCCTATCCTCGCTTCCCCCCAATCCAATCTATCCACGTATCCCAGGATGAGCGCGAGTGCACCATGGACCTTTCTGAGTTCATGAACCCTTCTCCCTACACTGTGCCTCAGGTACTTATTGACCCAAAGGAGTCGGAAGCAGGGCTGGGGTGTGGTTTGATGCCTTGTACACTTTGAAAAGGTGGTAAGGAGCTCTGGAATCTTGTGGAGTAATTGCTGCCAGGCAGAGGAGGCCTTCAGGGATGGTGCAAGTAGGGCTTGTGTCCTGAGATGGGCCATCTGACCAGAATGTATTAGGGACAGCCTGAAAAAAGTTGGGCTTTGGGTGGTAGCGAGTGACAGAGAACCCCACTAGCACGACCCAGGGCCTTAGA
Organism: Mastomys natalensis; assembly: GCA_021653895.1. NCBI lineage: Eukaryota > Metazoa > Chordata > Mammalia > Rodentia > Muridae > Mastomys > Mastomys natalensis. The sequence goes on from JAJTUV010000087.1 coordinate 965,142, forward strand.
GTCAGGCATGGAGGGGAAGGAACAGCTTAGTACCCTTGAAATGCTTGGTTTGGGGGTTTGAAGCTCTTCTCGTGGTGGGGTAAAGTGGGCTAAAGGCAGTTGATTACCTTGCAGGAAGCATCTCTTCCTCGAGTGTTCAAGCTGTTCCGGGCTCTGGGCCTGCGGCACCTGGTGGTAGTGGACAACCACAATCAGGTGAGACGACATCTGTCCTGCTGGAGATGGCTGGAGCTGGCCAGCTTCCTGTATTCATACTCTGCTTTCTGTATTCTCGCTAGGTTCTGGGTGGACACTGGGGACAGTAAGCCTTGGGACCTAGCCTGTTATTGTACACGTACTTAGAACTAGTATGTGGAGTATGCCATCACATGGAGTAGACGTTCTGTAGATTCTATAGGGACTCTGTGACCTGGTATTGTTCCTGCAGGTGGTCGGGCTGGTGACCAGGAAGGACCTAGCAAGATACCGCCTAGGAAAGGGAGGCCTAGAAGAGCTTTCGCTGGCCCAGACGTGAGGGCTGGCCCCTACCCTTGGACAGCAGCACCCTGGCCCCTCTGCACCTCTTCTCAGGGTCCCTGGTCTCAGCCAAAGCCTTGTCCCCTGGGCAGTGCAGCAACAGGAGCTCTCCCTGGGCTTGGCTGGTGTGGGGGCCAGACCCTTGTCCTGGGCAGTTGTTTACATCATCAGCACTTTCCCTATTCCCTGACCCTCCAGTCCTCAGATTTGCCCCACTCCTGGACTGCTTCTCCTAGGATGAAATGTGTGCTATCACACCCTTATGGCTCACTTCTGAGAGCCAGTAGAGGCTAGCGTGTGTGAGAGAGAGAGACAGACAGACAGGTAAGCAGGCGTGAGCTACTACTTACTGCTGTTTCTGCTGACTGGGCACCTACCCTGTGTCTACTGCCCACACCAGCCAGGAGCTTCAGGAGCAGGGGCGTGAGGAGCTGTGCAGCCTGGAGCAGGCTCTGTCAGGGAACCCACGTGTGCCACACATGCTGCCCTGTGTCTTTGTCCAGAAGATGGGGAGACTGGTTCTATGCCTGGGACTTGTGATCTGAAAATCGCATGAAGACTGAATTTGAGTTCACCTACATCTGCCCTAGGCTTTTAAACCTGGGGTCATGGCACTAGAAAGCAGGTCTTTTTGAAGCACTTAGGTCCTGGTATCCATAGTAGCCTGCTTACTATTATACTGTGCGGTACACCCTTGGGAAGTGGCCTCCCAGGGCCTGACCCTTCTGGGGCGGCCCTAGGATGGATGGACTGTGAGCACCAGAGCCAAGGAACCTCACCCCTAAACCCTGTATTGTCAAAGCTGCCTCCACTAGAGCAAGCTGGACCTGACATCCCTCAGTCAACCTTCAGAGTCTTCCCCCCGGGACACTTTGTAAAGATAGTTGCAGTATCTCTGGCAAGAGTCTGTTACAAGGCCACACAGGTCTTTGGAAAGCTGGCAGCTCCTGCCTTTCAGTTGTCCCTCCAAAAGAGTGGCTCTTCCTTCCATGAGGAGATGGGCCTATGTGTGTTGTGTGGAACAAGAAATGAGTTCTCTGTCTCGGCACTCAGCATGGTGAGAGACCAGTGCAGACAGCGCTTGTGTAACCAGTAGCTGCTGTCTGTGGCGGGCAGCGGTGCAGTTCTTGAAGGGTATTGCACCCAGCCCAGGCCCAGTGGGAGGCCGTCCAGGGGCCCTGGCCTTCTCATCCCATCTCGGACTTGCTCTCAGACTCACTGCAGAGTGTGGGTTCTGCAGCCTGCTTGGATGGCATCCTGTCCTCAAGCCTGGGCATACCAGGCTCTTCAAGAAGTTAAGACTGGCCTGCCTGGTGGGCAGGTCCAAGTGACAATGCCAGGGACGCTCTGGATCAGGAAGGGCCGTACCCAAAGTTGGACCCAAGGGGTGAAAACATGCACAGGGTCTCAAAGACTTGGTACCAAAAAAGCATGTGCAATCTGTCCACAGTTGTGTGTTGACTACATGTTGAAATGATATTTTTGGATATATTAGGTTAAATAAAACAATCAAAGTTTGTCTCTCCCAATATTCTTACTTTGGCTCTTGGGAAGGCTGAAATCCCAGCAGCCTGTTCTGTGGCATCACCCTCTTTGTATCTGTGTCCCTTGTATCTGCCTAGGGCCCTTGCCTTCTGCTCTGAGTGTGACTCAGGTCTGTGACGATTCTTGAACAACCTCTTCACCATGGCCATAACCCAGTAGCCCCAGAGCCAGAGGAGGCTCTTCTGCAAGGGGGATGCCTCACTGTCCCCCCAAATCCTTCCAGGATCCAGAAGTTAGAGAGTGCGCAGGACAGGGCAGATGAGGACTCAAGTTCCACTGGCAGTTGGCCATGAAGTCATAGGGTTCTGGTGAGAAAAAGAAGGTTCCAGAATAACTCAGCTGTACCTGCCTCCTTCAGGATTCACTGAAGAGGCAAGGTAGAAGGGCAGGAGTCGCTACCTCAAACCTCCACTACTATAGGGGTCCACAGCCTCTTCCTGACACATCTCCTGAAGGTTCAGTCTCCACTCTCAACCCTTGTCTTCTCCCCAAGATCCAAACCTTCCTCTTGACCCTGACTTCCTTGAGTCCGCAGTCTTTTCTAAATCCTTGCCTACTCTGTGGCCCAAAGCCTTCTCTTCTATCCCTCAATTGATCCCCAGCTCCTGCAGCTTTCTGGCCTGGATTACTTCTCTCCAGCCAACCACTCGGCCACCCTGGCCTGGTGTCCAGCTTCGGGCAGCCACAGGGGCATTGATACCATTACCTGAGCTACAGGTGGTGGCTGCTGGCTAAGCCATGTCAGGTGAGCGGAGCGGAGGAAATGTACAGAGTAGTCCTGCTTTTAGACCTCACAGGTTCTCATGGAGCTGGCTAGGTGGAACCTTTTTCCTACTCTGCTTCCTAGTACGTGTGTCCTCCCCCGGGGCCCTCAACCCTCTTACCTGGACTTTCAGAAGGGCTGGTCTATGTGACTCAGCAAGATGAGTCTCTGAGTCAGGGTGACAGTGAGCAAGATTACAGGCACTACTACCGTTCTTGTGCATGAGCTCCCAAGGTGCCTTCTTCCAGAGCCAGCGGATGGCCCCTCGCTAGGGCTTTCACCGACAGAACTGAGTACTGCCGCGCTCGACGACCTGGAGCTTCTCTTAACAGAAGGCCTAGCCAGTCCCGAGCCCTTGAGTGCGGAGACCTCGGAGAGATACGAGTGCAGTGGCCTGGCGCCTGCCTCCTTGGTCCCTGAACAGGATACCCCTAAGCAGTGGAAACAGCTGGAACAATGGTGAGCCTCACAGAGCATTGAGAAAAGGCCGTGTGGGTTAAGGGAGAGGATACACTGTGAGCGAGTCACCAGGAGAGGCACAGCTTGACCCACCTGCTCTGGCCCTCATCAGGGTAGCTGAGCTTCAGGCTGAGGTGGTTCGCCTGAGGGGACACAAGGAACGCTGTGAGCATGCCACATTGGGCCTGCTTCGTGAGCTGTTGCAGGTCCGTGCCCGTGTGCAGATGCAGGCCTCAGAGCTGCGCCAACTGAGGCAAGAAATGCAGCAGGCAGCCTGGAGCCCAGAGAAGGAGCTAGAGGTGAGTCGTAAAGCAGGAGATACACGAGTAAGCCACCCTTTTCCTGATGCTTGGGATACTTCTGGATCCTGACCCTACTGCTCCCAGTTCTTTCAAGCTCTGGCTCCTTCATATTCTCCTGCATCTGTACTGCAGGGGCTTGGTAGGCACAGATTCAACCTGCCTAGCCCTTGTTTCCTCCTCTTTGCAGTTATCTGGGCCCCAGAGCCAGAACCAGATGCAAACCCTGGATAAAAGGTACAGAGAGAGAGAGAGAGAGAGAGAGAGAGAGAGAGAGAGAGAGAGAGAGAGAGAGAGAGAGAGAGAGAAAAGAGTACAAGCTTCAGTGGGAAGGGCTGGGTCCCATGCTTCCTTGCAGTAGCTGGTGTTAGGGCCCACATGGATCTCATTTAAGTAAACAATACCTATAGTAGTCCCAATTCAAACTGGCTCTGGACACACTGGGGCAGGCTATACAGGTGGTGGAAGACGGGTTGCACGGCCCCATGGCCAGACCTGCAGCAACAGACGCTGCCTAGCTGCTCTGGGGCTAGCAAGGCAACTCCTTCCACCAGGCTAGTGGAGGTCCGGGAGGCTTTGACACACATCAGGAGGAAACAGGCTCTACAGGACTCAGAGCGGAAACATTCCGAACAGGAGATAAACCTCAGGTGGGCCAACTCCTTAGACTAGCTTGAAACCAGTTTTGTATTCACACTGGAAATCTCAGGCCAGAGCAAGGCTCAGGTCTTCCTTCTTGAGCCCTCAGTGTCCCCAGGGAGCATCTTGTAACATGAGTGCTGCACTTCTCACTACTGGGCCCAGCTGCCTGCTCTCTTTCATTTGGTGCCTTGCTCTCACTAGGGACCTCCAAGGTCTATTTGCATGTGTCACCTGGGTGGGTTGTGTACCTCAGCCTGAGAAGGACCTGAGGGCCTAAAGCCCACCAGTCTCCCATGGTTCCCTAACTGAGTTGGTGTTACCACACCTATTGCCTCTAGACTGACCAACCTGACTGGCATGCTGAGCCAAGAGGAGCAGGGCAGGGAAGCAGCCTGCAGCACCCTGCAGAAAAACCAAGAGGACACCAGCCAAAAGGTGGACCTTGAGTTGGCCAAGATGCAGGTACCTCCTGGAAAGCCAGGCCTCACCTAGACAAGAGTCACCATCAGGGCTCTGATCGGGAAACCTCCAGTGTTCCCTAGCCTATGGCCTTGTCATCAGTGCCTCCCTTCCTGCAGTTGTCTGTTTCAGTGTACAAGGGTAGGCTCACCAGTCCCACCCTGTGTGATGTGGTCACCTCTCATCCCATCTGCATTGCCCACTCACTGACCTTAGCTGTGATCTCAGTCACTGAAATCTCAATTCTGCTGTCACACAGCCTTGTGTCATGTGCCCTGTTGCTGCAGGTTTGGGGGAACAGAAAGCATGGGCAGGGGGCAGGGCCTCTTACCGACCATCTCAGTTGAAGTAACAGAAAAGGAGCAGCTGAGCCTGAAGCTCCTTCTGCAGCTGTTTTTGGTTTTAGCATTTCTCTCAAGTAGGACTCAAAATCCCAAGGCAGCATGTTCTCCTTCCACTTGGGACCCTTCAGAGGGGCCTCTGCATGGGGGTGGTGTACACCTTTCATCCCAGCACTCAGGAGGCAGAGGCAGGTGAATCTCCCAGTTCAAGGTCAGCCTGGTCTACAGAACTGGTTCCAGGACAGCTAAAGGTACACAGAGAAACCCTGGCTTGGAAGAGGGGGGGCAGGGAGGCAGGCCTCTGCTTCTACATGGAGCTTAGGAGTGGTTACACATGCCTGCCACCCAGCTTTTTGGCTCTACAAATGTAGACCAGGAATTACAGCTGCTGTTCTGTGTCCAGGCTCCTCACAGGACAGAGTGGGCAGAACATACTGGATGCTTCCAACTGTTCCAACATAAGTCTGCTGCCCAGAAATAGTGGCATTCACCTCATGGCCGCTGGAAAGTTAATGCATTGGCATCATCAAGAGCACAGGAGCTTTGGGTTGAGGATTCCTCACATGCTAGGCGTGGAGGAAGCTAATCAGGCCCTTTGAAGGTTCTTTGACATCAGTGTCAGGAGTTTACATTCCACTGCCTGTTTTATAATAAAGTTTTATTGGCACAGAGCCATGAACATTTGTTTAACATAGTGACAGTCACTACTTTGAACAAGAGTTGGGAAGCGTCAAGGGAGATCCTGGGATCTTGAAATATTTGCAGCCTAGCCCTTCAGAAAAAGTGACCAAGGGATGGGTGTCTGGCTTAGTTGATGGATTGCTGGCCTAGCATGCACAGAGTTCTGGGTTCCATCTCCAGCACCCATAAATCTGAGCATAGTGGCATGACAGGTGTGAAGCAAGCCTGGGCCATATATGAGATCCTATCTTAAAAATAAAATGTAGCCATCCCTGCTTGAGGCCCCCCTCCTGCAGGGGAGGGAGGCCAGCTGTGCCTTAGATGAACTTCACCGCCCATGCCAGGTTCTTTGTCAGAGCCTGAGAGCTGGGCCTGTTGGTAGGAGAGCCCTGCAGCCACAGAGGTGACAGGCAAGTGGATGCTGTGAAGTAGGTTTCTTGTGACTCTTCTTTGGTATATATGGAGGTGTGACAGTCTGACTTTGAAGCCCAGATCACCTCAGACTCGGCAGCCCTCCTGTGAACTTCAACCTCCTGAGTACTGGAATTCCAGTCATGTGCCACGACATCCAGATTTGTCAAATCCTGACATTCCTGGGGAGACATAAGAGAAACATTTATTCACTCCAAATAGGGAAGGAGCCAATGGGCTTAAAGAAAGATTGCAAGTCCAGCTTAGCAAATAAATGAGTTTATTGGGTCTTCTTACAGGATAGCATGGGTAAGACAGGTGGGTGCAAACCAAAAAGCTCCCATGGCCCCACCCTCAATATTTTACCTCTTATACTTTAGCATTGGAGTAGTTGGGTAGGAGGGAGTGGTGGTTGCAATTGCAGGGAAAGGTCTATAACTCTCCCTCCCCTCTCCCAGAGGGGCTGTTAGCCCCATTCCCATAGACAGCTATCTTCTCAGAGCTGTTTCTCATTGCCATGACTGCAATTCAAGATCTGTGAGATGGAGGGACAGAAGGCTGGACTGGGTCTTGAACCTCTGTCCTGTGCCTCCCAACCCTTGGAGCAGCAAGAGAGCAGCATGGAGAGGAGGCAAAGCCCCAGGGTTACATCTAGTTTTCCCACCCACACCCTAGATAAGGCCATGCATGGGTCCCACATGTCTGGGGGTGTTCTCACACACCAGGGTGTCTTCACATGAACTACTACTGAGGCTCCAGTCAGCATGGAATCCAGTGCCTGCTGAGCAGCCTTTCCCTGGTACATCTGGGGCTCTGGGTGTGTGCTGAATTGTCTAGGCCCTCATAACCTTGATCTTTATGCCCCTTCCTGGCCCATGATCTAGTGTTCTGGGGGACAGTGGGTCCAGCTGCCCTAGCTTCATTACTGCCCAGTACATGCAGCCTGGCTCTGCAGGAATTGGGAACATGGTGGGAACAAGACCCTGGTGAGGAAGTGGACATAACAGACAGGGTAGGATGTCTGGTGGGGAAGCTTCAGGTGACTCTCTGGTCCCTCACAGGCCCAGATGACTAAACTTAACGAGGAGATGAGCCTCCGCTTCCTAAAGAGAGAGGCTAAGCTATGTGGTTTTCTGCAGAAGAGTTTCCTGGCCTTGGAGCAGGTGAGGGCCTGGGTGGGGCCCAGTGTCCTCACAGATTGTCCAATGGAGCTTCACATTTACAGCTACTGGGTTGGAGAGATGGCTCAGAGGTTAAGAGCACTGGCTGCTCTTCCAGAGGATCCAGTTAAATTACAAGCAACCACACAGCATCTCACTATCGTCGTCTACAACTCCTGTTCCTGGGGATCCAACACCCTCACACACACATCCATGCAGTCAAAATACTAATGTACATAAAATAAAAATAAGTTATTTTTTAAAAAGTTGCAGCAGCTAGTGCTGTCTCCACAGAGAATGAAATCCTCAGAGAGTACACGGCTGATGGCAGAAAGCAGCCTACGAGAGGAACTGGAAAGCCGCTGGCAGAAGCTGCATGAACTGACAGAGGAGCGCTTGCGGGTCTTGCGGTCACAGCGTGAGGTGGGCCTGGATGGCCAGGTAGGGTGGGAGATGGGGTAGTCACCAAGGCTCAGGGCCACTTCTGCCATCGCAGGAAGAGGAGGGTCACCTGCTGGAGCAGTGCCGGGGCCTAGACAAAGCTGTGGTCTATCTGACCAAGTTTGTGCGACAGAACCAGGTGTCACTGAACCGTGTCCTGATGGCTGAGCAGAAGGCTCGGTGGGTGTCTTGTTAGGACAGTGGTCCACTCAGTCCCTTGCTCAGCTAACCACTAGCTGAGCTTAGCTGGGGAATGCCCTGACTCCCTCAACCCCTGCAGCTGTCGTTTAGACACTGACTAGTTGGACATGTCACGACGGGATAGCAACCCTCTGCTGGAGCTCCCGTTCCTCCTCCACCCTGAGTGTCACACTCCCTCCTTCGTAACATCCCTCCCCTGGTCTGTGGGCTCACCTAGAAGGTCCCAGGGCTAGCACACGGCCTCCCCCACCTCCCAGCCAGGGCTAAGGGATACTTTGGATATCAATACACAGGGAAGCCAAGGTCAACTTAGAGGAGACCCAGGCCGGGGAGTTGGCTTCATATGTCCATGAGAATCTGGAGGCTGTGCAGATGGCTGGCAAGCTAGCCCAGCAGGAAACACAGGATGCACTGGAGCTGGTAAGGGACTGAGCAAGGTGGCACTCAGCAGGGATCCCTGTGCACACAGGCATCCAGCAGAGCCTCCCTCACTCCATGCCGTCCCATGCAGCTCCAAGAGAAGAGCCAGGTCCTAGAGGGGTCAGTGGCAGGACTGGACCAGCAGCTGAAGGACCTGAGTGACCACTGTCTAGCTCTGAGCTGGAGGCTAGACCTGCAGGAGCAAACACTAGACCTGAAGCTATCCCAGGTGAGGTGGACAGACCCATAAGGAATGGCAATAAAGGATGGACCCATGGGTAGAGACCTGAGCCTGTGGATCAGCCAGGGTGGCTCCTACAGCCCCTTGGCCCCTAGCACACGCTTTCTTTTCTCTTTCCTTCCCCCACTCTCTTCTTTGTTTCCTTTCTTTTTCTCTTTCTTCAATTCACCTTTCATCTGGCAATGGCAGCGTGTTTCTGTAATCCCAGCTCTGGAGGTTGACGCAGGCAGATTTCTGTATTTCAAGGCCAACCTGGTCTACAAAAGGAGTTCCAGGATAGCCGGGACTGTTACATAGAGCAACCCTGTCTTGAAAAAGCACCACCACCACCCACCCCCCACCCCCAATCACCTTTTAAAGAATATCAGTGGGTTTTGTTTAGTTGTATTTTTATTTGTTTGAATTTCCTTCTGTGTATTTTTTGATTTATGTGTATGTGTGTGTGTACTACATGTGCGTAAGTGCTCAGATAGGCAGAAGAGTGTGTCAGTCTCCTGAGGCTGGAGTCACAGATGGTTGTGAGCCACCCAGCCTGTGTGCTGGGAACCAAATTCCAGTCCTCTGGAAGAACAGCAAGTGCTCTGAACTGCTGATCCATTTCTTCATCCCTTTCCTATTATCTTGTCACTACTGTTTTGATTTAAGAGAGGATTTTGCTATGTAGCCTATGCTGGCCCGATGCTCAGTGTCACCCCAACCTCAGGAGTCCAAGGAAGGAAGATTATGAGCTCAACCCTAACCCTAACTGAAACCCAGCACATTTAGTACATTCACAGAGAAGTTATCCAGGTCGGCTCCAGAACCTTCTCTTTACATCAGATAGAAACCCAGGGCCTAACCGTTCCTTTCCTCCCCCACCTAGCTCTGATCTATATGCTGTAGGCGCTTCATCCCAGCATAAACCTTTCATCTCGGGCTTCTCTCCTGAGTTGCCGTCATGGGTCAGCCCTTTTGTGTGAATCCGTGCTTCATCCCTTAGTAGCTGGATACTGTTCCTACATGTGGACAGGCCATGTTTTGCGTACTCATTCCTCTGTTGACAGACACAAGAGGCCGTTCTCTTTTGTAACTGCTGTGAACACCCCCTCTGGTGTGGCGGGTGGATCCCCCAACCTTGGCTGTCTCTGCATCCTTTGTGTGGCCAGAACAGCTGCCAACAGATCCATTGACCACAATGTACTCTCCTGAAGTGTGGTCAGTCTGTTCTCTATTCCTGTCACGAACAACTGTCAGCTCCTCAAGGGCATGTTTCTGCTCAGCTGGATGGCCCTGCCTAGGAAGACCACCTCAGCTGCCATAAGTCTGGAACATCTGTCTTCTGCAGTGTCTGGCTTTCCGGGCAATCTGCATGCTTTATACAAACATGCTTTAGAGTCAGATACTCTGCCTCTTAGCTTCAGCGGGCCCTGTCTACCCATCTGCCTACCATCCCTTACAGGATGTTGAAATTGCAGGCACAGACTGAATGGGAAGGTGTGGAGTGGGAGTCCCTGCAGGATCTGGCCCAGTGGCTGAAAGAAGTCTCAGCTCACTTGCAGGAGGTGCAAGAGAAAGTGAACAACCTCCCGCAGCAGGTGGGTAAGGCCAGAGTTGCCACTAGCCTTGAGGTTCTAGACCTTGGCTAGGCTTGAGCTGGCCTGGGGCTCCTAGATGGCTGTGCTAAGTCACCTTGGGCTCCTACATACTCCGCATTTCAGATAGAAAGTGTCTCCAACAAGTGTGTTCTTCACAAGAGTGACATAGATGTGAAGATCTCTGCTGAGGGCAAGGCCAGGTGAGGGTTCAGAGCCACCCAGGCCTCTGGGAGATACAGAAACTCTTCCACCTTCCTGATCTTTACTGGTCCTTCCCAGCCCTGCACCTCTGCCTGTATGGTTGCCCAGTCCCTAGCTAGTCCCACCCTGGGCTCTACCTCCTATGGAATAGCCTACACCCTCAAGTTTAGCCCTGTGACAGCCTCAGGAGTCTTAGCTCTGAACTGAGCCTTCTTCCTTGGGCCCTGGAACCCCCTATAACCAACCCCTGGCGCCCACAGGGAGTTTGAGGTTGAGACAGTGCGACAGGAGCTAGCTACCCTGCTGATGTCTGTACAGCTTTTAAAAGAGGAGAACCTTGGACGGAAGATTGCGGAGATCCAGGGCCAGCTGGCCACGGTATCCCTTGGGCCCCAGGAAGTCACCCGTGTCTGTCTGATTCCCTGAACTCCAGGCCCCCAGTGTTGCTGTGGTGGTGGGTATATTTGGACGTCGGCAGTCCATATCTGCTCATGATTAGAGCTGTGTTTAGTTTCAGAAGCAAATGATAAAGTTGGAGAACAGCCTCCAGGCCAACAAAACCATCCAGAACCTGAAGTTTAATAATGAGACCAAGCTGGTGAGAGAGAACTCTGGGCGAACCACTGCCCCCTCACTCTCTGCCAGCCTGCCCCAAGCCCTTCTGTCCCTATCTCTCCAGGGCCCAGGAACACATTGACTGGGTGGTGCAGAGCAGTGTGTCCTGGCGGTGAGGACCTCCCGCTGGGCTTCCTCTGTAGAAGACATCCCCCCCACACACACATTTGCCACCCACCTCTGTCCTTGTCTTGTTCCCCACGGGCCCTCTTGGCCCCGTACCTCTGCACTTGCAGCGCAAAGAGGAGATTGCAACCCTGCGGGAGAGCATGCTGCACCTGTGGAGTGAGGAGGGGCCCTGGCCGCTGACGCTGGGCAGCAAGCGGGTATTTATGTCCCTGGTGAGGCAGCGGTTCTTCATCAAGGACATAGCCCTGGACGAGCTGGTCTCTGTGAACTCCTGGGGAGTGTACCAGGCTGTGAGGTGGGCACCTGAGAGGCCGGGTCTCCCAAGGGTAGCAACACTGCCACAGGGGGTGTGTTGTGTATGAGCTATGTCTCTGGGCAGGTGGCTTCGTTGGAAGACAGTCCTCTTGAACTTGGTGGCCCAGAAAAGGCCCGGAGTGATCTCAGCCATGACCCAGTGGAAGGCTGCATATGAAGTTACATCTCTGACTATGATCTAGAAATAAACATGCCAGTCTTTGTACCTACTGGAGCCAGACTCTCCTGTTATGTAATAGAATGGCTTTTCCGCAGCTCACAGGCCTGACAAGGGTGTCAAGTAGTGAGAGGGACCAAACTCAGAAGGCCCAAGTTATTCGGTCCTTGAAGGACCCCTCCTGCCCTGCCTAGTGCAAGGCCAGATTATCACACTCATGGGAGTTCTGTGCAGGAGCACCCAGGCCACACCTGTCAGGATACGCCCCTGCTGCCTGTGAGGACAAATATAAAGAGCAAGGACACAGGGCCCTCAGACATCCCCAGCCCTGCCCGCCTACCCACGAACACTGAGGTGCCAAGGAAGTGGCTCGTGCACATGACTCTGGAGAGTGAGCATCTAGGTCTCTGTGATCAGGCAGTGTCCCTCTTCTGGCCTCTCAAGAAAACCTGAACTCTCGTGTGCAGCTCCTAGTCCTGCCACCAGCCTGGCTGAGGAGACGGCACATGGAACTGCCAGCTCTAGCCCTTCAGAGATGGGGAGGGCTGGCCTGGTTTTAGTCTCAATGTAGCTGCTCTTTGCTACTGACGTGAATCTTGGGACTGGCCTAATAACAACGGGCAAGGGTGCACAAGTGATTAATAGTTCTCGCCTGGGTTCCATTCCCTTCATGTGGGCAGAGTCCTGAGGCCTGCTGTGTATAGCGGGTGTCTTCCCTCCCACCCCCCAGAGCCAGTAGCCAGATGTGGCAGGTCTGGATAAGCCTTTGTTCTGTCTCTCTCTTTCTCTCTCTCTCTCTTTCTCTCTCTCTCTCTCTCTCTCTCTCTCTCTCTCTCCCCTCTCCGTGCTAGTGGCAAGAGTTCCAGGCTTGGGATAAGCTCATATCCTTTTGGGCCTGCTGTCCTTGAGGGAGAGCTAACTGCATGACTACTTAGATAGACCTACTAGGGCAGGGCCTGTGCTACAGGAAGTAGGTGCTGAGTTGTTCTGAAGGTAGAAATGGCCACTGCTGCTCCCAGCACACTCCTGACTTGCTTGCCTCCTCACAGAACCTCAGCCAGCTGTGTTCCCTCCAGGGCTTGGGTGCCTCCACTCTGCAGCTCAGAACCACCCTCAGCAGACCAGCTGGCCAGCAGATCACTAAAGTCTGGTGTGCCCGGGTGCAGTAGGCCTAGTGGGTTGGGCACAGGCTCCTTCCAGAAGGATGGAGGCAATTTTCTTTGGGTCATGGGGGTAATGTGGCTATACTTCCGCTCCAGCCTTAGTCTTCGGCAAGCTGATACTCTGGGTCTGGAGAACTGCCGAAGGACCATAATCAAAGAGCTCAGCCAGGGGGCCCAGTGGTGGCACCTTGTCTCCTCTGTGGCCCAGCCTGTGCACCTGACCTTCAGGCCCCCAGGTAAATGTATCCTGAGCTCAGCAGCCTCCTCATCCTCTGGGTGCCCATCCTGGGCCAGGCATACCAGATCAGCATAGTATAGATCCCGGGCAGAACAGCTGGCTGGTTGGCTGTCAGCATAGATTTCTTGGGCATCCACGTCTTGCCCTGTGTCCTTGCGTCCAAAATACCTCTGAATGTCACCACTGATGAGCTCTGAGAAGCGCAGCAGCTGCATTGGAGTTTCAGGGCTGCTGGGACCCTGAGGGGCTACTCCTGAGCTCCGGGAGTCTGGGCTGCATCCCTGTGGCCGCTCACCTTGCAGGTCCTGGTCTCTCTCTTCTTCCTCCTCTTCCTCTTCCTCCTCTTCTTCCTCCTCCTCCTCTTCTTCAGAAGTTTCTGGAGCCTCCAGGTCTGTGGGCAGGAAAGACTTGTGTGATGGTAGGGGCAGCCGGAAGTCACAGACAGACCGTATAACACCAGCAGCCATCTTGTTGAGGTCCCCAAAATTCTAGGGGTTCCTAGAACAGCGGGCACAGGCTAGGAGAGAGAAGTGAGAGGACGGGTTACCAAGTGAGGGCTGGCAGTGCCCGCTAGACACAGCCTGTGTGTGTGGCCTACAAAATGCTGTTTCAGCTCTCTGCTCTCTACATCCTGGCCTCCTGAGTGCAGAAAGATGTACAGGATCCTCTCGTGTAGGGTGGAGCCATCATGGTACAGGGGAAACAGATGGTACCATGAGAACCACCACAGTTGTGATCACTCAGGCCACAGGGTAGGGCCAGAGGCAGTCCTAGAGGGCAGGACTACCCAGACAGGAAGGGACAGGCACTGGACAAGGCATCTTCCCTGTCTCAGCCTGGATCACTGAGGTGACAGAACCAGAACCTGCCTTGACAGGCTCAGAAGCCTGGCAAATGCCATTGGGAGCTTCAGGGGCTGTGACAGCCAAAAGGCTCCAGCAGACCTAGTTCCTATGTAGCTACCGTTAGCTACAGTCACAGCTCCAGGGCTTCTTTTTGAAGAGGTGCAATTGTTGGGGTTTTGTTTTTCTTTCTTTTTTCTTTCCTTTCTTACTTCCTCCCTCCCTTCCTTCCTCCTCTTCTTCTTCCTCCTCTTTTGTTTTCTTTGTTTTGAGATAGGACCCATCTACATAGCCTTGGCCATCCTAGAACTTGCTGTATAAACTGGACTGGCTTCAAACTCACAGAAGTTTGCTTGTCCCTGCCCCAGAGTGCTGGGTTTAAAGGCACTTGCCACCCCTCTTGGGTAGTAATTCTTGTTTTTTAAAGAAAAGGATGTCAAACCAGGTGTGGTGGCACATGCCTTTAATCTCAGCACTCAGGAGTCAGAGGCAGGCAGATCTCTGAATTCGAGGCCAGCCTGGTCTACAGACTGAGTACCAGGACAGCCAGGGCTATACAGAGGAAAACATGTCTAGAAAACTGAAAAAAGAGAGAGAGGCAAAGAGAGAGAGAGAAAGAGAGAGAGAGAGAGAGACAGAGACAGAGAGACAGAGAGAGAGGCAGAGACAGAGAGAGAGGAAGGAAGGAAGAAAGGAAGGAAAGAGGGGGGTCTCACTTGGAGCCTAGACATGGTTCTCTCTCCCCCTGGCTACTGACCCTACAGTAGATCTCAACCCTAGAGCCACCAGGCTCCTTCACAGAGGAAGGGGAGAGCAGGTATCCAACAAGGTATATCAGAAGACAACTTTATCTGAGAGGCCTGGGTGTGAGTGGCCCCTTGGTCAGATCTGCTCAGGGTCAAACTGCCCAGCTCCTCTCTGGTATCCTGAAACCCGAGTTTAGGAAGTAGAGGCTGGCCACTTTGATGTCTTACATTGCTGGATCCTTCTGTCTCAGGAGGTGTCCAGTAGTCCTGACCGTAGTAGTCTTTGAGGATGACTGATAGTGTAGAGCTTAATACAGACATTACCAGCAGGACAGACACCCCCCCCCCAACCCCCAGTGGTGTGACCACCCCAGAAGACTCCGGCATTCACCCAGGCTCCTACCTGACTGGGACTGTAGCGCTCACTCAGCAGGCCCACCTCCACCTGGGGCGCAAGCATTTATAGCTGAGCTCCACAACTGCCTGAGGCTGGCAAATATTTGGCAACGGCATTGTCATCGCAGACTGGGCAAACAGAGCCCGTTTGTTTTAGCGCCCAGCAACCAGAGCCCCGCGGGGGGAGTACCCGAAGACTGCCTCACCTGCACACAGCCTGCCGGGGGACCATGGAGTGTTTGCCTCAGGCCCAGCTGGCCCACACCCTGGACCCGAGAACCCTTATCTGTACTGCTGATTGGGGCCCCATCCAAGCTTTGTCAAATAGGCGGAAAATTAAATTTCATGCTATTTTGAGTTCTGGAGTATGCCTCTCCAGAGGACATCCTGCCTGCAGTGCATGCTATAAACCATGCTCTGCAGCAACAGGACCTGGAGCAATGGGGGATTGAGGCTATGCAACCACTCACTAGGTCCAGGAAGGGAGCTAATACTTGCAGCCCTTGTAACTCCTTCCAAGCCCTCCAGCCTCTGGGCCTTTGTTCAGCTAAGATTAACCATAACCATGTCAACCAGCCCAGTAAGGACTTCGAGAAGGACTCTCATGTAGTGGATGCCACCTACTTGCCCAGAAACCAGCTGTCCTTGTAGTCAGTCTGATTGAACCAACTGCTGAGCATCCTTGGTGGCGTGAAGACAAGCGCCTCCCTTCCCTGGTTGAAAGCCTAGATGTACCTAAACCTAAGTGGGGTTGAGGAGCTCCTCTCTAATCCTTCTGAGGCCCTCTGCCTTTCTGGTAGCTTCCTCTGGCTTCCTTAAGTATCACTTACCTTTTAAGGGTCCTAATTTGCTCTAGGCACCACCCCTACTTTAGGGAAGGACAGCACCTTGATTTCAAGCCAGTGAAGCCCTGACCGATCAGTCTAGGCATATGTCACCTGACCCTATGACCTTCAGCTTTTTCCTGTCCCCTGATGTCCTTGATGGCCTCAGTGAATTTGTGGTTCCTGGAGGGTAGAAAGTCAGAGAAACTAACCCTGAAGATACTTCACTCCTGGTCACTGCAGTCAAGACCCCTACCCAGCACAAGTAAGCCACAGAGAAATGAAAAGTTAAGTCCTAAGGACAAGCACCTCAAAGGGCTGGTCTGAATTGGGGGTATACTAAGATACATGCCTAGCATGTCCAAAGCTCAAGGTTAGATCCACAAGGCCATATACACCGAGTATGGTGATGACTATATAGTATAGTGATGACTATATGACTATACCCCCTATAAGCATTGGGAGATGGAGGCAGGAGATTCAGAAGTTCAAGGTCATCCTTTGGAAGATCAAGGCCACAGTAGACTATATGAGACTTGTGGCAAAACAACCTATAAGCTAGACTGGCACCCTGGTGTGAATGTCTGGGAAGCTGCACACATCTATAGACTAGATTGTCTGTTTGGAGCTGAGCCCTGGAAAAGGGCAGCAAGGGGCAGGTCACCTGCAGGCCTGACAGAACACTGGAAGGCTTGGGGTCAGTGGTGGCATAGCTGCTGCCAGTCCTGACCTCTTCTGCCTCAGGCAGGATACTTGGGCCATGTCCCCAGTAGGTACCAGATGAGATTTCTGCTATTCTGTGTGTCCATTCTGCTCTGGCTGCATGTACTTCTGACCCTATAGTCTGAACATGTAAGACTCCAGGGTCTGAAACCACTTGCCAGTCTTGGCTGTGGGCGACACTGCTTCAGTCTCAGCTGGCTCCCTTCTCAAGTACCAAAGTCCATACCTGGAGGACCAGGCGTGGGGCTGGGGGTTGCAGTTGCTTCGAGGTGAAGCCATATCACCCTCTACTGCTGGATGTGCGAAGGACAAGCTGGCCCTGGAATGGGATGGCGACAGGTTGGGTGATGTAATACTGACATGGGCCTGGGGTCTACAGCTGTATCTTGCTAGGCAGGCAAGGAAGGGATAGCCAGGGCCTCAGGTAGTGCCCAGAAGGGCATGTGGATTGTGGCCCTCATTCCACCCTGACCAGCCATGGAAACATACTGAGGCTGTGAGTGCAGACTGCCACGGGCTCACTTGGTCAAGCCTTGAGATTCCTGAACCTTAGGTTGAGTGCTTCAGGAGGAGAAAGTGAGCCACAATTCTGCCCTGGAGAAGATTCCACCTGTGTGTGACCAAAGAATGAACTTTGGAAGAGCTGGGTGTGAGGACCAACAGAGGCCGGCAGCGTGTCTCAGCAAATGGAGAGAGTCTGGGAAGACTCAGCCACTGTCAAGGAGCTAGAATCCTTGAGGTCAATAGAGTCAGGCAGAGGTGGGAGATCAGAGACAGAGACTAGAAGATGCTCTACTTAGAAGATGCTCTATTGCTGCCTTTGAAGATGGAGGAAAGGGCCATGGGTGAAGGATTCTGGGATTTTCAGGCACTGGGAAACACAAGGGACCCAGTTTTCTTTGAAGTCTCTGGATTGTCATCTGATACCTCAATTTCAGGGCCAGTGAAACTCCCCTGGACTCTAAACCCTTTTTGAAAATCCCACCCAAGCCACACGGCTGACATTATAAGCATTGACACAATCGGAAAACCACAGTAAGAGTCATGGTTCCAGATGGGGCTGGGTGGGTTTGTAGGACACTGTTGCTGGCTATGAAATATCTAGACAGTCTCCCAGCACGGGAAACCTGTGTCAGTGTCCTAGTTGAAATCATGCTTAGGTGATCTCATGAACTCTAGAGCCAAGAGCTGTGTGTGGCAACACTTGATTGTAATCTTAGCTCTAGGAAGGCAGAGACAGGAGGATCCTGTGGTTCAGCTAACCTAAAGTTCTTGAATTTCAGACTAGTGAGCAACTTTCAGAAAATAAAAAGGTAAGGCTGGGTGTGGTGGTGCAACGCCTTTAATTCCAGTGCTTGGAGGGAAAATCAGGTGACTCTCTGTGTGTTTGTGGCCAGCCTGGTCCACATAGTGAGTTCCAAGTTAGCCAGAGCTACATAGAGAGGCCGTGTCTCTACATACATACATACATACATACATACACACATACATAATACATCATTCATACATACATAATACATCATTCATTCATACATACATACATAATACATACATACATAATACATCATTCATACATACATATATAATACATCATTCATACATACATACATACATACACACACAAGTAAATTAATACAAAAAAGTAGGCAGTACCTGAAAAACCATACCTAAAGTTGTCCTCTGGCCTCCACATACATTTGTACACAAATTCACAAGCACCCTTCCCCACATACATGCACACCCCACTACACATGCACTCTAACATATAATCATACATATACATATACAAACACACATGCAAGGAAACCGAAGAACACCAGAGCCTCAGCTGTTTCCTATGTGTAGAAGACCCTCTCCTTCAGGAGCTGATCGGTGCTTGCTCCCCAGGCTGCCACTTCCCCAGTGCTTGGGTTTCACAGCATTCCCGCTCAACACCTTCTTCTCCACTTTGTCTATGTCTGGCATCTGGATAGCAGGACTAGATCTTGGACAGCTTTAGGTCCTGAACCAACCAAGTACAGATACCCCTACTAGTGCTGGCTGAGAGAAGGCTGTCCATTGGCAATCTTGAAGGACTTTGCCCTTATCCTGGAGTAATTCTGGTGCTCTTCACTGCCTGACAAAAGACCACAGAGATGCTAGGATGGAAGATTCTAAAGTGGGAAGAAACCAGAGCAGATAGTTGTCTGGGAAGAGAACCCTGAGAAGGGCCTATGGGGCTGGCATGGGTATGAGAGGCCTAAACAGGGAAGCCAGAGAAGGGCCTGCTGCTTAAGTCCAAGCAAAGGGGAGGGGCTCTCAGAAGGCAGACCTAGAGTAGTAATGGATGGAGGATTTGGGGACTTAGAGGGCATAGTGAGGGAGTCATGCCTCACTTTCACCCATGTTGCCTTGTGAGCCATGTTCAGGACAGACCAGGTGTCCTGTAGGTAGGAGTTGAGCTCAGTTTTTGTTTCTTGTAAGGCTTGGTTGGGGTCTCTGGGTCAGTGGAGAGACACACTCAGTGGGTGGACAACGCCACCCCTGCCACCCCATCCTAGTCACCTGCCATTTTGGGACCCTGGAAGAGGCTGGGGCTGAAGCATATGTCCTAGCATCTGCTCCTAACTGGGATTATGTTTGGGGTTGGGCCCAGAAAAGCACTCTGCCCACTGTCCCCTGCCCCCCAACCCCCCTCGCTCACTGTCAGGCCTCAGACCCTGGGAGAGTGGAACTCTGCCCTTACAGAGGCACAGACCTGCCTGTCCCCGGGCACCTGGTATCTATCTTCCTGGGAAAATCAATAGCTCCAATATGTCAGCGCTTAAGTGGAGCTACAATAAATTACCCTGCCATTAAGTCCACTGACGGCTACCACCGCCTCTGCCTCCCATTAGTGAGACATTAGGCTTCCTGTGAAGTTTCTCTGTGTGCTTTGCAATAATGAGGGCTGAGGTGTTGGTTATGTCCCTGAGGGGTGTGGCAGTGGCTCCACATATAGTATGGTGGGACATCACATCTTGGAGCTTCTACTGTAGGGTTGCTTCTTCTATAGCTTCCTGGCCAGGCTCCTGTAGCAGAGCCTACTAGAGAGAGTAGTTTTTGGAAAGAAGTTTGTTAAGGAGCTGAGGAATAGGGTCCAAGGCTCTGCTCTGGATCAGATGCTGTCAGGAGCAGGATGGTGAGGAGGTGGTGTTTGTACCTGTTGCTGGGTCCTGTGACTGAGCACCATAAACTGTGTCATAATTGGAGCACCATAAACTTAAACATCAGACATGTGTGGCTGGAAAGATGGCTCAGCATTTAAGAGTGCTTGCGCCGGGCGGTGGTGGCGCACGCCTTTAATCCCAGCACTTGGGAGGCAGAGGCAGGTGGATTTCTGAGTTCGAGGCCAGCCTGCTCTACAGAGTGAGTTCCAGGACAGCCCAAGCTACACAGAGAAACCCTGTCTCGAAAAACCAAAAAAAAAAAAAAAAAAAAAAAAAAAAAGAGTGCTTGCTGCTCTTAGAAGGACCTGGGTTCTGTTCCCAGCACATGGTATCTTACAACTGTACCTAACTCCAGTTTCAGAGGGTCCAGTGCACTCTTCTGGCTCTACACACACCAGGCACACCCACAGTGCGTGCGTGCATGCATGCATACATACATACATACATACATTGCAAAACACATACACATAAAATAGACTTACATTTCTTTTTTTTTTTTTTTTCCAAGACAGGGTTTCTCTGTGTAGCCCTCGCTGTCCTGAAACTCACTCTGTAGACCAGGCTGGCCTTGAACTCACAGAAATCTGCTTGCCTCTGCCACCGAATTGCTGGGACTAAAGGCAAGTGCCACCACTACAGGCTCATTTGGTTTTTTCAGATAGGGTTTCTCTGTGTAGCTCTGGCTGTGCTGAAACTCACTCCCTAGATGGATCAGGTTGGCTTCTGCCTCCCAAGTGCTGGGACTAAAGGTGTGCGCTGCTATTGCCCAGCTTAATATTTGTAAACATTTTTAAAAAAGAGTATTCCCAATGGTCTGGAGGCCTGAAATGTCAAACACTCCTTGCTACAGTTTGGGGGAGATTATTCCTTGTCTCTCTCCCTCCTTCTGTAGTGTGTGTGTGGGGGGGTCCTTGGCTGCTACTTCCTAATATCCCAGGACTCTCTTACTGCCATGTGCCTTACCTTCTCATCTCAAAAAGCATTGAAAAGGCATTCTGAAAAGCCTATTCTGACCAGTATGACATCTTTGTAAACCATTTGCAAAGACCAAACAGGGTGCCAATGTTGTGTCCAGGAGCGGGACCACTGTTCACTCAGTACAGCAATGCCAGACCCAGGAAGATGTGTGATTGTGTGTGTGTGTGTGTGTTACGCGCAGGTGTATGGAAACTAGAGGTGGCATTCCTCGGGAGCCACTCAGCTTGTTTTTGAGATAGGGTCTCTCTTACTGGGACTTGGGACTTGCCAGTTATGCCATAATGGATAACCAGAGAGCTCCATAGATCCCCTTTTCTGCATCCCCAGAACTGGGATTACAAACATGTGCCACTACATAGAGCTTTTTATGTGGCTGTTAAGGATCAAACTCAGGCCCTCATGCTTCATGGTGAGCACTTTACAGACTGAGCCACCTGTTTTGCCAGACCTAAGATGTCTCTTTCTGCCTCTGAGACCGTCACTGAGACTGAGACGGGCTCATTGGTCATTATCAGAGGCTAGCCCACACCAGGGTGAACCTCTAACTCTTGCTCTACCTCCTTATTCTGGTCCCATGGGCTATCCTGTGCAGCTTGAGCCTGGCTCCCCTATAGTATCCAACCCCAGAAGCCTGCCTCCCTTCACACTTTAGGGTCTCTGAGCTCCACCTCCTTCTGGAAGCTCCCCCTAGCTTACATGTTATCTATAATTAAGGGCCTGGAGGTCCTTGCCAGGAGAGTGGTGTAGCAGTGTGGGGTTCTGTGGGGTGGGGCCCAGGGAGGAGGACCTGGGTAGACAGGTGCTTCTGTTGACACAGGAGCTCTTAGCCAGGGTCCTGGGTTGGGCCTCGCAGGGGGAGCGGGTGGGGGAGGGGGACTCACAGGTATTGCTGGGCTCTGACATCTCTATCATTGCTCCTGCTCAAACTCAGTGAGAGTGCCTTGGGCAAGAACAGAGTGTGAGGCTTTTCCTGTTAGTAAGTGGGCACTGGAAAGCAGCACACTCCAGGTCGCAGGAGGCTCCTGATTTTGTTCTATCCAGGGCTAGATTACAGCTCACAGTAAGGGGGTTTCCCAGGACCTTCTCTTGCCCACAAAGCAGTAAGCATCCCAAAGCTGTGGTCACCTTCAGGATGACAGAGTGTGCTGCCCCAGGTTAGAGACCTTGAGCAAAGAGAGGGTAAAAGAAGATCACAAGGTCCCAGCCTGGTCCCAGCCTTCCTCACTTCAAGTGAGTTTGGAGGCTGTTCACAAATCCTGCAGTTGGAACAGGTGTAAATTTCCCCCAAAGCTTCTGGATCTAATTTATTTCAGGTCCCTATTTCCATGCATGGGGAGAAGTTTAAGTCCAGCCCTCCAGCAGAGGAGTTTCAAGTGAAGACAGGACAGTTAGGCTGAGTGTTTGTAGCTGAACTTCATGTCTTCAGGAGCCAGGTTGTTGCACTGGGAGTTGTGTCTCTTCCCCCTATGTTGCCTAGTGAGGGTACCCTCTATCTTCTTGGGAGTGCTGGGCCTCACTCTACCAGTGACATCTACATCACTACCAGTCAAGGGCTGAAGGGTCATTTTCCTGCTTAACTTCTTCTCCCTTTCCATGCTCTGGTGCCCTCAGGAACTATCCCCAGCAAAATAAAAACATTGGACTCTACTTGCCCAGAAAGCATCCTAGGTTGCTGAGACTCGAAGCAGTCTGGCCCATGAGATAGAGAGGTGGGTTTTGTTGTTGTTTTATTTTTGTTTTTGTGACTGGTTTACAGATCAAAAACAAATTCAGAGTGACAGTCATTAGTGGGCCCTGCGGTAAGGCCAGGTGTAATTATATAACTCACTGAAGTTTCTACACAGCCTAGGTACCACTGGGGCTGACCTTGTGGGTTTTTTTTGTTTTTGTTTTTTGTATTTTAAATTGGGTTGATGTCAAGATGTGTAGTACAAGCTGGCTTGGAACCAGTGATCTTTTTTCTACCTCCACAGTGTTGGGATTACAAGGTTGCCTGGCTGATTCTGAAGGTGCACTGAACTTCAATCAGCTTCCAGCTCAAAATCTCAGGAGCACTTAAGTTACAGGAGTATAATTTCAGAATCGCCTCCCCGTAGAGTGATAGGATGTCCGAGGTCTGGTCAGCCTATGGTGTACACAGAGCCATTTCCATTCTGGGACCTGCGATAGTCTAGGAGGTGATGTTTTTATAGTCCTTTTAAAGGGGCCGGCCGGTCGGGAGGCGTCTAAGGCGCCAGGGCTTCCCACCTCCGGGCCTGAGGGCATAGCTGAGATGGACTCGCTGGCAGTTGAGACACTGGCCAAGCTGGAGGCTGAGAACCCGGACAGAGCGCTAAGAATGGAAGACACGCTCCTGGAGAACAGGGACTAAATCCCTCCCGGACGATGGTCCTGCAAAGAAGACAGTAGATGCCACTGGATCTCAAGTTTGTGGGCAATCCTGGGCATTACACTGAACAGCCCCGGGCCAAACTCTTCCGAGAGCCGAGTCAGCTTCACTTTCAACGGCCGGTACCGGGTCAGGTATCTGTGGAAGGACTGAGAACTACACAAACCGTAAGTAGCCAGCCCATCAGGGCGGGGCCTGAGACGGAAGAGCTCGCGAGAGGAAATGCATCATTTCCGTTGCGCGGTGAGACCCACGTTTTGTAGTCGTAAAATTTGATGTGAAGTTCGGCTTCCGGTTTTGTGCGACGGAAGTGACGAAAGCGCAGTGCGCCTCAGCGTGTGAGTCGAGGTCGCTATGAACAGTGTCCTGTGCTCACGGGCTGCAGGGTGAGCGCTGTGAAGTGCCGGTGGGTGAGGGCGGGAGGCGGCCGTGGCTGCAGGACGCTTACTGCTGTCTCTCTTCCAGAGCGGTCCGGGCTCTGCGGCTCGTGGGCTGGGCTTCGCGAAGCTTGCATCCGCCGCCCCGTGGCCGGTCTCCAGCTCAGCCTGCAGACAGGGAAGAGGAGGAGGAAGACCCCAATCTCCCAATCCAATTTTCCGGCAGCAAAGCCACCCCAGTCCGCTGGACCGTGGAGCATTCTCTGGGGGAAACAGCAGCAGCGGCCCTGGTGGAAAGTGCTGCCGCTCACCCTCACCATCGTGGCTCTGATCATATGGTGCTACCGGAGGGAGGAGAGCAGCACGGACCAGTGGTTGAGACAGGTGTTGGAAGAGGAGGACGAGGAGGAGAGCCGGAAGGTCCTCCGGAGGAGCTTGAAGCTCCGGCCCTCTACGGGGCTAGAACGTAACAGGGTGCGTGCTGAGGAAGGGACTAGGTAGTTGTCCTTCTATTTTTGTCGTCGAATTTGACGATTTCCGAACTGGTTCTGCGCGTGTCCTCGTTGATTAAAGGACTTGGATGGCGCTGTTGGCGCCGAGACACAAGAACACAGCACAAAATTGGAGGCTCGAAATCTGATCTGTACCGAACACCAATGCCCAGTGATTACGTCCAAAGAACTTTTGAGGTTCATAGAAAAGGCTTTGGGTGCACCGTGTGCTGTTGAATTTGTGATGTATTCCTACAGCCTAATCATGTTTCCAGAGCGGTTCTGGTGGAGATGTTACCTGCAGTTCACTCGCTTTCCGAGACAGACTAACTGCAGGCGTGTAATGAGCTATGGTGTGTGCAATATCAGTTGAAGTTATCTTAAATACTAACAAATGGAAAAAAACGTTTGGTAAAGTCTAATGAACTCAATCTTCTCCCCTCCCCTTTCATTACCTGAGTTTTGTTTTGTTTGTTTTGAGGCACAGTCTCCCTATATAGCTCTGGCTAGCCTGGAACTGGCTGTGTAGACCAGCCTTGTTTCAGACTTAGACATCAGCCTGCTTCTGCTGCCACCTTTTTTTTTTTTTCCTTCCTTATACTCTTCATTCCCACTTGAGAATTAAAACAAAAACTTGTCAGAAGTGGTAGTGCATGCCTGTAATCTCATCACTTATGAGACTGAGGCAGGAGGATCCTAAGTTTGTGGTCTGATTGGGCTACATAGGGAGACCCTGTCTCAAGAAACGAAACAAAATCATTTTTAAGTAACATAGTGGGTTTTTTGTTTCTGTCTTTTTACAGTGTGGGGTCAAACCCAGGAATCTATCGTGCTAGCCTACCAATGAGGTGTTTCCAGCTCACATAGAATCGTTTTTGAAGAAAAAAAAGTTACATTTCATGCAGTGGTTCCTCGGCGCTGCCAGGCTGATAACTTCTCCGCAGTGATATGGGCAGTTAAACTCAGGAGCAGAAGTGGGCACACTTAGTACACATCCACTTTGTTGTTTTCCTCCTCCCTTCCTTCCTTTCTTTTTTAATTTTTCAAGACAGGGTCTCTTTATGTAGCCCTGCCTGTCCTGGAACTCTGGCTGTAGCCCTGGTTGGCAATGAACTCAGAAGGCAGAGGCTACCTCTGCCTCCTGAGTTGTGGAATCAAAGGCGTGCGCCACCAGACCTAAACCTGACATCTGATGTTTTATTTTATGAAGTGACAGGAGAATAGGTTGTTAGCTCAACAGGTTATTTAAATGTTTATGGTTTTTTTGTGCCATGCCTGTCCTATTTCCCAAATAGACTGTAGTTTGTGTTTTTCCTATTCTCAGCCTGCTGAATTCTTTGGGTGAGTGCCCAGTAGACATCAGGTAGAGAGAGAACCTGTAAATAGAAGCCAGCTGCATGTACAAGACAGTAGATAAGACTGTTGGGCTGAAAGAAATGATCAAATAAAAACATGTTCTTTTGAGGGAAGAGGAGTTAACCTAACAGACACTTACAAATTGAGATTTATTTTATGTGTATGTATGGGCATCATGTTCATGTCTGGTGCCTATGGAGGTAAGAAGAGGGCGTCAGAGTCTCTGGAACTGGAGGTACAAATGGCTATGAACAACCGTGTAGGTGCTAGGAACTGAACTTGGGTCCTCTGGAAGAGGAGCCATTACTTTTAACCACTGTGAGCAATCTCTCCAGCTCCAATAACCACTTTTTGTAAGTTCTTACAAATGGGAAGTCTCAGTAGTGTTGGGCAGTCCCTCCCCCTCAGAAAAAAGTGAGCTATTACACAGGAAAAACTGTTCATTTTGCGCGGTGTGCGCACCTTTAATCCAGCACTTGGAGCAGAGACAGCGGATTCTGATCGAGGCATCCTGGTCTACAATGGGTCAGGACATGCTGACTACACAGAGAAACCCTGTCTCGAAAACCAAAAAAAATAAGAAAAAAAAAAAAAAAACAAAAAACGTTCATTATTAAGCCATCGCCTTGTGTAAACCTTCATAAAAAGGACCTTATGGCAGTCCGGGTCTCAGGAATTGACATCTTTTGATTTAGACACCTTTGCTCGTCCACAGTAGAATCGTTGGATTCCACCAACTGCCTTTCTCTGTTCAAACCTACGGTCACTCAGCTGTCTGACTGTCCCTTAGTGTCCTTTGTTCTGTTTGCTCCCAAATCTGATTTGGATGACCTGTTTCATTCCACTCCCAGCATCTAGACTGCTTATGCTTCCTGCTTCTCATTCTATTTGACTTTGAAAAGACATGTCGTTTGCAGGACTGGCCTACAGCTCACTGTCCACATGCTTGTGCACATAAAATAAGTCCTTTAAAATCAGTTAATTTCGGGCTAGAGAGATGGCTCAGAGGTTAAGAGCACTGGCTGTTCTTCCAGAGGTCCTGAGTTCAATTCCCAGCAACCACATGGTGACTCACAACCATCTATCCCCTCTTCTGCCTTGTAGGCATATATGCAGGCAGAATACTGTATACATACTAAGTTAATTTCAGGATTTGTGGGCTAGGGATAATGCTCAGTGGTAGAGTGCTTGGCTACCATGCACATGGCTCTGGGTTCTACCTCTAGCACCCAAACTAAACAAACTCCCAAATGTCAACAACTCAAAAGAATTTGTCTACAAAATATATGAAGAAATCAATAATCCTACCAGCAAGTGGTAATTTCACCTTAATAGTATTTAAAAATATAGCTTATATGGATCATATCTCTTTGTTTATATTTTCCAGAAAATAGATTTTCTGTAATCCTTTCTGAACATCCCTTTCCATCCATTCCTTTCAGAACACTTGTGGCTTTGCTGCTTAGACTTTATCCTTCAGAGCACCCCACTGTTAGCTGAGTAGCTGTGGTCACTTTTCTTTGCATTTACAATGTCTCATACCATACAGTTACACACTAGTGAATGCAAGCTCTGGGTTCTCCCAAATACATCCTAGCACTTGCTGAGCCCCGCCCCCCACGTGTATTTAGCATTCTGCGAATCCCAGATCACTCTGATGCCTGACCACCCTGTACATCCTTTACCCGAAGGGCTCATCTGGCAGCCTCTTAGTGTGTTTTTTAAAAAGTGGCTCAACAAAATTCACACTCGGATCATCCTTAAATTCACAAATTTAATAAAGGGGCGACCATCGCCACATTCTAATTATAGACCTTTTCCAGCTCAAAGAAACCTGTGCCCAACAGCAGCTCTGGACGCAGACGGCCTCATGGGGACTCTACACCAACGGGCGTGTCCCGCCTTGCGCCTGTAACTTGCTGCCGAGGTGGGCCGGCAGATCCGGTGTGTCACCCCCGCCGCACAGCGCGCGTGGGCGAGGGGTCGACGGGGGCGTGGCCGGCGCGGCGTGCTCGGGGGTGTGGCCGGCGCGGCGGGGGGCGCAGGGGGCTCGGTGCGGGGGGAGATCCGGGGGCGCCGGCGTGGCGCATGCGCGCTGCATTGTTTTGACTGAAAATGCCGTCGGTTTCGAAAGCGGCGGCGGCGGCGCTGAGCGGGTCCCCCCGCAGACCGAGAAACCAACCCACTACAGGTCAGTGCCTGGGCTGCCGCCCGTGGCCTTCTGGGCACCGCGGCGCAGAGCAGCGGCCCGCGCGCGCCACGGGCCCGGGTGTCGCCGCTGAGGGTGCGCCCCGCCCGCGCCCCCGCCGCCAGCCCTTATGGGTCACGCCGTCCGGGCGCGGGCCGCCGCCTAAGGTGGAGTGGCGGCGCCCAGGGTCTTCGATGACCCCTGGCTTGGGGCTAGGCTTGCTCCTGGTCTCCGGCGACCCCGCGCGCCAGACTGGAGTCTGGGGAAACGGCGCCTGCGTTCGTAGCTCAGGGCCGCGCCTGGGCTGGAGGTGGGCGCACGGCCATCCGGACTCCGGCAGTCGCCACCTGAGGTTGAGAGACGGTGCCCGGGGGTCTGGGTGATCTCTGGGTTGGGGGCGGAGCCGCACCTAGAGTTCCGGTGGCCGCCTGGGTTGTGAGCCTGGGGGTCGTTTCTGCAGCGCAGAAGAGGGGTTGCGCCTGGTGTGGGCGGGTGGCGCTTGCAGTCCATCTGGAACCTGTGAGGGGAGTAGAGCGGGAGTCGGGGGACCCGGACTGAGGATTTAGAGGTGGCTCCAGGGGTCAGGGACTAGAAGGGGGCGGAGAATGGAGTGTAGTTCTGTAGTGTTACCTGGGATCAGAGTTGAGGATGGCCTGCTAGGAGGAGGTCTATGCCTTGTGTCCGGGAACCTTCCTTATCTGAGGACTGGGAAGTGGTATTTGGGGTCAGGGAACGGAGAGTCTGCCTGGCGTCTGGAGTTACCTGGTCTCCGAGTTCGGGACTGACACCCGTGGTGCTTTGAAAAAAGGAGGGTACCGGGCCATGGCAGACAGATGGACTCTGTGTTGGAGGGGTGGGTCTTCGCGTCTGGAACCCTGCCCCGCCGCATCCCAGGGGCCTCCAGCCGGCGGCGGCTGCGGCCCGCAACGCTGTTTGTCTTTTTAGGTATCTAAAGGAGTTTAGGACAGAGCAGTGCTCCCTGTTTTTGCAGCATAAGTGCAGCCAGCACAGGCCGTTCACCTGTTTCCATTGGCATTTCCTAAATCAGCGTCGGCGCAGACCGCTCCGACGACGCGATGGCACCTTCAACTACAGCCCGGACGTATACTGCTCCAAGTACGATGAGGCCACCGGCCTGTGTCCCGACGGTGACGAGTAAGTGGGGCTCCGGTGGGTGGCTGCTGGCCTTTCTTCAGGACTGGTGTTGACTCTATGATCAACAGGTTTTTGAGGTTTCTGGGTTTTGTTTTGAGACAGGGTGTCTTTATGTGGCCCTGGCTGTTCCGAAACACTTTATGTAGACCAGGCTGGGCTTGAACTCATAGCAATACCTGTCTTGGCCCTTAAAGTGTTAGGATTAAAGGTGTATGCCACTACACTGGTCTCTTTGATTCTTTTTTAACACTCACTACTTGTAGAGGGGAACCTCATTTTTATTCAAGACTTCCCAGGGGTCTGTAGAGTGTGTGTGCTTGAGGGCTTCCCCATTTGTAGGCTAGTTTCCTGAAAGATTATGTATGTGTGTTGTAGGGGAAGATCTTTGGTAATTCAAACTGATTTTGATTCACTTCCTGCCCTTATCCCGTCCAATGCTGTACTTTAAAATTGGCTCATGTTTTGCAGCTATCTGATTTAAAACAGTTTTCTGCGGTCAATTATAAGCGTGTAATGTGTAATATGTAAGTGTGGAATGTTTCCTTGCTGCTTATCTGTGTATTTTAAAGGAGGGTAGCAGAACTGTTATTCTGATAAGGATTTGTGAGATAATTTTGCTTTTTATTATTGATAATAATGTATTGAATATGAACTGGAACCCGTGGTCTTGCTTATGCAGGCAGGGATTCTTAACACTGAGATACACTCAGCTCATTTGTGTTGGGTTTTGTTTTTTAATGGTAGAAAGTTGTTTTATTTGCACATTGTCATTTATGTAACACTTTCAGATTTTAATAAGTCAAGGTTTTGTTTGGGTTGGTTTATATTTTACAAGTTTCCTAATGGTGTTATGAGCAGATGTCTTTATTTGTGTGCATGTGTGTGCTTATGTGTGCAGGTGCAAAGTGTGGCTGCTCATGCGCCAGCGTGCACATGTACGGCTAGTGCTCACAGATTAGCCTTACATGGTGTTCCTCACCTTGTTTTAAAATAGGGTCTCTCGCTGGCCTGGAGCTGGTTAAATAGACCAGGCTGGTCGACCTGCAGCAGGTATCTGTGTCTGCCTCCCTAGCACTGGGATTACAAGTGTATGCCACTGTGCCCAGTGTGAGGTTTTGTTTTATTGTTTTCTTTTGTTTTTAATCAGGGTTCTGGGGATCAAACTCAGGTCTTTACGATTTCAAGGCCAGTATTTTACTGAAGGAGCTCTCTCTCCAACTCTGAACATCTTTGTTTTGAAATAATAAAGACAGAGAAAGTCTGAGTGAGACTTTGTGTTCAGAGGGAGGTGGAACATAGGATCAGGGTGTGTTAAGTTCTTCCTTTGGGCAGTTTGAGGATGTGGGGGTTAGCTTCCTGCCCTGGGGTGAAGTATTGGTCTGTCTTTTTTTGCCCCTCTCCCACCCACCCCCAAGACAGGATTTCTCTGTGTAGCCTTGGCTGTTTCGGAACTTAACTCTGTAGACCAGGCTGGCCTCCCGAACTCAGATCCACTTGCTTCTGCTTCCCAAATGCTCGAAACTAAAGGCGTCACCACTACTGCCTGCCAACAGTCCTCTGACTTAAGGGCACTTTGTGTCTCTTGACACTTTGGAGGGATCTAGTGCATGTGAAATTGTCATAATAGTCATACAGAATTCTGCTGTTGGTGATTCTTTTTTTTTTAAAGATTTTATTCATTTATTTATTGTAGAATGGGGGAAAGTATGGGTGTTTTCATATATATGTTGTTAGGGAGGGAACTAAGGGTCAACCCTCTTCCACTGATGTATATTCTTAGCTTCCCTCAGTGTCTGACTATTTAGCTCTTAGCCTGGAACTTGTTGTATAGACCAGGCTAGCCTCAAACTCCAGAGATTGCTTGCCCAAAGGTATTCACCACCATACTGGGCTTTGTTTGTTTTATTTTTGAGATAGATTTTCTTTGTTTAGCCCTGGCTGTCCTGGAACTCAGGTTGTAGGCTAGGCAGGCCTTGAATTCACAGAGATCCTCCTGCCTCTGCTTCCTGAGTGCTGGGATTAAAGGCGAGCACCACCACTGCCCGGCTCACTGATCTTTTTTCAAGATCGTATTTTTAGTTTGTGTGTAATGCATGTGGACGTGAGCATTCAGGAGCCCACAAAGGCTGGAGGGTCTGCTGGCCCTCAAGGCATAAATGCTTGTGAGTTATACAATGTGAATTCTGGAAGCTCAACTTGGATCTTCTGCAAGAGCAGTACATGGTCCTAACTACTTGCCATCTCTCCAGCCCCTCACAGAAAGGTATTTTTGTTTGTTTGTTCAAAGATTTATTTATTTTATGTATGTAAGTACACTGTAGCTGTCTTCAGACACAGAAGAGGGCATCAGATCCCATCACAGATGGTTGTGAGCCACCATGTGGTTGCTGGGAATTGAACTCAGGCCCTTTGAAAGCAGTCAGTGCTCTTAACTGCTGAGCCAGTTCTCCAGTCCCCCCAGAAAGGGATGGATGGATGGATGGATGGATGCTGCTGCTAATGTAGCTTGAGGCCCAAGTAGATACATAGTGTAGCTGAGCTTCAGTTACAGTGTTGTAGAGCCATCAGTATAATTCAGTGGGCAAAAGCATTTGCTGCCAGGCAAAGATTGACTTAAACTCGATGACTTAAACTTTATCCCTGGGTCTCACATAACGGAAGAAGAAAATTCATACAGGTTATACTCTGACTTCTACATATGCTATAGCATATATGCATGTTTGCACATACCTGCACTCAGACACACACTCTCTAAATATATACAATATATTTATTTTTAGATATAGTCTTTATATAGTCCTGGATGTCCTGGAACTCACTATGTAGACCGGGCTGGCTTTGAACTCACAGAGATCCATCTGCCTCTACCTCTAAGCACTAGATTGAAGGCATTTAATCTACCAAAGCTGTGCTACTTAAATACACTTGAACTGTCTCCTTTGAACATGACCTTAGAAGACAGGTAACTGTCTGGCTGAGACCCAGGCTCAGTTCCTAATTTTCCATTTTTCTTTTGGTCACTTTGGGGCTGCTGTTACCTGAGCTTGGATCTGGAATCCATGAAGTGAATGGTACCAGCCTTGCCTGACCTCATCCTAGAGTCTGGCTTGCGGATATCTCCTGGTATTCCCCAGTGATAATTTTCACTTATAAAAAGAAAGCATATCTTGGGCTGAAGGGTTGGTTCAGTGGTTACGAGCACTTGCTGCACTTCCAAATGACCTGGGCTCAGTTCCCAGCACCCACATGGCAGCTCACAACCACTTATGACTCCAGGTCAGGGAATCTTGACACTCTACTGAAGTCTGCAGGTGCCAGGCACACACACATTATACAGATAAACACACAGGTATGACACTCAAACACATACAATAAAATAATCTAAAAAAAAAAAAAAAAAAATCAATCATGTCTCAGTTTCTGTTTCTGAAACATGGTTGTCCTGGTATTGGAGGATGTCACAGCAGGGCATCCACGGTGTGTCCCTTCTTACTAGAACAAGTGTGCGGCACTGAACACCAGCCTACAGCTGATCCTCGTTAGCTGTGTACAAATGGTAATTAACCACATACAGTTAGGCATGTTAACTGACCGGCAGGCTTAGTAGCTTGCAGTCTATTGTGAGAAGACCTGAGTAGACCACACAGATGCTTGCTGTTCAGTTTGTGTCCTGTGTATCTGACACTCAAGTGTCAGATGTGTCTTAGGGAAGATTTTTGTGTATGGCTTATCTAGAGCACGTGGGATGATTTGCCCCTCAGGAAGCATTAGACAGGCTGCCTCCACTGGGAATTTCTGCTTAGTAATTACTGAGGACCTCCCCAATCGTGCACATGTGGAATGGCTGGAGTTTTTCTTATTGAATTGCATCTTCTGGCTCATGCAGAGTTGCCATAGAAATTATAAACTAGATAGTACCTTCCAGAGCAATGATAGTGGGGCTTTCCCTTTATTTCAGGGTCTTGAATTTATTTATTTTTTTGCATAGTACCACCAAATAATTCATAAGCATTTGTTGTAGCACTGAAGTGAATATAGGTCCTCAAGAAAGCTAGGGTTGACCTCTGAGCCACATGCCTAGCCTTACAAATCCATTATGTTAAAACATCACCAGTTCTCAGAGTAAAGCCCCTTAACCAGTGAGTAGTAGAGTGAGCATTCGGTTATTCTTGATGTGGGCTGAGCCCATCCTGGGGCTCCTGGCCTGTTCTAGGAGGGCAGCACTGGAGCATGACTCTGTGGCCCTCTTCTATCCTCACCCTTTCCTTCTGGCTTTCTTAGCTTTCCTGACCTCAGTGAGCACCTCCCCCTTCCCTAGAGAGTTCCCCACTTCTCCCTTGTAGACACACCCTCTTTGGGAAAGCTTGCTGTCAAGTAGTCTCTCGGTTAAGATTCCTGATATATTCTTTCCCCATTGGTGGCTGCTTAGTTAGGATTTCATTGCTATGAAGACACCATGATTAGGACAGCTCTTATAAAGGCAAACATTTAATTGGGGCTGTCTTACAAGTTAGTTCATTATTGTCATGACGGGAAGCTTGGCAGTGTGCAGGCAGACATGGCGCTGGAGAAGGAGCTGAGAGTTCTACATCTTGATCTTTAGGCCACAGAAGGAGACAGTCTTCGTAGCTTGAGTATAGGAGACTTCAAAGCCTGTCCCCGCAGTGACACACTTCCTCCAGCAAAGTCATAGCACCTAGTAGTGCCACTCCCTGTGGTCCTATGGATGACAGTTACATTCAGACTACCACAGTGGGCACCCTTGCTGCCCCCTCCCATGACTCCCATCAGCCTGTCCTTTGGTAACTATTGGAGCCTTACAAACCAATTCACTGCAGGGTTTGGCCCCAAAGGGTACTTCCTGCTTCATCCATCCTGGCTGACAACTTGCCCTTTGTTCTGGTGGGCCTGACCTTTTTCCAGGATTGGCCTTGAATGATAGCTCTGAGTCATGTGTGGTGGGCCTTGCCCCCGTGGGAATTGGCCTTCAGGCTTCATATGGCCTATTTAGGTTGGCTAGCTAGCTAGCTAATGAGGGATCTGTGTCTCAAGCATCTAGGGCAGGTGGTAGGGTTATATACATATCTCTGCACATCTAGCACAGGTGCTCCTGGGGCTGCAAGCAAAGTCAGTGTCTGTCTCTGTGTCTGCCTGTCTGGCTGGCTGACTTCAAACTCACAGAGATCTGCCTGTCTCCTGTCTCTGCTTTCCATGTGCTTAAAGTCATGTGCCACCACAACCAGTAGCTCTCTTTTGAGGTAGTTTCTAGGGAGGAGATTGGGACTGGCACACAGGACAGAAGCTCCCCATTCTTATGGGAGGCCAGGTATGGTACCTCCTGGGATCAGGTGCACATTACTTGGTAAAGTTAGGTGTTTTGAGTATGTATTCCTGAACTATCGCAGGCAAAGACTCTTCTAGGGAAGTCGGGAGCATGTCTTCATGGTTGCTTGGATCAGGAAGATTCAAGTGACCCCACTGTATGCCCGCTGGCTGTTGTCTGACTTAGGCACTGTCCCTGGTGGTGTAGCTGGCTAAAAGCTTCCATTTGTCTTGTTTACACTAAAAATTGGACTCATGGATTTGATGCGGCTTTGCTGGGGGTCTGGTTTAGTTTGGTTTGATTTGTTGTTGTTCAGACAGGTTTTCACTCTGCAACACAAAGTGGGCTTGACCTTTGGCAGTCTTCCTGCCTCAGCCACTGTGCTGCTAGAATTAGAAATGAGCTCCCACACCCTGCTCGCTTTGCCTTTTCTGAGCAGCAGGCCTCATTTACTTACTTGGTTCATGGAGGAGCCCTGGCTTCTGTCTCCTGAGGACGTTTGAGGTGTCTGGGAACAGAGATGTCTAGATGGGCTTCTGGAGCTCAAGAGATGCTTTTCATTGTGGCTCCTGACGAGAATCTGTGCTATGAGGAGATACAATGACTACAGCAGCTCTTACAAAAGAAAACATTTCATTGAGCCTCGCTTACAGTTTCAGAAGTTTAGTCTGTTACAGCAGGAAGCATGGCGGCATACAGGCAGACATGGTGCTGGAGAAGTAGCTGAGACTTCTACATCCAGATCCAAAGGCAGAAGGAAGAGAGAGATACTAGCCTTGGTTTATACTTTTGAAACCTCAAAGGCAGACCCCCCAGTGACACACTGCCTCCAACAAGGCCACACCTCCTAATCCCTCTCAAGTAGTGCCACTCCCCCCCCCCCCCCAAGCATTCAGATATATGAGTCTATGGGGACCATTCTTATTCAAATCTCCACTTGTTGGCAACTTGCTGGGTTCCTTCCTCCTCTTCTCCTCCTCTTCCTTTTCTTCCTTCTCCTCCTTCTTCCTCCTCTTGCTCCTTCTCCTTCCCCTCCTCCCCACTTCTCTTCTTCTAAGATTTATTTTATTTTAAAATTTTTTAATAATTTGTTTTTATTTCATGTGAATTGGTGTTTTGCTTATGTGTATATCAGTATAAGGGTATTGGATACTTTTTAGTTACAAACATTTGTGAGCTGCCATGTAGGTATTGGGGATTGAACCTGGATCCTTTGAAAGAGCAGCCAGTGCTCTTAACCACTGAGCCATCTCTCCACCCCTAAAAATGTATTTTTATGGGTTGGCTGTGGTGCACTCAAAAGGCAGAGGCAGGTAGAGCTCTGTGATTTCGAGGCACCCTGGTCTATAAACGGAATCCAGAATGCTCAGGAATGCACAGAGAAATCCTGTCTCTAAAAAAACAAAAACAAAAAGAAAGAAAAAAGAAAAAATTATTTTTATTATTTTAATTATTTATGTTGAGATATATATATATGATATATGCATGGCATTGCATGCATGCATCATATGCACACAGGGGCAGGAAAATGTTGGATTCCCCCAGGAGCTAGAGTTACAGATGATTGTGACCACCAAGTACATGCTGAGAACTAAACATCTTCTGTAAGAGCAATGTCTTAGCCACTGAGCCATCTCTACAGCCTCCTGATTTTCCTCCCTCCTCTCCTCTTTCTCTTCTCTCTTTCTCTCTCTCTCTTTCTCTTTCTTTCTTTTTTTTTCTGGTTTTTGTTGTTTTGTTTTTCAAGACAGGGTTTCTCTTTGTAGCCCTGACTGTCCTAGAACTCAAGTTATAGACCAGGCTGGCCTCAAACTCAGAGATCTGCCTACTTCTGCCTCCAAGTGCTGGGATTAAAGAAGTGGACTACCACCAGCAGCCTGATTTTCCATCCTAAGACTCAGAGCAGTGAGACTTGTCTATGGCTGTGGTGTGCGTCACACGGTTCTTACATATGATACCTGCACGGAAAGACCCTTATGCAGTGTTTCATATACAAACTTGTCGTGAAGATGCATATTTTTAATTCCAGCACTCAGGAGCCAGAGGAAGGCAGATCTCTGTGAGTTCAAGGCCAACCTGATTTACAAAGCAAAGTTAGGACAGCCAGGCCTATATAGTGAGACCCTGTCTCAAAAAAATAAAAATGAAAACTTGTGAGGCCTAAGGCTTATGTGAGAGCTAGACTCCCTGTAATTGAGTGTGCACTGCCAACCTTTTGCCATGAATGGAAGCATGGGCAGCCCTCAGGCTAGAGAATTCTCTGTAGGAGTTGGTGGCTTTGGAGAAAACATGCTCTTTGGTGGCTCCAGGATTCTCAGGTTAGTGGAATTATAATCAGAGCACTGAGCTGGGATTGCCAGGGACTCATCTGAAAAGTGCTTCCCAGGCTTCAGGCTCCAGTCACTGAGCTCAGCAAGAACTCTCTTGCCTTAGAGTGGAGCAGGGGCCAGAAGAGGTGACGGAAGCTCATGAAAGATGTCAGTGCGGAGGACAGGCACATCAGCTTAGAATATGTGTAGTTGTTAGTAAATTGCATCTTTCAAGCTGAAGTCTCTTAGAAGATGTCCCTGGAAGGACCCATTTGGCTTGTCGAATGTCCCTATTTTTTTATGTGCAGTAGTCCCTAAAGATCCCTTTTGGGAGATGCCCTCTACATGCCAAAGCCAGCCACAGTGAGCTTTTGAATTAAATTAATTGCATTGAATTAACTATGTAAATCAGGTTGGCCTTGAACTTGAATCTCTACCTCCCAAGTTCCGGGATTAAGACATACCCATCATCCAGGCAGTTCTTTCACATTTGGTCTGAGCTCAACTTTGAGATCATGGAGTAGTGGGCCATGGCTGCCTGGCCAAGCAGAAAAGAGTGCCAGGTAGTGGGAGTGCAACTGTCTTAGGGAGAAATCTCAGAGAGTGCTCTGGTTGCCATGGCAATGGTCCTGGAGCAGAGAATCAAGATACCCCTCAGCTCAAGTCAGAGAAACCTTATGGGACTGCCCATAAATTTCAGTGTAAAATTGGGAGGATGGGTAAGGGTGGTTAAGTTGTCTCTGCAGTGTGGGGACCTCTCTAGAGCCCTGTCCCTTCGAAGTGATGTTTTTCTGTGTCCCTTCTCTGATGGGATGGCAGTTGGAATGAAAGACTGCTGGCTGGAGTGGAGACATCCCTGGGCACTGCACAGGCAGATGTGGGCTAGAATGGAGACATCTCTGGGCACTGCACAGGCAGATGTGGGCTGGAATGGAGACATCCCTGGGCACTGCACAGGCAGATGTGGGCTGGAATGGAGACATCCCTGGGCACTGCACAGGCAGATGTGGGCTGGAGTGGAGACGAGGTCATTTCATTATGTTTGAGGGCATGTTTGTAGTATTGTCATCTTTCTCACACATGCATACACACACATACACACACAGAGACACAGACACACACACACACAGTATGAGGCCTCTTTGTTCACCTGTTTCTCTAGGTTGCTTATGACTCTTTGGGAGTAGATGGTCTTGGGCCTGTTGTGTGATTGTGAGGAGACATTGCCCTGTTGTGCCTTTTTGCCCCAGGTCCAGCCTTGGCTCTTCCTGACCAGGTCTGTGGCCCTGTTAAAATACTGAGACTCCTTGTCCTTTTCCTGGAGAGCATTAGGATGTGGACTCAGAGGC
Organism: Mastomys natalensis; assembly: GCA_021653895.1. Classification (NCBI taxonomy): domain Eukaryota; kingdom Metazoa; phylum Chordata; class Mammalia; order Rodentia; family Muridae; genus Mastomys; species Mastomys natalensis. Next base: position 1,002,747 of record JAJTUV010000087.1, read on the forward strand.
CACCCCTACCTTCTCTGATAACTTGTCAGAAAGAGGACATGGCCTGTGTGCATGGCAAGAATGCACATTTGAGAATTTTATTCAGAGGTAAGAATGGTGCCACATATCTTTAATCCCAGTACTCAGGAGACAGAGGCAGGAGACCTCTGAGTTTGAAGCCAGCGTCATCTACATAGAGATTAAAAAAAAAGCCAGCCAGAGCTACGTAGTGAAATCCTGTCTTAAAAAGAAAAAGTTTTTTGTTTTTTGTTTTTTAATTCAGAACAGATGAAATGGCTTAGATAAAAGTTCTTAACACTGAAGAACATTGTGAATTAAGTCCTGGAAATAACAGACTCCTGTGGTTGTTGGACACATACAGAAAATAATGTAATAAAATATTTTTTAGAAAGTAAAAACTTGCACATGGAGGCGAGGCAGGCGGATTTCTGAGTTCGAGGCCAGCCTGGTCTACAGAGTGAGTTTCCAGGACAGCCAGGACTACACAGAGAAACCCTGTCTCGAAAAACCAAAAAAAAAAGAAAGTAAAAACTTAAAATTTTAATTGAAAAAAATAAATAGGTAAAGTCCAGGCCTAGTGGCACATAGTAGCATATATCTGTAATTCTGGCACTTGAGGGGTAGAGATATAATTAGGAGTTCAAGGCCAGCCTCTGCTATATACAACCTGTCTCAAAATACAAATTAGGCAAGAAACTTTACTTCCAGTTTGAGAGAAGAGATGGGCACAGCTTTGGCAGTTGCTTGCTTCTTCTGTAGTGTAGCTCATAGAGACAGTGAGATCTCCCTCTGTTAATCCAAACTATGTGCTGGCCCTTTAATGCTTATTTATAATCAAACTAAGTCTCTCTTTTCTTGAAGATGCTTTTGTTTTAGAATCAGTAAAGGAGGGCAGGAGCTGCTGTTCAGTCGTAAGAGTACTTGCCTAGTGTGAATGCAGTCCTGGGTTCATTTCCCAGTGCTTCCAGGAAAAAAAATCATTGACTTAAAGTTACCTGAACAATATGGTACGGTTAAATAAAATATCAAAAACCTTAAAAAAAAAAAAAGATAAAATAAAAATCAGTAAAGAAGTCGGGCAGTGGTGGTGCACTCCTCTAATCCCAGTACTTGGGAGGCGGAGGCAGGTGGATCTCTGTGAGTTGGAAGCCAGCCTGGTCTATACAGAGAGCCTGTATGGATTTTGGCATAGCAAATCAATGCTAATAAGGACCATGTCGTAGTTTGCTTTTCTCTTTCTGTGATAAAACATTCTAACCCAAAGCAATTTGGGGGAGAAAAGGATTTATTTGGCTCACCTGCATCACTGTCCATCACTGAGGGAACTTGAGCAGAAACTGAAGCACACATTCCAGAAAAACTCTGCTTACAATCCTGCTCTCTGTGGCGTGCTCAGTTTGCCTTCTTTTTCCTTTTCTGTTTGTTTGCTTGATACAGGGTTTCTCTGTTCAGACCTGCTGTCCTGGAACATACTTTGTAGACAAGACTGGCCTCTAACTCAGAGATCTGCCTGCCCAGCCTCCTGAGTGTTGGCATTAGAAGCATATACTACCACCATCTGGCTTAGTCTGCTTTCTGATACAATCCAAACATGCCCAGGGTTGGCGCCTCCCACAGTGGGCTGGACCCTCCCAGTCAAAAAAAAAAAAAAAAAAAAATGCTTCACAGGTTTGTCTACAGGTCATTCTGATGGAGGCATTTTCTTAATTGAGATTCCTTGATTCCTGATTACCCTGGCTTGTGACAGATTGACAAAAAACCGACCAGCACCAGTAGCAATGCATGATGTAAAATGTGGAAAGGTAGCACGCCTCAGAGTGTACCATTTTGGCAAGCAGATTATTCTGAGATGAAGGCAACAAACAGTCTACCAAGGAGTATGGCTTTGGTGGGAATCTGTGTTTTTCTGCTATGTTTATCACATTAGGTCTGCCCTGGGGAGGGTTGTGGAGTCGGGGACAGGTACTTGTTCAGTAGCGTCATTTCTGGTCAGAGCAGACCTTGGTGTGCAGGAATGTAGAAGCAGCCACGCCACAAAGTGCCAGTGCGAAGCAGGTGGAGCGCCGGATCAGCTAAGTCCACAGAACTAGTCAGTGTGTTCATCCCTCTGCTTCCCAGATGCCCTTACCTGCATCGAACAACTGGGGACACGGAGCGCAAGTACCACCTGCGCTACTACAAGACAGGCACGTGTATTCATGAGACAGATGCACGGGGCCACTGTGTGAAGAACGGGCTGCACTGTGCCTTTGCACACGGGCCCCTGGACCTTCGGCCACCTGTGTGTGACATCAGGTGAGTTGGTACTTACCTAGGGACCAGCTCACCCACTGCTACTTCCGGCATTATTGTTTCAAAGCATCTCTTTCTGGGCCTGTTTTATTGAGTTACTGTTTTGGGACAAGATCTCCTGTGTCTTGGCCTCAAACTCTCTTTCCTCTTGTCACTCCTTCCGGAGTTCTAAGATTACAGAGTTTGCCACCACACCTAGTTTATGTAGGCTAGGGAGTAAACTCAGGGTTTCATGCATGCTATGACCCCAACCATAAAATTATTTTTATTGCTACTTCACAACTAAATTTGCTACTATTATGAGTTGTAATGTAAATATTTTTGGAGACAGATGTTTGGGAAAGGGCTTCAACCCACAGCTGTGAAGTGCTGGTCTAGACAAAGGAACATGTGTGTCCAGCTATTGTGGAAAGCTGCTTCCCAAGCTCACACCTACAATAACCAAACACTTTGGGAGGCTGAGTCAGACTCAGCTGCCATGAGTTCAAGGCTGGTCTGTGATAAATGGTGATTTAGTAAACATTAGGACATTCTAAGCTACAGCCAAGAGTACCCTCTTCTCCAAAAAGACAGAAGGAAGAAAGAAAGCAAACCAGCCAGGTGTGGTTGTGTACACCTATAGTCCCCGTACTTGGGAGGCAGAAGCAGGCAGATCTCTTAGGATTTCAGCACAGACTGGTCTACATAGCAAGTTCTAGGACATCCAGGAGGGCTACATCAACCCTGTCTAAAATAGAAGGGGTGGGGAGTTGGGCCAGATCGTTTCTAAATGAACCAGCTCTAAAATTGTAATTTGCAATAGGGCTGGTATCTGAAGACAAGGCTGCTGGGCCTGATGCTGCTGTGGTCTGGCTCCAAACCCTCAGGTAGTGTTGGTGAGTGACAGACCAAGTGGCTCTGGAGCCACCTCCAGAAACCCTCAGGCTATAGCTGCTGTACTATACTGTTGGTTGCAGGGAGCTTCAGGCTCAGGAAGCCTTGCAGAATGGCCAGCTCAGCGGAGGCGATGGTCTGCCTGACCTGCAGCCTGGGGTCTTGGCCAGCCAGGCCATGATCGAGAAGATCCTTGGTGAGGATCCTCGGTGGCAAGGTAAGCCTGGGGTTGCTGCAGTACTTGCAGGGGGGAGCCATGGCCTTTCACTTGATACCTGCTCCATTCGTGAGTTCTTAAACTAGAGAAGAGGACAGATGGAAAAGTCAAGGTTCCTCAGTCCACTGTTAACTGTGAGCCATTTAGGATACAGGTGGCCAAGCGGGATTTGAACCTAGCTGTCTGGCCCCAGACTGTGCTGACCCATCATACCACCTGCTGTCTTGGTGGGTACTATTGGTTGGTTGTGGGGCTGAGGGAAGTGTTCAGGACCCACAGCAACTCCCAAGCAGCCTGTACCAGCACATTGCTGTCTTGCTGTTTGCTGCCACGTACCCCATTAAAGTCAGACCCAAGCCTGGACTTTGATGTGTCTGGAGCTTAAATCAAATGTTTGTCTGTCCTTGGACTTGTCCCTTGGAGCTGCAAAACCCACATCCTCTGCAGGCTCCATGAATGATAGTTGTGAAGAGTAAGAGTATTGTTTTGTGGTAAAATATGCATAAAATTCACCATTTTAGGGACTGGGGAGGTGGCTCAGTGAGTGCAGGGTTTGCTATACAAGCATAGGGATCCGAGTCTGGTTGCCCAGGATTCCTGCGAAAACTCAGGTGTTGCAGTGCAGGCCTGTAATCCAAGCGCTAGGGAGATCCCGAAGGTTTGCAATCCAGCCAGTTTAGCCAATTGGTGAACTCTGGGTTCCAGAAAATAAGATTTGAGGGGCTGGAGAGATACCTCAGCACTAGCAGCTCTGAAGAGGACCAGAGTAGGATTCCCAGCATTCATCTGGCAGCTCACAGCAGTCTGGCAACCATGAGCACCAGTACATACGTGATATAAGGACATACATGCAGGCATAAACTCCTACATTTAAAATAATAAATTTTTAAAATTACAGTAGGATGTTAAAGGAAGACACTGTAAAGTGAGCAGTTGTGTTACAGTTAGTACATTCACAGTGTGAACCACCAGAGCTACCCAATCTAGAACATTGTCTTCACCCTGAAAGGAAATTCCGTATTCTGTTTTTTTTTTATTTTATTTTTTTGTGTTTTTGTAGACAGGGTTTCTCTGTGTTGCCCTGACATCCTGGAACTCACTCTGTAGACCAGGCTGACTTTAACTCAGAATCGCCTGCCTCTGCCTCCAAGTGCTGGGATAAGGTGCCATCCGATCGGTGCATGGGATCCTTGTCATTCATGTTCACATGACTGTGAAGTGTTGTTGTTTCTAGTTTGTTATTTTCCGAGCAGGGTTCTCTTGTGTTGCCCTGACCATCCTGGACTCATCTGTAGACCCAGGCTGACTTAAACTCCAGTGATCTGCCTGCTCTGCTCCTGAGTGCTGGATCATAGATGTCTGCACCACTCCTACTTGTGGGCGTTCTAGTTTGTAACAGTGCTTTCAATTGCAGATAGTCCACTTGATGTCCTCAGTCTTCCTTTCCTTGGCCAGCGCTACTTACAGCGCCTGTGGAGGCTTCTGATCCATGTCTCTTCCCGTACGTGCTTTGGCACCTGATCAATCTCTCTCATTGCCCACCTGGCTCAGTGCTGACAAGTTGCAGCCTATTGTACCACTGTAGATGTTGGGAAAGGGGAGGGGACACCACCTTCTCAGTCCCTCTGTGACTTCAGTGGACTGTCCCAAAGTCAGGGACAGGGTGTGATAGTCAATAGAGGATGGAGTGGCCACAGCCTCAAGTCTGGCTTGTGTGCATTTATCACCTTCTGCTCTACTCAGCAGCCTCCCTATGGCAGGCTCTGTTCTTCTCCAAGTGGGCATCTGATGTCTCTGGAGGATAGATTTGACTCATCAGGGCTTAGCTGAACAGGACAGAAAGAAAGGAGGTGATTTTTAGAGAGATTTTTATTCATGTTTTTGTTTGCTTGGGGTTTTTGTTTTTTGGACAAGGGGTCTTACTATGTAGTCCAGACTGACCTTGAATCATAGAGATAGGCCTGCCTCTCCAGTGCTGGAATTAAAGGTGTAAGTCAGGGCAGCCAGCCTCAAAGTTGGGTTTTTGTTGTTGATTTTTTTTTTTTTTTTTTAATTTATTAGCTGGGCAGTGGATGGCACACACACCTTTTATCCCAGCACTTAGAAGGCAGAGGCAGGCGGATTTCTGAGTTCGAGGCCAGTCTGGTCTACAGAGTGAGTTCCAGGACAGCCAGGGCTATACAGAGAAACCCTGTCTCGAAAAACAAACCAAAAAAAAAAATATTTATTTTATATATATGAGTATACTGTTGCTGTCTTCAGACACACTAGAAGAGGGCATCTGATCCCATTACAGATGATTGTGAGCTACCATGTGGTTGCTGGGAATTGAACTCGGGAACTCTGGGAAGAGCAGACAGTGCTCTTAACCACTGAGCCATCTCTCCAGCTGTTTTGATGTGTTGATGTTTGTTGTTATTCTTCTTCCTTTCCCTCTCCTTCCTCCCCTCTCCCCCTCTCTCTCTTCCTTCTCCCCCTCTCCCCCCCTCCTCTTCTTCTTCCTCCTCCTCCTCCTTCTTTTTCTTTCCTGGAACTCACCATGTAGACCAGGCTGGCCTCCTACTCGTAAGATCTGTGCCTCTGCCTCATGAGTGCTGGGATTAAAGGTGTGCCACCACACCTGACATAGTTAACATTTTAAGCTGGATGTGATAATACATACTTTGTGAGTCCAGATGATCATGAACTCAAGGCCAGCCTGGGCTACATACTAAAACTGTTCCATAGAGTTAAAATAGATAGCTGAGTGTGGTTAGTACATACCTGGAATCTTATATCTTTGGAGGCTGGGTTTGAGCAGGATTGCAAAATTTAGGCTAGCTTGAACTACAGAGCAAGTTTAAGGTCAGTCTGGGCAGTTAATGGGATCCTCTCTCAAAATAGAGATTAAAAAATGCTGAGTGTGTAGGTCTAGACTCAGGGCTAGACTACTTGTCTGGGCATTAGGTCCATGGCTTATCTTCAGTACAGCCTGATCAAGAGCTTGGTGGCTCACACCTGTAACCATAGCACTGGGGAAACGGCACAGGGAATTGAATTTGAAGCCAGCCTGGATTTTGTGTAACACTGTTTCTTAAAAAACATTAAGCTTTTTTTTTTTTCCTCTCTCGAGACTGAGTTTCTCTGTGTAGCCCTGGCTATTGCTCTGTCAAACAGGCTGGCTTTGAACTTACAGATCTACCTGCCTCTGCCTCTCACATGCTGGGATTAAAAGGCATGTGCCACCACCACTTGGCTAATGTTAAGCATTTTTAAAAGTAGAAATTTCTCCTCCTCCTCCATCATCACCATCATCAGAGGTGGGGGGGCATGCGCATGCTTGGTAGAGGCCAGAGGACAGCTTTTGGGAATCAGTTTTGTCCTTCCATTGTGAGTTCCGAGGTTGAATTGAGTTGCGGGTTTATGCAGTAACTGCTTCTACCTGCTGAGACATCTCACCGCCTAAAAGTATTTTTAGAGCAGTTCTGTAGTCACAGCAAATAGGAGAAGATCCAGAGCTTTGTCCTATGTTCCCTGTGCACCCACCCAGCCTTGTTGACAGAGTTCAGAGTAGAACAGTCACCCGATGCATTGGACAGGCTTGCACTGGCCTGTCCTTTACCCAAGCCTGTGGAGATAAGGCTCAGGTTTCAGTAGGTTGGGTTGTTGGTGGTGGGTTTTTTTGTTTGTTTGTTTGTTTTAATTTGGTAATAGAAACATGTTTAAGAGAAGACACCCCTGAGAATGGGAATGTGAGCTGGGGGTAAGCATATTCTCAAAAAAGCTCTGTGTTTTTATGGTTCTTTATTTGTGTGGGGGCTAGGGGTGTGCATGCATGGATATGTGTGTGTGGTTGTGTGGGAGCCTAAGCTGATATCAGACGGCAGCCTCTGTCACGCTCTCTCCTCGTACTCACAGCTCACCGGATCACATCCGAAGTGATGGAATTATAGGCAGGCTGCATGCCCATCTGGAATTTACATGAGTGTAAGGACTTGAACTCTGGTTCTCAGGCTTGCACAGCAAGTGCTTAAAGCACTGAGCCATCCCTCGGCCTGTCAGAATTTTTAATATAGTCACACACTAATGTGACCAGAGCTTGATTGACATTTGATTTTTTTTTTTCCCATTTTGAGGCAGGGTTTCATTTCACCAAGGGTAGCCTTGAACTTGCCATACAAGTAAGAATAAACTAAGAATAAACTTTATACCTCTCAAGTGCTGGGATTACAGGCACATGCCACCGTGCCCATATCACTATGGGACTAAACTCAAGCTTGGTGCATACTAGGCAGGCTCTCTACAAGTTGAGCTATATTTCCAGCCAGTTCCTAAAGGAATCCTATCCGGCCGGGGGTCGTGGCGCACGCCTTTAATCCCAGCACTTGGGAGGCAGAGGCAGGCGGATTTCTGAGTTCGAGGCCAGCCTGGTCTACAGAGTGAGTTCCAGGACAGCCAGAGCTACACAGAGAAACCCTGTCTCAAAAAAAAAAAAAAAAAAAAAAAAAAACCAAAAACCAGGAATCCTATCCAAGTTAACGGGGCTTCCGTGCCTTCTGGTGATTGTTGTCTCATCTCCTACTGTGTACAATGTCCTTAGGGCAATCTACAGAACAGCATCTCTGGTCCTTCCTCATAGATGAACCACGGTTGCTTACCTACTCAATGGTGATGGATGGGTGGCTATCTGGACTTGGGGCTGCTGTGCCTAATGTTACTGTGAGTGCTCAAGGCCAGGTTTTCTTGCATCTGTTTTCCAGATAGTAACTTCGTATTGGGCAGCTATAAGACAGAGCAGTGCCCGAAGCCACCACGCCTATGTCGCCAGGGCTACGCCTGTCCACACTACCACAACAGCAGAGACCGTCGTCGGAACCCCAGGAGGTTCCAGTACAGGTGGGCTTGGGGACCACAGACAGGAGGACCCTGAGTGTTCCCCATCAGAAGTCCACTCTGGCTCTAGATAGATACTCTGTTGTAGCCATTAACCCAACGGCTCTGTAGCCCTGCTGCCTCCCTTCACCTGATAGATACAAGGCCATAAGGCTTTTTCACTTCTTTCCTGTGACCCTTGTGCCCCATGCTGGGGAGGGGAGCATTTTCCATGTAGTTGTCATAGAGATGCCCACTCTTAAGTTCTCCCATTGAGGATTCCCTGCTCAGCAGTGCTGTGACTCACAGGCAAGGAAGATGTCTTAAGGGGCTGGGCATGTTAGAGACAAAGTGAAGGCTTGAACATCTGTTGTAGGGCAAATGAGGGGAAAGCTGGGGTCTAGGTCTCTTTGCACTCAGTCACGGTGGTTCTTACATGATCCTCCCACTGGCAGCCCTGTTAGGTGGTAGAGAACACAGCTAGGCACACCACTCTCTGGCCTGTCAAGCACCTTGTGTGTTTTTACTGGTACTTCTGATAATGCTATTCTTGTACAGTGTACCACCCCTGTCATGTAAGCACTGTGCCCACCCAACAGTCATTGCACCTTTGGCTTTTCTGGATGTGAGCTAGAGCTCACCTTCCAGGCTGAGAGCAGGGTACTGTATCCTGGAGAGCTCGGGGGATGCTAAACTCTTTCCTTCCTGATTCTCACCTGCCTCTGGGTTAGGATCTCATCAGCCTGATGGTCCTCCGTCTTCCAAAGCATCATCCACTCTGCTCCAGCTACCCCTCTTCGTCTTGCTGGCCTCTCTTTGGGCTTGCCATCGGCACTCATGGTGGCCCAGGTCCTCGGTCCTCACAGATTTCCTTAGAGCCTACACATTTTCTTTGCAGAGGGCCACCCTCTCCTTGATGTAGTCCCATGTCCCCTGTGTGCCCAGGGACTCTGTTCTTCTGATAGACAAAGATGGTGGATTTGTGACTTCCATACTCTCTGAATAGCTTCAGGGTCAAGAGACCCGAACAGAAAACTGGCAATAATATAAATAAATGGTGCTGTCACTACTGCCTGGCTTAAGAGGACCAGTGTATATCCTTGTAAAAATCGATGGAAAATCGGGTAAAGAAAAAAAAAAAATGAGTTCCAGAGGTGGGAATTTTGACTATAAACCCAAACTGAATGACTGTGAAACTGCCAGAAAGCACAGGAAGAGTGTGGAGTATGTCACTTAACCTGATTAAGAATCGTGAAAACAGCGACAAGTCTCAGAGTCTGCTTTGCCACAGAAGGCAGAGCGCCCCACTGTGGGTCCCTGAGCCTGCTGTTCCTCGTCCCTGGGCAGACGTGACTCTTATGGAGAGGGGTCTGTGGGCAGTAGAACATCAAGTTCACCCTGTCCGCCTTTGCATCCCTGAGGGGAGCATGATCACTGTGGTTCACTTTGCCTTCTGTCCTCTGTGTGGGGAGCCTGATTCTGAGCACACAGGGTATGCTCTTCCTGTTGTAGGTCTACACCTTGCCCTAGTGTGAAGCATGGTGACGAGTGGGGTGAGCCCTCTCGGTGTGACGGTGGGGACAGCTGTCAGTACTGCCATTCCCGCACGGAGCAGCAGTTCCATCCTGAGGTAGGCATTGGTCAGGGCCCACACAGGACTGCTGGCAGCTCAAGAGGGGCTGGCTGTTTGTGGGATCCTCACTGTAAGGGCATGTAGGACTTGGAAGTGCCTCATGCTAGTGAGATGTAGTAAATCAGCCTAGGAGGAGTTAGGGAAGAGGGGCTGGGAGCAGGGAGGCCAGAAGGACGCCATGAAGTGAGAACAGCATTCCCTTTCCCAGAGCAGGGAGTATAACTAGGAAGGGACATTCCTTACTAGGGAATCTCCCCCACTCCCCCGGCACTGGCTGCCCTGTTTCCAAGACCTACTGAGGCACAGCTGATCAAGTGTAGCCCACAGCTCCACCCTGAAAGCCATGTGAGGTGAACTGCCTATCCCTGAGCAACACTAGTGAGGATGTTCTAGGGTTCAAAGGTCGCCACATGGATGGGAAGGACTGTCTGTCCTGTGGAATATTCTAGTAGGTGTTTGGCCCTGTCCTAATGGGTTAACCTTGGCTGCGCAAGTCACAAGTAGAATGCATTCAGATTTGAATTACACTGGAATAGGCCCGCGAGGAGAAGTTCTGAAGGGAGCTTTGATTGGGTTGTAAAATGAATACATAAATTAATTAACAGAAAAAACAAATAAGCAAATAAACTGCCTTGGGCATCTGAGTCTACAGGTAGTGGGGCTAGGCTGGAGAAACCGAAGGACATGGGCTGTATGCAGGCATAAGGGTGCTAGTACAGGGGTTCTTGTCATGCCCTCCCTGAGCCTCTTTAGTGGGTGGTGGTGTTTTGGTATCTGGGGAATGTTGGCCCTTGGGGTGCAGTTCCTGGTGCTAAAGTCTTCTCTGTTCTTTCCCAGGTCCCATGGTTTGAGTATGGTACAGGCATTGCTTGAGCTTCTGGATACCGACAGTTAGATACCTTTCCCAGAGTGTCAAGTAGGCTTTGCCTGGAGTCTGATAGACAAGCTTGGCTCTGAGTAATACATTTTGCAGAGAAGAGGGTTTTCAGGACCAAGGGCAGCTAGGTGGCCATCTTTCTGTCACTAGAAAGAAAAGATTTGTGTAGCTCAAAGATTTGGAGGTTCCCATCCACCATTACGAGCGTATCTCATAGTTACAGGGCCCTGCCTTGCCAGTGTCCCACCATCTTCTGGTGCTGAGAGCCAGGCCTTCCCCGAACCTTTGGAGGCACTGTGTATTTGTTTTGCAGCTGGGTGTGTCCACACCGGCTGCTTGTTTCTGTGTTCTGAGCAGCCAGCTGTACTCCTCACAGAAGCAGATCACTAAGCTTCCATGTTTGTCTGATTTCCTAGATCTACAAGTCTACAAAATGCAACGATATGCGCCAGACCGGCTACTGCCCTCGGGGCCCTTTTTGTGCCTTTGCACACATCGAGAGTAAGTAGTCTTTAGCCCAGGGCCACCTCAGCCACCGTGGCCAAGTATCTCATTCTGCAGCTCCAGTCTCACTGAGTTTTGGCTCATCCAGAGCCATCTTTGAGGATGAGGAAAGAGCAGTGGCCCAACACTGGGACCTGGGACTAGGCATGTCTGGGAATAATGTATGCAATGCCCGCTTAGATGGCTGGGGTAGGGGCAGAGAGAGGGGAGGGCTTGTGCCATATGGCTGGACCTGCCTTGCCCTTTGCACCTGGGACAGACCAGACTTGCAAAACTTAGAAGGACCCCTGCCCCAAGGCCTCCTGGGCCCTACCTGCCTCCTGGGGTAGGATCTATTGTCATTTCACCTGCTTACCTACCTACACTTTGCCCTGAGCTGCTGTCCCGGTGTTGACTGAGTGTCGTGTGGCTTTGTGGAGTCACTTTCTATCCCTGTAGCCAGAGGCGCCAAGATCCTTAATTGGGCTTGGCCAGCTGGCCTCAGACCCTAATGGTCACTGATTGTCACATAGGCTCATAATTGATTCTCTAAAGCTGCTCCCCCAGCTCTAGAGTCTGGGTTCTGGTGGTTATAAAGCAGTTGCAAGCTCAGCCTTCATTTTCTGTTGCAGTTGGAATGGCAGCTGTTTCTGTTCACACTTGACATGTTGTTGTTCATGTTAAAATTATTGAATCCAAATAGCACGATTTGGGGCTAGAGAGATGGCTCAGTGGTTGAGAGCATGCGTTGTCTTGCACAGTCCAGAGCTCAGTTCCCAGCACCCACATCAGGAGGCCCACAACCACCCTGGGAATCTACTGCTCTCTCAAGGATCCTGGGAGCACCTGTACTCACGGGCACATACCCACACAGAATACACATCTTAAAACAGGCTTACTTATTTTTATGCATATGAGTGTTTTGTTTGCATTTGTTTATGTTCACTACATGCATGCCTGGTGCCTGCTGAAGCCAAAAGGTGTTGCATTTCCTGGAACTGGAGTTAAAATGGTTGTGAGTTCTGGGAACCCAGGTCCTCTGTAAGAGCAGCCAGTGCTCCTAACCATTGAGCTACCTCTCCAGCCCCTAAGAAGAATTTTTTTTTTTTTAATTACATGGCTCTGTGTGGGCTGGCCTGCCATCCAGAACGAGGGAAGTGGTTACAACATCAACCCGTACTTTCCACCTGTCCTGTGGGCCAGCTGGCAGCCCCTCGGTGCCAGCTACTCTTTTTTTCTTGGCAGAGAGCCTGGGTATGGTGAATGAGTGGAGCTGCCGTGATCTCAGTTCCAACAGCACCTCAGCTTACAGCAGCCAGCCTGGAAGTGTAAGTGGACACTGAGGGGACAGGCATGGGGTGACATTCGGGTGGCGTGCTTGAAAGCAGTCTACATGTGGAGTTGTGATTCTTTCTCGAAGAGTCTAGAAAAGTCCTGGCCATATTCTTGCCTGGGCTGGAGCAGGACATGCCCCTGCTGTGCTAGCTTGTGAGATTTGGCTTTAGCAGGTGTCCAGTCCCTTGCCTCCCTCATCTTTGCAGATCCCTCGGGCTGTCGGTCCTAGGCAGTTGGAGGTCTTCAACAGATGGTATGTGATGCAGCACCCAGTCTGTGTTACTCACACTCCCATGCTTTGTGTGAGGGCATCCTGTAGCTGAAGGTGTGATGAGGATATAGTTCTCTGACTCAGAGATCACTTCCTCTCCATGCCAGAGTCAGCTGCTAGAGTAGGTCCCTGAGGAGCAATCCTAATACGGGGACAGGATGTTCAAAAATGGATTAAAAATAGTGTTTGGTTCTAAACTGTTTGAGTGACATTGACATAGTCCTGAAGTTGCTGGCAGTGGTGGTTTATGCCCAGCACTCAGGAACCCGAGGTAGGTGATCTCTGACTTTGAGGCCAGCCTGGTTTACAGAGTGAGTTCCAGAAACCCTGTCTTGAAAAAATAAACTATAAAAAAAAGAGAGAGGGGGGGGGAGATATCCCTGAATTTGTTGAACAGAGCCACTCTGCTCAGATCATGCAGTCACAGGTGTCCTTGCACTTTCTTGCTGAGGCCACTTGTGTTGGGTGGACCCTGAGTACTGACAGGTTCCTGAAGCTCTGGAGGTGTCTCCTTGTGGTCTAGGGTTTAGTCACTTTCATTCTTTTGGCCCTTCTGCCTGAGGATGGTCCTTTGGCTGATAGGGCAGAGTCCATATATGTCCTAGGTGCAGCAGGTGTCCTCTGCTGCTCTGAGGAGGCCCCAGTCTGTGATGCTCTGCCACTGGTGTCAGTGAAGTGTCCCAAGGGTCCCTCTTTGAGTGAGTGGTGGAGGAGTGCCTATGGAGGCATTGTCTCTACATTCCTTCCTGCTTTGTGCCTGGAACCCTGCAGGCACTCTGTATACCCAGAACTTGCCACTTCTCTTGGAATTGTCACAAAACTCTCACAGGGCCACTTTAAATGCTGGAAGCTCCCCTCCTCCTAGAAGGCACAGCTGGGCCTCTGTGTTAGTTAGGGTTTCATTGCTGTGAACAGACACCATGACCAAGGCAACTCTTACAAAGGACAACATTTAATTGCAAATGGCTTACAGGTTCAGAGGTTTAGTCCATTACCATCATGGCCGGAGCATGGCAGTGTGCAGGCAGGCTTGATCCTGGAGGAGCCAAGAGTTCTACATCTTGATCTGCTGGCAGCCAGGAGGATACTAGATTCCACACTGTGTAGCCTGAGCGTAGGAGACCTCAAAGCCCTCCTACACAGTGACACACTTCTTCTAACAAGGCCACATCTCCTAATAGTGTCACTCCCTGTGGCCAAGCATTCAAGCATGAATCTCTGGGAGGCAAGCCTGTTCCGACACCACAGCCTCCTTGGGCAACACCCACACTGCTGCACCGTCAGCCTCCCTGCTGTGTGGATCAAGCAAGAGAACCGCCCATGCAAGTCTCCTTAGCTCTTGGTACATGTGCCAAGAGATGTCAGTCCTGAGTGATCCAAGTGTGGGAAGGACTTTGGGTGCCAGTGGACAGGAGCACGTAAACACTTTCTCAATGTTTTGTTTGTTTTGTGAGGTGGTTGGTTGTTGTTCTTGTTTTTTTGTTTGTTTGTTGTTGTTTTTTTGAGACGAGGTCTTATTATATGGCCTAGGTTGACCTCAAACTCATGATCCTCCTGCTTCAGTCTCCTTCGTAATGGGATTACAAGCCTGGGCCAGCACACCAGCTCCAGCATTTTCTAAATTCTAAGCAAAGTGTAGGTCTGTGTGTTTTCAGATGTCTCCTTGCCTTTGTAACCTGAGTGGTCTTTCTATTGCAGGCTAAACGGAAAGATTCTCCCTCTGAAGGAAGCCAGAAAGCTACTGAGGACAGCAAGCAGGTAGAGTTCTGGGGCATGGGCTGTATAGTGTGCTGGGTGGCTGGACAGCATAGCATGGCTTTCTGTTAGGCCTTTACATACACTGCATGTCTTGCTCTACTGCTGAGCTAAGCCCATCCCAGTGCCTACTTGTTCTGTAATTAGTTTTTTTCTTTTGCTCGTATTCATGTGTCCTTTGTTTTACTGTTAAAGATATTTAAGCCTGGTGGTGGCAATAGCACAGGCCTTTAATCCAAGCACTTGGGAGGCAGAGGCAGACAGATCTCTGTGACTTCAGGGCCAGCCTGTTCTACAGAGCTAGTTCCAGGACAGCCAAGACTATACAAAGAAACCCTTCCTTGAACCATACCCCAGCCCCCAGCCCCCAAAATTGTGTCCTACCTTGAAAACAAAATCAAAGCCTTGTAGCAGTTTTCTCTGGGAAACACAGGTCCTTCAGTCAGCTGCAGCCACCATAACAAAGTGTCTCAGACAGAGACTTGAGCAACAGAAATCTTAAGGTTAGAGACTGAGGTAAAGGTGGGGTCAGGTGGGGCCTCTCCTGGGCCCATAGACATGTGTGCTCACTGGCCTCACAGGTTATCCCTTGGTGCATGTGTCTGTAAAGATTCTTGAGTCCAGACTAGGTCATACCCAGATGTCTTGGTCAGAAGGGTTCCCACATACAGATTTTAAGGACACTGTTTAGCCCACACTCCCATGTTCACAAGCCTAGCTTGTTTCTGGGAGTGGACATTAGTGGCTATGGGGAGCCTCCATCTGAGGGAATACAACCTGTCTGTGTTCATTAAAGCTCCTTAGCCATGCTCTGGTCTTGTGATGGGGGCTTCATGTGCCCCCAACCTCAAGGTCTTATCCCCAACCAGTTTAGCTTCTTTCTGTATGTTGGTTCAGACTAAGTTGTCTGTTTTAGGAAACAGATTTTTGTCTGGACACAGCTGCCCTAACAATTCAAGGTCATTTATGTTTCCTTTCACCGTAAAAGAACGGTGAGCATTACAAGGCTACATAATCCATGCCTGTAGCCCCAAATCCCAGTACTTGGTAGGCCAAGTCAAGATCATAAGTTCAAGGCCAACTTAGGCCACACAGTGGAACCCTACCTCCAATAATGAATGAATGAATGATCGATCGATCAGCACTGGTTCCAAACTTGCTCTGGTGTGAATTGTCACTTCCTCTCCTTCCTGTGATTTCTGCTGTCCTTATGGAGCCAATACAAGGAAAGGAGGTGAGGCATTCGCGGGTCACAAGGACAGAGTATTAGCTGGGGAAAGTGAAGGGCTCTAGAAACTGGTGGTGATGGTGTTTGCACAGGGTGGATGTATTTAATGCCTGTACAGGAGCTAGGTCTGGTGGTCAGGCACATAAAATCCCAGCTACTTGGGAGCTTGAGACAAGAATATCACTGAGTTCGAGGCCAGCCCAGATTTATAGTAAGGGCCTGTCTTAAAGGTTAAAAATAAAGGGCTGGATGGAACTCAGCGGTGAAGAGTGCTCACCTAGTGTCTTAGTCAGGGCTCCTGTTGCTGTGATGAAACACCAGGACCAAAAGCAAGGCGGGGAGGAAAGGTTTGTTTCGACTTACGCGTCCACATCACTCCTCAGCATTGAAGAAAGTCAGGAAAGTAATTCAAACGGGCAGGAACCAGGAGCAGGAACTGATGCAGAGACTGTGGAGAAGTGCTACTTACTGACTTGATTGTCATGGCTTGTTTAGCCTGTGTCTTAGTTAGGGTTTCATTGCAGTGAAGAGATAATCATGACCAGGGCAACTTTTGTAAGGGACAACATTTAATTGGGGCTGGCTTGCAAGTTCAGTGGTTCAGTCCACTATCATCAAGGTGGGAAGCATGGCAGCATCCAGGCAGGTACGGTGTTGGAGGAGCTGAGAGTTCTACATCTTGTTCTAAGGCAGACAGGAAAAGACTGAATTTCTTCAGGCAGCTAGGAGGAGGGTCTCAAAGCCCTCCCCCACAGTGACACACTCCAACAAGGACACACCTCCTAATAGTGCCACTCCCTGGGCCAGGCATATTCAAACCACCACAGCCTGTTTTCTTATAAACTCAGGAACAATTGCCTAGGGATGCACCACCCACAGTGGACTGGGGCCTCCCCTATCAGTCACTAATTAAATGCTCAGGACTGGAGAGATGGCTCAGTGGTTAAGAACACTGGCTGCTCTTCCAGAGGATCTGGTTTCATTTCCCAGCATGCACATGGCAGCTCACCACCGTCTGCAATTCCAGTTCCAGGGGGCTCTGACAGATAAACATGCAGGCAAACACTAGTACACATAAAATAAATGCAAGTCATTTAATAATAAGAATAAGGAAAATGCTCTATATCTAGAGACAGTTTTTCAACTGAGGTTCCCTCCTGTCATATAATTCTAGCTTTTGTCAAGTTGACAGAAACCTAGCTAGCATATCTAGTATGTGTGAGACCTAAGGTTCGTCCTCAGTACCACATAGACTTAAGAATGATCAAGATCCAGCCAGATATTGCCGGGCAGTGGTGGCGCACGCCTTTAATCCCAGCACTTGGAGGCAGAGGCAGGCGGATTTCTGAGTTCGAGGCCAGCAGCCTGGTCTACAGAGTGAGTTCCAGACAGCCCGGGCTACACAGAGAAACCCTGTCTCGAAAAACCAAAAAAAAAAAAAAAAAGAGCCAGCCAGATAGTTCAACAGGTAAAAGAGCTTGTCACTGTGCACAGTGACCTGGGTTTGATCCCTGAGACCAACAAAGATAAAGGAGAAAACTGACTCCCATGAATTGTCCTCTGACCTGGACACACAAGTATCCATATACATGCGCCCCCCCATAAATAGCATTAATAAACACCAGAATGGTTAAAATGATTAATTTTATCCTGTGTATATTTTAACAACAAAAAAGAAAAGAGAAGGAAAGAAGGAAGGAGAGAGAAAAGCCAGGTAATAAAGTTGCCTTTAAAGGAGGCATGAATCCCTTGGTGGTGTCTCTTGCCCTGGCCAGGAGAGGCCCTGTCTGCCTCTCTCATTGGAAACTTTTAGGTTGATCCATTGTGGTTGTACTTTTGTGACCGTTGTGACTTGGAGGACCATGATGATGTTACTAATTTGTAGGTTCAAGCAGTCTCCTGGAACTTTACCTAGGGGAGAGGGGTGAATCCTCTGCTGGTGTGACTGGAGGGACCTTGTCATAGTGTCTACCATGCTGAGGTCATGATATGTGCACTGATGAGAGAGCCCCAGGTGTGACTGTCCCCCTCATATCTGGGAAGGAAAAGGATGGTGCCTCAGTGCCCTTGGCAGGGTCTGGTGCCCTAGGCTGTGTGTCAGTTCCCAGTTGAAGCCCTGGTATCCTGCAGCCCAGTTAGTATTACTGCTGTACTCACACTATCAGGCAAAAACATGAGATTGCCTGCCTGAGCCGCCAGCTTGGCCTGACCCTGCCCTCAGAGCAGGCCAGCTGTGTTGACGACTTGGCAGTAACTCGGTGCCAGCTTGTAAGGTCTCTGCATTGTCAGGTTTCTGCATTGTGCCAGCTTGTAAGGTCTCTGCATCCTTGGTCTTCTGCTTTAAAGTCCAGAAAGGTGTTGTTGGTTTAATTTTTATTATTTTTATTGTATGTCTATGCACCATATGCGTATATAGTGTCCACAGAGGCCACAGTTGGGAATTGGAATTACAGAACAGTTGTGAGCTTGCCATATGGGTGCTGGAAATCAAACCTGGGTCCTTTGGAAGAACAACTTAGCTGCTGAAGCACTAAAGTCACAGAGTGACAGCACAGATTCTCTCTAGAATCTTGGGATTTTAGGCCTGAAGTCTCTTTTCTACTAAACACAGCCCTATGGAGTGACATGTTCCCCTCTTATTTGGGGAGAGGTGTGTGTGTGTTCCTAGTGGTATTGGACTTAGGTGAAGTCTGAGGTTTAAGGTAGACAGGTGGAGGGGGCAGTAGTGATTATGACCCAGAATGCTGGCCTTTCAGTTGTCCTGGATGGACTTCAGCTTGACTGCTGGAACCAGCTCATCTGAACTGGGCCCATAGGTGAATGTGGTGTTGAGAGACAGCACAGGTACTACAGATTACGTACCTGTGCCTGTACCTATGTGGTGGGAATACCATTGAGTTGTTGGTTCCCAGAGGTGATGTGTGATCTGGTGGCTACAGAGAGCTTTTTACCTCATTCTGGTAACCATTTCTTTCACCCGTGGCCAGTGGCTGTGACTTGCTGTGACTTTGTCCTCTCTCTTTGGCTGAGGCACTTGTCACTCCTGGGTGTGGGGTCCCTGGGTACCCTTGTGGGACTCATGGGGGATGTGAGTGCCCTGGTGTTGGCTCAGGGAGGTATGGTGAGGCCCAGGATTCAGGGATTGCTTTTTCTCGATGTGAGAATCCCAGGTTCAGCATGTAAGTTTGATTTTAATATAAGTGTCTATTATATGGAGACATGCTGAGGACCCCTAGCTGTGCTGCTATGTTCCGTGAATCTAGCCCAGGCCCCGTTTCATATCATCTGACTTGTTCTATCTGTTGTCTGTCAGATGGAGATGGTTTCCCCCATTTCTCACTTTTCCGGTCTCTGGGTGGGTGAGAACAAGGGAAGGGCAGAGAGGCTCCTGGGAGGCTGGAGGGAAGGATCAACAGGCCCTCAGCCCCTGGTCTGTCACGGATCGTGCCTGCTGGGTTTGTCAACAGACAGACACTTTCTAGATATGTTTGTCTGAGTGACAGCAAGGCAGCCTGTTGTGGTCAGTGTGTGCTAGTGAACATCTCTCTGTGATACTGAAATGTTGGCTGTCCTTATGTACTGCACGGGGAAGTTGGCAGCCCATCCATCTGCTGTGTCTCTGCTGCTGCTGTGCTCCCGGCAGTATCTGCTCATATCGTTTGTGTTTTTTAACAGAACCACCTTGCTGTGTTCTCAGTGGTTCACCCACTGGCCCCCAGCATAAGCTCCAGTGTGGCATCTAGCCTGGCATCCAGCACTGGCTCGGGTAGCTCCTCTCCACCACGCTGCCTACCCTCCCTGCCCGTGCCCTTCCACTGGATCCAGCTGGCAACACTGTGGAGGCAGTCATAGGTGAGTCCACACTTGTTTTCCTCGGCATGACCTTTCGCACTTTGTTGTAGATGTTCAGGATGCACTGCTCTGTGGAAAAGCCAGAGGCATCATGATTTTGTTGTTTCTCTGCTGTGTGGTGCTTAGGAGTGCAGGGTATGTGGAGCCCACCTCATATACTGCACCAAAGAATCATGTCAAGTGGACCTTCTGTCCTAGAGGCCACTAGAAAATGAGGCTAGGAAGAAATGGAACTAGAAACCATGATGAACTAAAGGTGGGATTGTTGTCAGGTCACGGGGAGCGTTGTAATGAAGCCTGGAACAGGTAAACACAGAGCTTCAGAAGCAGCCAGCTTCGTGGACTTTTTTAGTACCTAGGAGTCATTCATCGAGGGAGGACCAGTGTAGTAGTAGCTGGGCTAGGATGATGTATCAGGGCCTGACAGGAGCCAAGAGCCTGGACAGAAAGGCCGGGATGAGTTAAGCAGATAGGCTGAGGCCAAGAGGGGTGAGGGACCCCTGGAGACTGTGCTTACAGGTGCTTGTGGCATGCTCTGAGCTGCTGCAGTCTGTAGATAGGAGGGCCTAACTGACACAGGCTGTAGTGAGAGTTTCCGTTTCTTTAAAAACATAGAAATGTTATGGGAATATGGCTTTATTTTAATCTCAGATGGGATATGGGGCTGTTTCAGATTCTCACAGCAGCTGACTGTGATTTGCCTTGTGCTCTCTGGCAGGGGTGTGATTTTGCTCACTGCAGATAGTTTTTGCAAGTGTGTGACATTTGCCATTCTGGGGACTTCTCAGAGGATATAAATACTAGAACCCCAATAGGCTTAGCTGGTGGTTAGATGCTGTTTTTGTCAGTTTGTCGCATGTTTGAAGAGAGGAAAAAGAGAAATTAGATATCCTGCCTGTGAAGAACTTGGCCCAAGGAACTGAGGCCCTAATCAGCAGGAAGCAGTCTGACGATGTGGCCACCCCCACTGCCCTTCCTTTTTTGTCTTCTCTCTGTTGCCTTTCTCATTCCTCAAAATGGAGTTTGGGTTTCCCAGGGCGGTTCCCTTTAAAACTGTTTCTGTATCTGGTTTGCATTCTCCTCTTTACCTGCTCACTCTCTGTGCTAATCCATGCTGTATTTGCATCTTTTCTAACAGGTCCTGCTCAATTCTGCACTCTTTTTTCCTCTATGGTCTTCTTTATTGTTCTTCCTGTCTGTGTTTCTCCACTTTATCAATTTTACCTTTAACCCGTCCCTGTTAACTTTGGACATAAGCTTTTTCTACTTTAGGGGAAATCTTCCTCATCATCAGATGAAAGCACTTCTTTAATCTCTGCCTTTTTTGAAACATCATTCATGTTTGTCTGTGTGGTTTGGGCTGAAGATCTATAATCATTACCCTTTTCCTTGGCTGAAAACAGTCCAGCTCTGCTCCTCACCATTCTGTGCTCACTAGCGCCTCGTTAACCCAGGCCTAACTTTTTTTTGTTTGGTTTTTTTAAGATGTTAATTGTTTTTACTCTATGTATATGAGTTTGCCTAAATACATGTCTATGCAGTGCATGTACAAGTTGCCTGTGGAGGCCAGAAAGAGGGCATTGGATCCCCTGAAAACTGAGTCACAGACAGTTGTGAGTGCCTCATGGGTGCTGGGAATTAAATCTGGGTGCCCTGGAAGAGTAGCCAGTCCTCTTAGTCATTGAGCCCTACCTAGGGGACATACAGATGTGTTACTCAGCATCCCACAAGACAGCACAAGCTCTATCCATGTAGGTCAGCTAGAGTCCTACATTGGATGTAGGTTGGGAGTGATGCCCCAGTGCTGGCAGAGAGTTCCCGTCACCATCCTCAAGGGACAATAAAGACAGTCCTGTACTACATGAGGACTACTAGGGAATCCTGGAGCTGCTGATGTGCTCCTGAGGCTTCTGGGAAAGCACAGTGGGCTCTGCACCACAGCTGCCTAAGGAGGAGTTTCTTGGCTGCAGTATGTATGTGCCCTCAGTACCTTTCCAGCCTTGATTTCACTCGGTATAGACTCTGGCTCTTCCATTCTACCACAGGTAACTTTTCTAAATCACTTCATAATCTTGTGCCTAATGTGGTCTCCTTCTCCACTGGAAGACCTGAGTTCCCTGGGGTTCTGTGTGGGTCTGTCTCACCTGAAGAACCTTCTAGAATTCAGGCTTATCCAGCATCAGGTGGCCCTGGAGTAGTGGGAACCGTCACCTCCATCTCTGCTGTCCGCTTCAGGGAGCGAGGGAGGGAAGTTCTGTAGGTCCTAGGTGCTGTGTCCGCAGGATTATTGCAGATGGACCGCGGCTAGATCTAGAGGCTGTCCTGCTGTTACCTCAGGCGCTTGCCCACTCCCACAGACTCCTTGATGCTCTAAGAATCCCACTGGCCTCAGGACCTGCCAGCCGTCTGCCTCTGGCTTTCTAGAGTGAAAGTAGCAATGGTAAGGACGACATGCAGCAGAAGAGTGTTGAGAGGAAGTTAGCCCTAGCCCTGAGCAAGCCCCAGGGTGCCACGGGCACCAAGAGTGTCTCTGGTGTCTCCATCTGGTAGATACCTTAACTACAGTAATTCTCCTAGCCATTATTTAATGTGTGATGCTTGGCCACAGCCACACAGTCAAAAAGTTGGAAAATGCATTTTTTTTATTTGTTTTGCGTTGCTGGGGATAGGACCCAAGGCTTCAAGTCTGCTAGGCACCTGTTTTTGTTTACAGACAGTGTATTGTAGTTGCTGCTTCCGGATCAAAACAGTGAGCTTGTCTTTCTTCACTGCAAATCCCCTCGGCCCTGCTAGCTGAGCTCATGTGTGAATCTAGAGGAGTACTGTAATCTCAGTGCTTGAGAGGCTGGGGCAGGGGGATCACTTTTATATCAAGACCCTTCCTGTCTCAAACCAGTGTCTTCTGTAAGGTTCCCATCCTTACTGAGGAGGTGGTAGACTGGAGGGCAATGTCTTTGTGGGGCGGTTTCCTTTAGTTTAAATGAAGCCATGTGTAGGACCTGCACATTTAAGAGGTGCAGGGGCAGCTGCCCCGCTTCTGGTAGTCAGTGTGAGCCACCCTCGATTCTTGACTACGGAGGACTCAGCCCATGAGGGCTCCCTAAGCTCACCCTCTCCACTGCCCGCCCCGGCACTTTGCCACCCCCAACCCCCCATTCCCCGCGCGTGCTCTGTCCTTTTCTCTCCTCCATGAGTCAGCCTTTTTGCTGAAACCTGCCTGCTCTTGCACACCTTGGTAGGCAGGGGGCGTGTCCTGGTGCTCGGGGGCTGGGTGCAAAGCGTGAGTGGGCGGGGTCTGCACACCGGCTGGGTCAGCGGCTGGCGAAGGCGGAGCGCGAACTAGGCAGGTTTGAATCCTCTGTGACGGCCGGCCGGCCCGGGCTGCGGAGGATATGAGTCAGCAGCATTGACAGTGGCTGCGGCAGATCTCGGTCTCGCGTCAGCCCAGCACCAAGTTGTGGGTCGTCATTTCTCGGCGCTTTGGAACGAGCATGCGTCCTCCCTCCTTCCCAGGTGTGCGTCCTCTCCCACCTCCGGCGCGGGTTCCCCAGGAGGCTCTGTCTTATACTCACATCTTCCCAGGTGGTGTCTCTCATAGCGCGCATCTACTCAAGTGGTCTCCCCCTTGACGCGCGTCTCCCTCTGAGATCGTCCTGTCGGCCAGCGTACCCCCAGGTGAAGTAACCCTAGGTAGTTTTCCTTCTAAGTGCACCCCTGCCCAGGTGACGGTCTTGGTGCACATCCCATCAGGCCATTTCCCTTCAAAATGCATGTCCCTCGGGGTGCATGTTCCCCGGAAACCATGTACTTCTTTCACAGTGAGATCATGAGATTATGCCGGATTTTTCAGGCTGCAGAAGGGTAATCATGTGCCCCCTTTTAAATTTTGTTGGTGCTGCTTACCCAGGGCCCCTTGGCCCCTTGCAGCTTGTGTTCTTGTCCCTTGTGGACTAGTTCCCCAGTTCTTCTAACTATCCCAGTTCAGAGTACAGATATACTGGTTGCTGGTGCTCTCTGTTCTGTAGCTGCAGATAAAGTTCCCATCCTGTCTTGCCTTTAAGTCCTTGCAGTCTGTGTGGTTTGTTACTTCATATATCCCTGACCCTAGAGGACTGCAGCACCTTTTGAATGTGCTGTGTCATATTGGGAACTGGTGATGCCTGGAACAATACCTAGCAGGTCTCTGCTGTTGCTGTTGAGGTCCAAGTGGCTTCGGGTCATTTGGTGGAGCTAGTTCTGGGTCAGGAGGCACAGCCTGGCCTTAAAACACTTGCAGTTTATGTAAGGAGCTCACTAGATGTCTGTCTTTTCTAAGTTGGTTCTTTTAAGCATGATTCAGAAGTGCTGGGTGTGATCATCTGGAGCATTAGGTTTACTGAGGTTGGAGAGAAGAGCCTGGTGGACTAAGGTGTAGGGTGAGTCCCTAAAAAGCACTCAAAAGAGTGGGGTAGCCCCTTGGGACTCTGGGCTCTGAATGAAGGCAGACAGGGCCCAGAGGCTTCCCCAGACATCTCTTTTTTGTTGCTGTCTTGCTGATAAGGGAGACATCCCTTTTTTGTTGATATCTCCAGGGCAGTGGCACACACCCTGTGCCAAGCTTCAGTTAGGGTTGATTGCAGTGTGCATTTCTGAGCTGTATGTACTGTGTAGTACAGGGCTGTCTTAGCACCTGGGGCTCCTCTGGGTCACAGAGGCCGTGACCACGGAAGACAGGTTCCCACTCCATGCCTTTCTTTGCTCTTCAAAGTGAGTTTTTGCAACTTTGCCAGAGGCACTAGAGCAACGGGACTGTCTCTCACTTAATTTTCCCAGGCTTTAGGAACAGAGGCTGCCAGTTCATGTTGGAACTCCTGGATGGCCTCCCTGCTCCAAATCAGGTGTAAAGGATGGGCTGGGGCCTCTGCACTGGGAACAACAGAGGAGGATAGTGCAGGTCATGGTGTGGAAGGATGGGAGCATATCCTCAGTCGCCTGTTTTGGCCAGCTCTGTTCAGATTTAGTTGATTAACACACAGGATTTGGAGGCTGATGAGATCTGGGACTATCGAGACATGCTCTGCAGTAGCTTATGGAGGACTGTGGCCAGCAAAGACCCACCAGGAAGCTTTGGCTACCTACTGAGGGCTTCAGGCTCCAGAGGCTAGAACTTCATAAAAAACAAGGCTTGTTCCTACAGACTGTAGGCAGTGCAGGGATGGCCAGAGCATGGATGATGGGGGAGCCATGGAAACTGACTTGTGTGGGTATACGGGCAGCAGCAGGGGAAGCTGCCTGGAGACTTCCATGAGGTGGGGGACCCGCATACAGAAAGGTCTGGAGTTCCAGGAGGCTGGAGGATGGCAGGCCCCAATGATACGAGGAAGTCCTTGGTTCCAAAAGGGTTTATTGTCATGGCAGATGGTGGATGGATCTGGATGTACCCCCCCCCCCCAAACTCAGGGCAGACTAAGTTAAATAGGGAGGGAGAGTGGGAAGGGTCTGGGGAGGAATGCTTAATTGGCTCCGCCCTCTGACCTTCATTAGTATGTAAATCTCAGGCTTGAGGACTGTAGGCACACCCTCTACCTGTGCACTTTGGGAGGGCTGTAATGGCCTACCTGACTGAACAATGTAGGTCTATGGAGATTGGACTGCTTGTTAGGACCCTGAATTCTGGGGACGTGGCCAAACTCCTGCCGTTTCTCCCTTGGAGTCTCGGGGTTCTAGGCCCATGCCCAGCCAAGAACCAGGATACCCTTATGCAGTCCCACAGACTTGGGTCTTAGCTGATGTTGGGTTGAGAGAAAGGCCTGTGCTTAGCTCGCTGTTGTTGAAGAAGAGATCTTGAAGCATGCCTCCTCTCGGGAGACACCTGCTCTCCCCAGCAGACTAAGAGATGAGATCCTGGGGGTAGGATGTGGTGCTGTGGCTTGGCCATCTAAGACATGGAGAGAGGGGTAGGCAGTGTTGTGAGGTATCTACCATGGGTTTACATCAGCAGAGTCTTCATCAGCCACATGGCAACTACACTGGGTGTTCAGGACTGTGCAGTCCAAGCCTTTCTCAGAGCGGGCTGCTTGTTTGTGTTTGTTTGTTTGAGAGAGAATTTCATTGTGTAGCCCTGGCTGTCTGTCAGGGTAGGCTTTTAAGCACAAATACCATATCCTGGGTTGACACGCCACAGTTAGCCAGAAGCAGAGTTAGCACATTCAGGGACTTTCCCAGGACTATGGACTTTGATAGGTGGGGTCTTTTTTCCCATTTTTGGAGGTTCAAATTGTGCTGCCTGTCTGCTGGGTTTTAAGGCCAGAATGGTATTTCTGTCATAGAGTCAGTTATGCTAAGATCTTGGGGCCTACTAAGGTCTGGGGGCCTGTTACAGATAGGGCTCCAGAAGCCACTGTATAGGCTATGACCAGGCTCTGGCGAAGGCCACAAGGCTCCCAGAGAGAAGCTGCATAAATGGGGTACAGAGAGGTGGGCTAGGTCTGGAAGAGGACGCTCTGTAGAAACAAGTACCTTGCAAGAGACAGAGCTGGACAGAAAGATCTAGAAAGCAAAGGAAAGAGTAGGACTTGAGAAGGTGTGAGGATGAGAGGGTTAGGAAACAGCAAAGATGGAGCTGGGGCCAACATCGTGCCCAAAGTTAGCCCAGTTTAGTATGCACTCATAGCAAGGGGCAGGCAGTTCTGTGAGTGGAGGGCAGGGCCTGGAGTTCATGGGGCAGACCGAAGGTGTACGTGGTCCCTTTGTTGTGGGTTAAATTGTATCTTCCCAAAAAGATGAATCTAGTTTAGAAGTAGGGAATTGAGTTGAGTAGTATAGTATTTGTGTGCGGCTCAAGTTCAGTCACAGACACAGTGTAAACATGTCCTCATTTGGACATGGGATCTTGGTTGGTCATCAAGTTAAGATGAGGTCATTAAGAGTAGGCCCTGATGCAGTGATGGTGTCCTTCTAAGAAGAAACATGGACACAAGAGTAGGGAGCAGGATTGTGGCAGTGGAGACTGAGTTAGGATTCATGGAGTCCCAAGCCCAGGAGGGTCTGAAGCCTCAGGAGCCTTGGAAACACTCCCTGTAATGTACTGGCTGTTCCTGTTTGTCAGCTGGACTATATTTGGGATGAACTACAATCTAGAATTGGAGGGCTCCCTGTGATCCTGATCTTGAGGCTGGGAGGTACAAGTTTCTGACCTGGATCTTGGCCTGGAGATCTTGAGGCATAGTACATATGAACGCCAGGAGATGGAGGCAAGGAGATCTCTGAGTTCAAGGTCATCTGGGACAAAGCAAGTCCCAGATCCAGGCATGTTGGTATACACCTTTAATCTGGGCCACAGCTTCTGCTAGAGACCTATATAAGGACATTGAAAGAAGGAAGATTCTCTCTCCTTCACCTGCTTGCCTTGTGGGACTGAGGAACTGCTAGATCCTTGGACTTCCATTCCCAGCTGCTGCTGACCATTGTTGGGGAGTTGGACCACAGACTGTAAGTCATCAACATATTCCCTTACTGTATAGAGACTGCCCGTAAGTTCTGTGACTCTACAGAACCCCGACTAACACACTCCCTAAGTCAATAGAAAGAATGCCGGCAGGTCTGCATACGGACTGTGAGATGATGAGCTTCTGAGCTGAAGCTACCCAGCAAGTGGTCCTCTGTCCCTTCAAGCCCAGGATACCCATGGTCCTTGATCATCTGAAAGGCCAGAACACCAGCATCTGCCTCAGGCTATGAGAAAGTGGTGGCCCATGTAGCAGGGATACAAGAAGGACCTCAGAAGCTTGGTCAGGGGCAAGTGTCCAACATGGGGAGACATACAGTAATCAGGAAACCTGTGCAGCGGGAGGCCTGTTATTGGGATGGTGGCCTGCTTCCTTCTGTGTTTACTCTCTGATGGCAGAGGTTTTTCTTCTAGCAACTTGTTTTTTCTTTCCTTGTGATTCTCTTCAGTCAGTTGTCATACCAGTGCCAGGTTTCCAGATCCTCAGGGCATCAGGAATGACAGTAATGCATTCTGGGACAGCCCTATCTTGCCTGCACTTTATCTTGTCACTACTGTCCTAAGCCTACACTGGGTGGTGTAAAAAGGCTTTCCTCATCCAACACCTGTCATTAAGGGTATCGGGTCCATGGTGTCCAGTATCTAGTCTGGGAGCCTAACCCAGGCTCTGGGAGCCTAACCCAGCCTCTGAGCCCTAGCCCCAGCCTGGGAGCCCTAGACCCCAGGCCTCTGGGAGCCCTAGACCCAGGCCTCTGAGTCTTGCCACCCCAGTCGTTCACCTCCTCTGAATTATACTCAGACCTTATTGGAATGGCTCCTGTTGGAGAGTGGTTGTCTGTGTATTTCTCTCACCCCGGCCTTCTAAGGAGTGGAGATCCCTGCACTGAGTGGAGCTCTGGCTCCTTGGCCACATGGTACAAGACGGAATGTTTTCTCTTGGGTACTTTAACATCCTGACTTCAGTGCCCTGAAGATTCCTCTTGTCCGATGAGTAAGTCTTTTTCACGGCTCTGGTAATGAAGTGGACGTGGCTAGGTCAGATGGAGCTGGGATCCAGTTGTGTCAGTAGCTTAGGAATAAGTTTAGAAACAACGTAAGTAAGCCACAGATCCACTCTGGTTTGAGTAAGCATGATAGGTGCCACACAGGCATGAGGGGTTTCTCAGGAGTCAGGGACATCCAGCTGCTGCTGCTGCTGCTGCTGCTTGGAGCCACTAAGAAGCATCTCTCAGGAGAGGTGTGTTCTGTCTTCGGCTCAGATGGTCACCATGAGGCTGAGCAGTGCTCACTGGTCCTAAGAATGATAATCAGAGAGACCAGGAAAGGATGGTATGTCTGGGTTAGGGCTGTAGTGTGCACCATATAGGTTCCCATAGCTCCGAAGGCAGCTGGGACTGTACCAGGGTTACCTTCTAGCTCTCTATGATTATAGCCATTTGCATTCCAAGCCACTCCTTGGCCACAGCTAAACTGTGGATTGATCTAGTACACTGGCCCTGCCTCTCCCTCCTTCATTTCGTGATAGACATGCTTCCCTGCATTCTTGCCCTGGCTAAAAAGTGTCTGGCTCTGTGCTAGGTAGAGACGCACCTTTGGGCAGTAGGGTGTTCTGGCCCACCTAAATGCCACTAATTGAGCAGTGACAGTTTTGCTGAGCATTTTCATATGAAGTCTCTAATGGACATGACCTCGAGGATGTGGTGAAGGTAGTCCTGGAGTTTTATGTTACCCTGGTATAGAGAGGTTTCCTTACAGTCTATGAGCTATCTGTCACTCTGCTGTAGAGAGGCCCTTTGTTACATCAAGGGACCTGCAGGGAAAGTTTGGGGTTTTGTTGTTTTGGTTTGTTTTGTTTTTTTTTTTTTTTTTTTTTTTTTGAGGTGGGCTAGCTTGCAGCATAGCCTAGGCTAACCTGGAATTCACAGTCCTTTTGCCTTGGCCTCCCAGTTGGTGGGATTTCAAGCATATGCCACCACAGTATGTATGTTATCTTGAAGTTGAACTCAGAGTTTTTGGGGACTGAAGGGGCCTTAGCCAACAGTGGAGAATAGAACTGAATTGCATAGCATACATAAACGTCACAGATGTACTGTGAGGAGAGTCAGAATGGGAGGGAGAGACAATTGTCACAGACAGACACAGTGACAGACAGTAGCAGCAGCTGCAGTCTCACTGCTCAGTGCAGGATTCCTGCATAAAGTTGGACTATGACTGTATTGAGAGTGTAACACACGGGCGTGCTTCTTCAGCCAGTGCTGTCCCTCCTCCCTCCCCTCAGATGGCTGTGCAGGCCATCCAGAGTGCCAGCTTCCCACTATGTTCCCTGAACCGCAGCCCTGCTCTGGCTGTGGAGGTGTGTCTTGGTCTCATCCTGCTCCTGAAACTCAATTTGTAGACTAAGTCAACCTCAAACTTAGATTGATTCTCCTGCCGTAGCTTCTGTAGTACTGTGTATTCTACCACACCCAGCAACTTCAGCCTTTGAGGAGACTGTCTCGGGGCTCAGGTCTTAGATCCTCAAGGTGTCAGAGTTCGTTATCCTAGTGTTCAACCTAACATGGCCTCAGCACTATTTTCCTGTCAGAATTGACCTCCTGTTAAACGTTTAGTAGTCGAATGTATTTTCTTGGTCAAATTTTAATAAATGGTTAGAAGTAAAAGGAGAAACCACTGGGCATTGTGGTACATGCCTGTGTGGTCCCAGCACTTGGGAGGTGGAGGGCAAGAGGATCAGATGTTCAGGTCATCCTTGGCTGCATAGTGAGTTGAGGTCAGTTTTGAACTACATAAGATCCCGTCTTAAAAAAACAAAAGGCAAACAAAACAAAACCAGAAGACCTTTGAAGCAGAACAGCCACGGGCCAGAGCTGTGGGTGCGGCTGCTGCAGGGTGATTCAGGTGGAACACCTCTGCCTGTGGAGGAGCAAGCAGCCTTGTTGGTCAGCAGAGTTAGTGTGCTACCGTTGGGTGGCAGGGTGGCTGCTTTGCTCCAGCTAGGTGCATGTTGGTGGGTATGGGGTCAGGGATTCATTCAGAGAGGTTTTGTCTTCTTGGCTGAGAGGTGAGTGGGTAATGCCCAGTTCATTTCACAGGTTCTGCCTTAGATCTTCGTCTGAGTGACATAAACATCGCGTCCTTAGATAAAGACTTAGAAGAGCAGGACCTTGGATTGACAGGTGAGGTCCGAGTTCAGCTGCTCCTTTGTCTCCATGCATGCTGCCTGGCTTACTGTAGGGGCTGGGGAGACATCTGCTGGGATCTTCTTGCCTCTGCCACCTGCCTGTATGGCTCAGCTTCCTGCTACTTCCTCAGTTTACCTCTGTATGACAAAGCAGCCTCTTTTTTTTTTTTTTTTTTTGACTTGTCCAGGGCCTCTCATGAGGAAACACAAACTGTTTTTACTGCTGTGTGGCATAGAGAGGTTTCTGTTATTTCATTATTTTCTTCATTCTGAAAGTTATTTTCTCAGTTTCAAAAGAAATTGACCCATCTTAGAGCCCTAGTGGTTCTGTGAGTAAGATGCTAGCTAATGAGTTCCTGGCTCTACCAGGACACTCCTGAGTTGTGGGGGCCTGATGACTGCACCCCTCTGGGTACTGGCCTGGTTCCTCTGACATGACCCTGCCCCTATGTATCCCTGGTGTTTAGTTGCCTGGTTACTGACCTACAGGCTTAAATGGGCAAGTGGTTCCATGGCAGAAATCCTGCCTGCCCTTTTTCACTCAGCCTCCCTCCTCCCACCAGGTCCCAGGTCGCTGGCAGGCTCAGCACCCGTCACCATTCCGGGCTCCCTGCCCCGCTCGCCATCCTTGCACTCGTCCTCATCCCTGTCCACCTCCCCACTCAGCTCGCTCTCCCAGTCCCTGTCGGGGCCACTCGTCTCCTCGGCCATGACGCCCCCCCAGCAGCCACCACCCCTCCGGTCGGAGCCGGCTACACTGGGCTCTACAGCCTCATCTTACAGCTCTTTAGGTGCGTGCCTGGGCGAGGGTCCCTCCCCGCCGGCTTTGGGTCCTGGAATAGGCCCTGTCCAATCTGGTCCTGGGTGTTCCTGACTGCAGGACTCTCAACTCTGCAGTTCTGTGTCTTAAGAGGAGCCACCCCCTCCAATACTTTTGTGACATAGCCAGGTGGACAGACATGTCTGCTGCCCACAGCTGGGCATTCTCACAGCACTCCAAATCACAACCTCCTGCTTGCCCCTCTCGGGGCTCTGGGCCAGCCATACATGGAGCCACTGTAGGGTCCCCACAGTATGCCTGGGGTTTATTGTATGATGCAGGCTGTGAGAGGAAGCTGGTGTGACAGAGCAGCAGGACTCTGTCTTCTGCTCTCACTTTTACTGAGAAGTTCTTTACATCTTCTGTAATCTGTTATATCTCAGACTGTGCCCATCTCTGGATGTGTCCATCTTAACATAGTTGACATACATGGGCGCCCTGAGAACAAGAGCTCTTCTGAACCTCCAGGACCTGCTATGTAATGAGAACTGCTAGGGCTAGGAACTCTAAACCTAATTTTCTGTTCACTCTGATATTCCTCAGCCAAATGGGCCTCATTTAGGAGAGGCAGTCCGGAAGCTGAGGCTTTAGCAGTCATGAGCAAGTGACTTCAGGGTACCAAGGTGGGTGGGTGGCCAGGCCACGAGGGACAGAAACATGCTGCAGGCCCTTGGGTGCAGCACGGGCTTTATCATCCTGTTTCTCCTAAACTCAGGTTTGAACGGCGTCCCTGGGAGCATCTGGGACTTTGTTTCTGGCAGCTTCTCTCCTAGCCCATCCCCCATTCTGAACTCTGGCCCTTCAGCTTCCTCAAGTGCAAGTCCAAACAGTGCTGAGCTGGCACGGGTCAGGCGACAGCTAGATGAGGCCAAGAGAAAGATCAGGCAGTGGGAAGAATCTTGGCAGCAAGTGAAGCAGGTAGGCGTGGGGAAGGAGGGGCTGGGAGGCAAGGGAAGAGAAGGTTTGTTTACACAGCAGGCAGGCGAGCATGTGGACTGTGGACGACAGGCAAGGCTGCCTCCTCCATGATGTCTTGGGTTTCAGGCCTGTGATGCCTGGCAGAGAGAGGCTCAGGAGGCCAAGGAAAGAGCCCGTGTGGCGGACAGTGACCGGCAGCTGGCCCTGCGGAGGAAAGAAGAGGTGGAGGCCCAGGTGAAGCAGCTGCAGGAAGAATTAGAAGGCCTGGGATTGTCCTCACTGCCAGGGCTTCGGAGCTTGGGTGACATCAGTGACATCCCTCTCCCAAGCTGCATTCTCTCCAGAACCAGCTGCGCTTGGACTTGGAGGCTGTGGATGGGGTGAGTCCTGCCAGTCATGGCTGTCACTTTAGGGAAGGGCGAAGGGGACTAGCTAGTGAGGGGCATAAGACCTGGCCAGACATTGCCTCTCCTCCTTCTCTGGTCCTTGCCTGGACTCTGGTTGGTGCTTCTCACATGTGTCCCATTGACCACAGCCAAGGTCCAACTGCTACATGTACTTTGCTCTCCAAGATGCAGCCTCTTGGGCTTTGGCCACTGTTAGCCACAGGATCCCACTTAGTGTCTACTATAGGTAACCTGCTTCCAGCCTTTCTTGTGGCCAGAGTGATTTTGCCTCAGGGCTAGTTCTCTGCACACACCTCCTCATGGATGTCACACACACACACACACACACACACACACACACACACACACCCCTGGGGTGGGGGTGGGGAGGGTGCATCTCAAGGGAAAGTGTCTCCTACTGACTGCTCTCCCTGTGGGCCTTGGTCAAGTGTCCATCCCAGGCCTGTCACTCAAAGGATTGTGGCCCACTGTTCTGAGATACCATCATTTGCTTGGTCTTACCTAGTGTGACCTACACAGCCTTGCACCTTGATTCAACTAGGACAGCAAGGGAAAGAAGGACAGACATAAAGAAACACCCCAGAGACACAGAAAAGCTGGGAGCAGATGGGCTGTGCAAACTCTTGAGAATCTCGGTGTGTTTATTTTGTACAGCACAAGGGAGATGGCATGGAGGAGTTAGCTTTGTAGGTAGGTGGAATCTGTAGGTGAACAGTCTCAGGAAACATCTGAGAGGAGGAAAATGCATGCACTTGCTAGTTTCTGCACACACTGGTCAGCTTCTAAACTCATACTTGGACCAGAGGAAGGCTTTCTGATTCCACAGACTGACCTCTGTTTAAAGGCTTTGGTTTGTCTGTGTCAGCTGTACACATCTACCTAGGACTTTACTTGCTCGACACATTCACTCAGGGCCACCTTGGCTCCCCACACTCACCAGCCACCTCTTCCCCACAGGTGATCTTCCAGCTCCGTGCCAAACAGTGTGTGGCCTGCCAGGAGCGGGCCCATGGCACTGTCCTGCGGCCCTGCCAGCACCGTGTCTTATGTGAACCGTGTGCAGCCAGTACCCCTGAGTGCCCCTACTGCAAGGGCCAGCCCCTCCCATGGTGACCAGAGCCAGACCCATTCCTTCCCTGGTGAGCAGTACAAAGGCCTGGGCATGCCATGTGCCACTACAGTGTCGAAACTTGCCTCCAGTACCCCAAGCCAGGATGTAAGTTCATGCCCACTGTCTGACAGCCTGTCATGTTACTTTTTTTTCCTTACTATGTCCCACCATCAGTGTCAAGATACTATCAAAAAACCTTTGAGGCACCACCAAACCCACTGCCTGTCCCCTCGGCAGGTGGCATGTTTTTGGTGCCCCCAGTCCTAAGGCTGCTGTGGCCAGGCCAAGTGGGAGGTCAGGCCTTGTCAAAGCACTTTGTAAACAGAGGAATTAATTAGACATTATAAATTGTATAAGCTGCTTTCTAGGTCCATGTTTTTAATATGCGATAACATGAAGCTTTATAAGTATACTGTGAACTTGAAGTTTCCTATCAGTTTGTGGTTAACTCATAGTAATGGTAACTACGTTAGATTTCATATTCTGAAACTATTTAGGAAAGGAACATTTATCTAGTAGTGAAGAACTAGAATTTTTTACATTTTAAAATTAAGTGCAAACAAATAGTATTTATAAGCAGAGAGTGGTTATTGAGAGACACATATACATTTAGATGTTCTTAATTTTATGGAAGGAACTAATTTTCCTAAACATGTGCAGGTGCACATGTATGTGGAGTTTTATATTCCAGTATCATAGAGTGATATCCAGAACTCTGTCTTGCACTTATGTGATCCGTGGCCACTTCCAAGTGCCTGTGCCTTGCAAGAAAAGTGAAGGAATTGGTTCATTTGGTTTTTTCTTCTCCCTTGAAAGACAATTTCATGCTAATGAAAAATGCAGCAAAGGAATCAGATATTCAGAGGAGTCCAAGATCTACTCGGGAAGGAGCTGTGCTCTGATGTCTTGTCTGTAATGGCAATGGTGCTTTGTAACCTCTGAGTCGCCTGGGGCACCCCAGCTTGTGCGAACAAAGGGGCTGTGAGCCTGAGACTGCATTCTGCTGCACCTGTGACCACCCTCACCTCTAGCTGATCCAGAGATGCCCAGAGGCATGTGCCCATGACAGTTTTAGCACACATCTGGTACCTGAGCTGTACATGATATTATCAGAATTCATCATGTGACCAGCAACCACTGCTCTGCATCGGAGTCCAAGGCGAAGGCAAGGCTTGGCCTCAGGCCTATGGCTCAAATTCTGCTGAGACTGTATCTAGGGTGATGACTTCAGCCCTCTACCATAAAGACTGGGACTGTTCCTGGAAATCTAGGGAGGAGACATCTGTCCAGGTGACCCCTGCCCATGGTGGCAGACCTAGACAGGGCAGGTATCCTACCTGCAGGTTCTGCCCAGGCCTCGAAGTAGTTCTCCTTCCCTATGGCTTTGCCAAAGACTTTTAATAGCATTTTTTAAGTGCAAAGTGACTAGATAAAACGTTTTTATCAGTGACCAAATTAGAATGTATTTAATATAGTAGGAAATTTAAAAGCATTTTTTTAATATAAGACAAACTGTTAGAAAAGGCCTATCATTTTAAAGGAAATGGATCTTCAACATTCCACAGCTAGCCCACTACTTAATAAGGTAACTATTGACCTGATTTCAGTGACTTTTGTTTTTAATTATAGTGATAATGATTTATTAGCTCAGTACCTAGATCATGTGTATTTTGTGCTACTGTTACTATGATTTAAGATTGTTTATTTTTATTCATATTTATGCACTGTTTCCCATGTCAGGCCTTTGGTCTCGGTGTTAACGGGACAGTGTTTGTGATTGATAGCTCATCTGGACAATTTCAAGTTGTAACAGTTACAAGCATTAAGCTTTAGATTGTATGTAAGCTACTCTGGCTGCTAACTCCTCCTGGGCTGACATTCCGGCTGGGGCAGGGCAGTTCTGGGGCTGTTGTGTGATGGCTGGGGAGGCAGGAGGTAGTGCACACTGGGTCCCAACCCACGAGGGGAGCTTTCCTGAGCATCTGCTCTTCTGGAATCAGGCTGAGCTCTGACGACAGGTGTGCAGGGGAAGACCAAAGAACTTCCCAGAAGGGGCCACTTTTCCCATCCATTCCAGACCTCTTATGAGCTGAGGCTTCTAGGATGCACCCTGGGTGGAAAGGGCCAAGAAGGGGAGAGAGGGGCTCAAGGCCTGTATGTGGGTAATGGAGGTGGGGCCATGGGTCTAGGAACTGAGACCCACCATTGTCCTGATGCCTGTTGTCTTCTAACTCTCTAGTGTTAAATAGTAACAGTAATGATAGTGTTAAAGTCTTGTGTCCCTGGTTGGCAGGCCTTCTCCCAGTATGGATGCGCATGTGGATTAACTTACGGAAGCCTTTGTGTGCATTTGTTCGCAGAAATTAGTTGAAAATGTTATGTGAATGGAATCTTCTTAACCCAGATGGTCATATTTATAATACATACCCATTTACTTTAGTGAATTGTTAAAGTTGTTAACATTTGTTTAAATTTTTTTACAATAGCATTTATGCAATGGTTTACAGAAGTCATGGAGTTATTTTTTATCAGTATGGAATTAATTAAAACTTCCAATCTTTATTTTGTCTGGATTTTTGGGCACAACAAAGGCTGGCCAACAGGTCCCTCTTGTTTGTCATGACAGTGTGTGGCCTAGAAGATGCCAACAGAAACCTGTCTACACCACACCAGTTTTGTGCACCCTGCTGAGACCATACCTGGTCTCTCTGTGAAAGGACACCCGAGGCTCGGGTTATTTCTATTCTTCATGGCCACCTCGATCACAG
This sequence comes from Mastomys natalensis, assembly GCA_021653895.1. NCBI lineage: Eukaryota > Metazoa > Chordata > Mammalia > Rodentia > Muridae > Mastomys > Mastomys natalensis. Next base: position 1,039,105 of record JAJTUV010000087.1, read on the forward strand.
GATGTTCCCACGTAGTCCTGGGTCACCCCGCAGCTGCTCTGAGATTGCACCTATGGGGAGCTGCTGACCCAGGTGCTGAGAGTGAGTGGTTTCTGCCAGAACAGGTAGCACAGTAAGAATCTGCCCCCAGAGCTGTGGCCCCAGTGTGGCTGGCAACTGACCAGGGCAGAGACTGACCTGTGGGCTGAGTGTGGGGGATTCCATGCTGTTCCAGCAGACTCGTCAGTCTCTGTACCTCCTGTAACAGCTCTGCATGTGCCTAGACAAGATTGCCAGCTGGTCAAACCCTGGGGGAGGGTGGGGGTTATAAGGACTAGGGACCCCTGTAATCTTCCCCCTGTCCCCAGACTCTACCTTTCTACAGTTGTCCAGAGTCTCAAGCCCAGGCCCTTGGAACCTCCTGCCAGCTGGGTGGGATGGGTTTCTCCTGGGACCTTTAAGTAGCCAGCATCCTCAAAAAGTATCCTCAGCAACTTCTCATAGCCCTGAAAGTGGAAGAGGTAGGAGGAGGACCTGGTAGCGTAGGCAATGGGACACCCCCTGAGTGTACACCTACCTGCAGTGTGATCAGCTCGTCTGCCAGGTCCTGTTCCACTTGGTCCCAGCGCTGCTGCAGGGCCTCTGACAGGGTTGGATACACTACAGACAGCAGGAGCCAGACATGGCAGTCTTCTACCTACCCTCCCCTTCCCTGAACCTGCCCCTACTCAGAGGCCTACCTAACAAAGAGTGGGGATGGCAGACGAGAGGGGTCTCGAATGTCAATGCATAGACACAGGTGCTTGGCTCAGACACATGGGCCAGTCGGTTGACCTTTCCACAGGTGAGCTCCACCTAAGAAGAGAGCCTCAGTGGCTGGTGGGGCAGGGGGTTGCTCTCTACCACCTACACTCCCTATGGGCCTCACCTTGCTCTGCCTGCTCCGGGAGTGGCAGGCATCTCCATCGGTCATCCACATGCTCTTGAAGGTATTGTTGATGATTTCCCACTCATGCCAGATGCTGGGAAAAGGGAGGCAGCAAAGCAATGACGTGGGGGCCTAGGCAGCAGACTTCACCACTGCCTTAGCCCAGCTTACCCAAGGATCCCGCTGTAGGCATTCCAGCGGAAGGTCTGCTCATGCTGGGTCACGTTGTGGAAAGGGCAGAATTCATACTTGTACCTGGGAGCACAGGCACATCAGAAGTTCTGCAGGCTAGACCCACTCCACCCGCCAGCCTGGCACTCACGTGGACTCCACTAGGCTGAAGCACTTGCCAGCAAGTCTGAAGAGATGCAGGGGCCCTGGGGGAGAACACGACAGCAGTTCAGCATAGGTGTAAACCTCTGCTATCCCTAAAGCTCCAAGCCAGAAAGCCCCAAGCTCCTTTCCCTATATGATTGGGAATGTTAGAGGCTGGCTTACCTAACTCCTAGGGACTGACAGATTCATCTCCAAACCACAGAACTGGTTGTCTGTGGCAAGACTCTCATGCCTGTTCTGTGGAGGAGGCCCCCAGTGTCTGTCTAGGCTGCCCATAACCTTCTAGAACCTAGTTGCAGACATGGACCACACCATTGGTAAAACCATCCTGTAGCCAAGAAAAGTGTGTAGGAGTGTGTGTGTGTGTGTGTGTGTGCATGTACTCATGAACCACCACAACCAGCTGAGAGTTTTTTTTTTTTTTTTTTTTTTGGTTTTTCGAGACAGGGTTTCCTTGTAGTCCTGGCTATCCTAGAACTCACTCTGTAGACCAGCTAGCCTCGAACTCAGAAATCCGCTGCTCTGCTCCAAGTGCTGGGATTAAAGGCGTGCGCCACCACCGCCCGGCTCAGCTGAGAGTTTTTAAATTTCCAATTAATTTACATTTAATGTGACAACCATGGGGATTTAGAATTGTAAATTGGTGTGGGGTTTAGTAACATACACCTTTAATCCCAGCACTCAGTAGGGAGTGGCAAGTAGATCTCTGAGTCTGAGACTAGCCTGATCTATACAGCAAGTTCCAGGCTACCCAGGGCTACATAGTGAGACCCTGTCTCAAAAATTAAAAAATTAATGAACTGGATGTGGTGGCACATACCTTTAATCCCAGCACTTGGGAGGCAGAGGCTGGCAATTTTGCGAGTTTGAGGCCAGCCTGGTTTATAAAGTGAGTTCCAGAACACCATGGTTATACAGTGAAACCCTGTCTCAAAGAATAAATAAAAATTTAAAAGAAAATCTAACTGCAACCTCATAGAAAAGACTACTTTAATGTTCAGGCCCACGTTTGTAATTCATGTCTCTGATCACATGCTCAACCTGTACTCCGATGTACAGTCAGTTCTTATGCATTGATCCTTTCTATTGCAACCTTGATACCAAAGCCACTAGCATGTGTCTTTTCTCATCCCTGTCTCTAGCTACTATAGATAGCGTCATTCCTGTCTCAACCTAGCTGTTATATGATGTCCTCTCAATCTAGGCTGAGTGGCTTCACTTGGTGTTCCTGCTAGGACAGGTCTATTGATCCTCCTGCAGGTTCTGTTATTTAGGAAAATACCTGCCATTTTGAGGAAGTGTGCCAGGGACTCAACCTAGGGACCTCAAACATACATTCTGAAGTTCCAGTTGACCTGTGGCTGTTCCTAAGCAATACCCCTTAGCTCTGATTCTGATGGCAGACAGGCTGAAGTGAAGGAGTGGAACAGACACGCTATATGAGAAAAATAAGAACAAGAATTGGAGCCTGGAGAGATGGCTCAGCAGTTAAGAGCACTGACTGCTCTTCCAGAGGTCCTGAGTTGAATTCTCAGCAAACACATGGTGGCTCACAACCATCTGTAATGGAATCTGATGCCTTCTTCTGGTGTGTCTGAAGACAGCTACAGAGTGTACTCATATACATAAATACATCTTTTTTAAAAATTGGTTCTCTGAAAAGATAGCAAAACTGACCCTTGAGAAGCCGGGTGTGGTGGTTTCATGCCTGTAGTCCCAGCACTGAGGGAGCTGGAGTGTGATGGGTGTAGTACTGGCACCAGTAATGGGTAGGTGGCTTATTCAGAGAAGTGTGTGCAGTGTAAGCATGGAACCTGAGTGTGTCCTCAGCACCCACATACAAATCTGGATGCCAGCAGTGTCAGTGCTGGAGGAGCAGAGATAGGTGGAGGTCTTTGGGGCTTGCTGGACAACCAGCCTAGCTGAATCCTTGAACTTTAGATTCAGTGAGAGACCCTGACTCTCAGTAAGGTGGGAAGCAGTAGAGGAACACACCCAACCTTGACCTCTGGCAGACGCACGCAGACGCACACAGATACATACGTTACACGCTAAAAGTGAAAACAAGGGGGCTGGAGAGATGAATGGGTGGTTATGAGCACTTGTTGCTTTTGTAAAGGATCCAGGTTCAGTTCCTAGCATGTACATACATGATGGCTCACAACCATCTGTAACCCCAGTTGTAGAAAAACCCAATGCCTTCTGGCACGGGTATTTCACACAATATGGTACACAGACAGCAAACAAGCAAAACACTCAATAAAATTAAAGTTTAAGTAAAAATAATGTGAGCAAACCTGTAGCCTAACTGACTAGGAAAAGCAAAAATTTGAATAAGTAAAACCAGAAATAAAAGTTGGGGTATTTGCTACCAATGTCACAAAAATCAAAAGGATGATTAGTAACTGTGAACCAATGGATGGATGTAGTTGAAACTGACATGTTCCTCCGAAGCCCAGAGAGTGGCTGCGAGGAAGCAGATGTGAGTGAGCACATCTGTGAAGTTAGGTATTTTGTTGCAACCCATCTCCTAGGCTGAATAACGCTTCAACCAAGAAGGTTTCTGTCACCCCTCTCCCCATCTCTCCACTCTCGCCTGCCAAGACTATCCTGGAACTTACTGTGTAGCCCAGACCTGGTCTTGAACTAACGATCCTCTTCCCATGGCCTCCCAAGTGCTGAGATTATAGTCTCATGACAACCTATGCACACTCTCTCTACATAGCTCAGTGGTTAGGAGCACTGACTGCTCTTCCAGAGGTCTTGGTTCTCAGCAACCACATGGTGGCTCACAGCCATCTGTAGTGGGATCTGATACCCTCTGCTGGTGTGTCTGAAGACAGTGACAGTGTACTCATATACATAAAATCTTTAAAAAAAAATAAAAATAAACATCTGCAGTACTGGGTTCTTGGCAACATCTGGCCCCTCCTAGCCAACCAAGGAAATGGCTTGAAGGGCTGTGAAGAAGTCTCCACATCTTACACACCACACACACACACACACACACACACACACACACACACAAGCTCAAAATGTGATGATAGCAGATCTTTGGACTCCTGTGTCTATCAGGAATGTCCCAGCACTGCTCCCAAAACAGTGTCACCTTATGAAAGGAGAGAAGATGGTAACAGTCGAGCAGCTTTAGAAGCACCAGCCGTGGCTATCTCTTTCCCAAGGGATCAATGCTGCAAACCAACGTGCCCAGCACACCTCAGATAGTGGGTCACCAAAACCCTAGAGTGCAGCCCTTAGCTAGTCAAGGTCCCTATATGCTGACCAGCCCTGAGCCTCCTTCAACAGCTTGTCTTACCCTCTTGATGAGTCTTTCTAGGATTTTAGTCCCAAATTTCCTGTGTAAAGGATCTTGACCATGCTGGTGCCATCTCAACTCCCTAAGACCTAGAAAGGGCTAGACACACCTGGAGTGTTGAATCTTCATACCTAACACCTCTGCAGCTCCTAATCGGTCTAAGCACCTATGGAGAGTGGAGACTTTAGTATCACGAGTTGCAGGTCAGCTTGAGTCTACTATGAAAGACTCTTGCCTAAAACACTAAAGTTAGGGAGGGATATAGCCCAAGGCTTGAGCGATTGCTTGCCTAGCCCTAGGTAATCACCTGCTCTGGGAGCGAGAAGCATTGCAGTTCCAGTATATATATGCTCCAGAGCATTTAAAACACTTTAGATTCAGTGAGAGACCCTGACTCTCAGTAATACAAACAAATACGTAAACCTTCAGCGAGCACGTTATCAGACTCCATCCATGGCACCCTTCCCTCCCGAACCGAGAGCTTTTTTCGACCCCCTCAGTCAGCACCTCGGCCAGCTCCGCAACCTCCCGCGCTCACCGGATACAGCGGAAGGCTCTCTCTTGGGCTGAAGGCGGCTTGCCTGGGGCAAGAACGGGTTATTCAGCCTAGGGAACAGAGAAGGTCAGAAGAGCCAGGCACGCTCGGACCCCAAGCCGCAGGACCGCGATCCGCCTCACCCGAATGTGTTGGGCTCCTCCACCACCTTCATCTTCCCGGCACGTGTCGGCGCCGGCCCTGCGGAGAGCGAGGTGGTGAGCAGGGAGCGGAGGCGCGGGCAATGCCGGCGTGCGCGGGGCTATGTGCGCGGAGCCACTGACCCTGCGCCGCGAGTCCCAGCAACATCAGGAAGCCAGACAGCCGACCCGCCATCGCTCCCAGGGTCGCGCGGTCACGTGAGCGACAGCAGGAACTGACTTAACTTCAAACCGGAAGCTGTGCGAGCGCGCACGCGCACACGCTCTCGAACTAACCCAGGCGCTGAGGATTTCATCTAGCGCTATGGGCCGTAAGAAGGTTGCTCGCGGGTCCAGGACAGAGAGCGGTCGTGTTCGGCGACCCCCAGGCCGCTCTCTGGAAGCTTTCGCTGAGGAGGTGGGCGCTGCGCTGCGCGGTGAGTTCGAAGCAGGCGGAGCAGTGGGTCGGACCTGGGAGCAGGCGCTGAGGACCGGTCTTTCTCTGTCTTTGTAGCATCCGAACAGCATGAGAAGGGCGAGGACCAGAGCGGCCCGGGCTCAGCGACGCTGCCTTGTGCCTTGGCTATGTGGGAACTTGGCCACTGCGACCCCAAGCGCTGCACGGGCCGCAAACTGGCCCGTCTGGGTCTGGTGCGCTGCCTGCGCCTAAATCAAAGATTTGGCGGTCTGGTGCTCAGCCCCGTAGGCACTCAGTACGTGTCTCCGGCAGACAGGTAGACACCTGGGGATCGGGGAGGGATCGGAGAGGGGTTGGGATGCTCTCCACGTCATCTTGTCTTTGTTAAACCTCCCCGTATCGGGAGTATCATTTTCTTCACGCCTTGCTTATTGGTCTTGGATGTCCACGTCTTTCTCATGGGCAGAGTTGTATCTAACTTGACCCTTTTTATAGAGCAAGACTAAAGTGTAGAAAAGCCTAGGAGGAACATTTGTTGGGTAAAGTAAACATTATCCAGCTACCCTCAACTGCTGCCTCTAAGCTTGCTTGCTACTAAGGGCTCTTTGTACCACTGCAATATACCATAGTTTGGAAATAGCAGAGTGATATCTCATCTGTAGTGAAGTCCGTCTCCAAGGACATGCCTTATTTGGGGCCCCAGAATCTACCCTACACTCTTGACAGACAGTTGGTGGCACAGTCAGGGGTCGCTGTCATAGACTGCTCCTGGGCCAAACTGGAAGAGACACCCTTTGGGAAGATGCGAGGGAGCCACTTGCGTCTCCTGCCTTACCTCGTAGCTGCCAACCCTGTAAACTATGGCCGGCCCTGCAAACTTTCCTGTGTGGAAGCTTTTGCTGCTGCCTTCTGCATCGTAGGTGAGTTTTGGGTCTGACAGGAGCCTAGCCTGGCAGTCTGGGGCCTGACTCTGCCTGCCCACCCACCAGTCCCTCATCCGGAGACTCAAGATTCTGAGCAAGTGGGGTGGGAGGGGTGGGGTGGGATGTGAGGAGAATATATTGAGAGCCATTAGAACAGCCTTTGACTTCAGTCTTGGTGTCTACATACAGCTTTGATCTTATGAAGCAGAAGTAGAGGCCAAATAGACAGCTGCCTCCTCTGGATGTTGTGTGGGCCCCAGTGGATACCCCATAAGACACAGAGACTAGTATAGTAGAACTGTGGGAATGCGTGAATGACAGGAACCTTGGGAACTGCAGAGGAGGTGACAGCTTCCTGGAATAGCGGGTGCATTTAGCAGGCAGGGTCATACAGTTGTGTTCTTTATAGGTGTTCCAGGCATCTTTTTGGGTTTTGTTCCACTAGGTTTTTCAGACCTTGCTGTCATTTTACTTCAGAAGTTTAAGTGGGGCAAGGGCTTCCTGGACCTGAACAGACAGCTCCTGGATAAGTATGCAGCCTGCCGTGGCCCGGAGGAGGTGATGCAGGCTGAACAAGGATACTTGGCTAGCACCAAGGACACCCCTGAGGAGGACATTGGTGAGGCCTGGCATAGTTGGGAGCCCCAAGGAAGCAATCAAGCCCCTCCAGGGCCTTAGGAGCCTGGAGCCACTGGTTTGGCTCTACCCTGAAATTATTAGAGGTTCCCTCCTCTCTTTCTATGTTCAGATCCCTTTGACGTGGACTCGGGGCGGGAGTTTGCAAACCTCAACAGGCCTGTGGCCAGCACCCGGTAGGTTCTGTGAGTCTACACTTTCGTGATGGCTCAAGCCCCGTTTGCTTCTGGAACCTTGGCCCAGTTCCTCCTGTCTTGTGGATGTGGCTTTTTGAACAAGGCCTGGTGGTGATTACAAAGTATAAAGCAGCTGCTTGCTGGAGGGGGTTGGGCTCAGAGCATCCTCTGCTTGAGGGCTTCTCTGGTGAGCTCAATAGGGAAGATACCCTTGTCCTGGCCTGTGTCTGTACTGTGGTCCCTTCCTCCCTCCAGGCTGCCTGTGGACATGTGCGACACTGACGAGTCTGAGGGCCACAGTGAAGGTTCTGGGGAGGACAGCGATGAGTGTGAGGAACAAGCACTTGGTGCTAATGGAGGAGATAGCAGCTACTCTCAAGCACAAGAGACCCCAGGACAAGATGCTCAGGCCAGAGATTCCACTGAAATTTGGAAAGGAATCAAGAAACGACAGAGAGACTGAGGTTGCAAACATATTATTGAAGCTGGTGTGCATTGTTGAGAAGTGGCAGTGGGGATGGACAGGCCTGTTGGGACAGTTCTGTGACAGCCTTGTTTGGAGTCCTGCCTTAGTGCTCTCAATAAAACCAAGGAGGAGCCCCCACTATGGGTCTGTTGCTCCGTACTTGGCTAAGCGCTAGGGAAGTCTACCCGGGTGGATCTGGTCTATGAGGTAAGTCTGGTATGGGCACATACAGATGCGTCAAGGGATATCTGAGCAGCTAGCCATAGAGCCCTTAACCCTGGACTCCAGCTGTGGGCAATTCCCTTTCCTTATGGTGGCTATGGGAGAAACTCTCCTGGGCCCAGGCCCAGGCGCCAGGCCGGGACCAGAACACAAGTAATCCTCAGCTGGCCCCTTGCTCACCTGCTGTAGGTAGAGTCATAGCCAGGAGAGGGAAGCTTCAAGCAGTAGAAACTCTGACCTTCACCCTCTGCCTGGTAGCTTCCCAGCCTGTCCCCTGACATTCTTGCCTCTGCCTATGGAGGCCTTTTCCTCAGAGGGCAGGGCAGGGCCTTCTCTAGGAGAGGCTTCCCCAGTGACACTGCTTGTCATGAGGCACAGATTATTTCTCCTCAAGCCAAATGATGGTTAGCAGGCTGTGAACAGCAACACTGGCCTCCACCCTTGTAGTGGCTTCTACTTCCTACCTGTGACCTACATGTCTCCTCCAGGTACTCCCCAGTGGCCTCTAGGGGGCAGTCTTCTGAGAGCATATGACCACTGCTCCAGGGAGGAGAACCCACTAGCCTCAGGTCTCATCCGTCCTGCTCTGTGCCCAGGCAGATGCTGGCCAATCCCACTGAGTTGGCTGCCCATATTCTGGGTGGGGCATGCTGGGGCACAAAGGGTTCACGGCACACACCAAAAGACACGGCCAAGGCAGACAGAAGCCACGGGGTCCAACCAGATCAGGCAGGTCACATGGTGAGGGAGGGGCCCCCAGAAGCCCTTGCTGCACAAAGTGGACCCCACAGGGAAATGGGGAGAGCCAGGGCTGTGACCATCAGGGTGCTCAGAGGTCAGCCTCCATGCACTTCTCCAGCTCCTTGAGTTTCTTGACAAACTCCTGTGCTTCTCTGTTGGTGCGGCCTTCGAGCATCCGCAGTGCAGACCTCACTGTAGGTGGATGGGCAGGTGGGCATGAGAAACCAGTTTAGGCCAGGCCCAGACCCCTCAACCCCATACACTCTCACTCACCCTGAGCTCTGGGCCTGCGCAGGTGTAGTGTGACGGGCTGACCTGGCCTCACGCCCCCTCCCACATGCGGCCTTGCGATGCCACTGACACCACCCAGGCCAAGGGCTGCTTCCCCAGCAAAGTCATTGGTGGACAGCCAGTCGTGGTCCATAACCGTGAACAGCACACAGGCCCCGCGGCGGCGGCATGCCTCCGCAGGCACAGAGCTGTGGACAGGGCAGTCAGGAGCCTGCTGCGGCCATATGGCACAGGCAGAGGGTACAGCAGGCCAGGCAGGCACTCACAAGTGGAAGAGCTCATCATACACCGGGTGCAGTGTCCGAGCTTTGACTTGAGTCCTCTGACTGCGGACCAGTGGGAAGAGGTGTGGTGGACCAAGCTCCACAATCACGAAGGGATCACTCAGGCCTAGAAGATACATTGTGAGCCAAATGTCTCTCTGCCCCCAACCCCAACCCCTACCTGCGGCTGCTGTGCCTCACCATTGGCATCCAGAGGCAGTAAGTCCGCGGCATGGAGCACCTCCACAGCTAGCCGCTGCTCGGCTGCTTCATAATGACACCGGACAGTCAGGCGCCCAAACCGGTTCTGCTCCAGAGACCTCTGTGGGAAAGGCCAGTGGAAAAAGCCAGTGAATGAAGCTGGCTCTCAGAGCAGGCCTGCAGCTAGACAATGACAGGCCCACCTGCTTGAGCTTGTCCAGGTAAAACTGCTCAATGCACTCTCGGGTGGAGCATTTGTGTAGCCGAAGCTCCTCCTCCAGCCTCTGCAAGAGAAGCTGGCACTAGTAACTCTGGTCTCTGGCAGCACAACCAAGTGTCTTCACAGAGTCATCTGAACTGCCTCGTGGTCATCTGGTTTCACCAACACAGGGATGCCCACTACAGGGCAGCAAGCTGAACTTGTTCCTGCAGAAGGCTCTGCTCACCTTGTAGCTTCCATCCCTCAGGTTCTCCAGGGGCAGCCCCTGGCCTCAGCATGGAAGAAACTGACCAGAGCCTACAACAGGGAAAGAAGAGAGGGTTGTCAGAGGCTGGCCTGTGCTGAAGACCTGTGGATTCAGAAAGCATGGGGTCTTAGGAGCCAAGGCAAAGCCACTTCTCAAATTGGAAGTACCTCAGACACCCCCAGGAGGCCTGGGAAATGGCAGCAAGGGGCCCTGGTAACTGTGAGAACAGATGCTCCTAGGGTATTTGGGCTGTAGGGACAATGCCAGCACAGTGTGGAGTTACCTGCGCAGAGGTTTAGTGTCCTACAGGGGCAGCAGGGAGAGGGCTTTGGGGAGATGGGCCTGAGAGCTCCTCATGACCTTACCTCCAGTGTGAAGTGGAAGCGTCCATAGAAATCAGCAGAGACATCCCTGTTCGCACTCAGCGCCTGCAGAATGGCCTGGAGAAGCAGCTCCCAGAGGGCTTCTAGCACCCTGGAGGGACATTACCTGGGTGACTCCCTGGGCCAGCGCCGTCCCACCCACCCCACTGCCTAGCTCGTACCTGCTCAGGTTCTCCTTCACCAGAGAGTCGTTCAGCAAGGCCAGCTTCTCGTCTAGGTACTTCAGTAGTGGGGCCACAGCCTGCAGGCAGGGGTCCTCAGGACTGGCCAAGCTGGACTTCAGCCTGTCCCCTTCATCGGCACTCCCTGCTGATCTGATCTACTTACCTCGTCATTCTGAATAGAGTCAGGGGACAGACTGATGTGCTGCACGTACTTCCTGATGTCCGCCACCATCTGAGAGAGGGGTGGTGCTCAGAACAAGAGCGGGACTCAAGAATAGTCCTCTCATGGGTACAGTCCCGGGCCCCACCCCTCTACCCACCTTGGAAGTCAGGTGTGCTGTCACAGTGTGGGCCTCCCGCTGTAGGTCTTCATCCAGGGCCTGTATGCAGCTGAGTAGGGGCGGGGGACTCCCTCCAGCCCACTGGCCCCTTCAGACCATGCCAGTCCTCTTAGTGCCTGCCCTGAAGCTCTGCGTACCAACTCCACATTGTTGAGCACCACGCAGAGCTGTAAGGGTGTGACCAGGGGCAGCTGGGCAGTTATGGAAGGGGGCCGAGGGGAGGGGCACCAGCCACCTGGTGGCCTCACCTGACACCCAGCCTCTCACCTGCTCACTCACTGCCTCACCAGCAGCCCCTGGCTGGGTGTCCACCTTCTTCCTCAGCAGTTCCGTGTAGAAGAGGGAGGCCTCACACATGTCCTGGGGCGGGAGATGGGCTGGGAGCTTGACACCCTGCCCCTACCCATCTCCTGGTCTACTCCCCACATAACCCCAGCCCATGTACCTGGCTGAGCTGAGTGCCTAGCCCCTGGGCCTGGGCAGGGTCAGGCCAAGCCAGGCGAACCCAGAGCTCCTGGATGTGACTAAGGCAGAGGCTGGCAGTGGCCGCGGAGCTGCTGTGTTTGGAAGCTGCATCCACGGGCTCCAGCTACAAAGGCAGAGGGTGCTGGTGTTGCACGGGACAGGATGAGGCGGCACCACACATCTGGGCACACACTCACCGTGTCTACATCCACAGCTCCCTGAAGGCGCCACTTGGCCTGGTCCCGCAGCACCTGTAGCCAGAGCTTCACAGCGGGCAGAAATGGGGTGTGGATGCCAGCCAGAGCCAGGGAGCGGCTCTCCCTGCAGAGAACACTCACTCAGATCCCATCAAGGCTCACGTACCTTCACCCAGAGGTCTCCACATTCAGACCTAAGAGGATACTGGTCCGGGTTTGGGGGTACCCACCGTCCAGGGATGCAGCTCCAGAAGCGCTGGGTGTCTGCCAGGGTCAGGTAGAGCTCAAAGAGCCCTGAGGCCACCTCTAAGTTCATCTTGGGGCTCAGCTCCTCTGTCAGCACCCATGCCTCCTCAGCCACCTGCCTCAGATGGTGGTATTAGGCCGCTGCCAAAGTAAATCTAGGCACCCTCTTAACCAGGGACTTCTCCCTGGCTTCCAGTACCCACAGGCACCCAGGGTAAGGGACTCCCCCCTCACCAGACGTTCCAGCTGCCGGAAGGTTAGGGTGAAGAAGTCCACCTTCAGGATACTGCAAAAGACACACCTCAGCCTCCTGCTCCCCACTAGCCAGTTCTACCAACCCCATAGCCCATTCTACCATCATCCAGGGGAAGCGCCTACCCATGGAAGAGGCTGGCGTAGACCCCGTAGCAGGACTGCAAGTCCTCATAGATGATGTCTGCAAGCTCAACAAGCCCCGCTAGGCGCTGTGGCCCTGGCTGCAAGAAAGCCAGGCTTGGAGTGACCTATGTGACCTATGTACCCCCAACCCCTATGCCTCCCGTCCGGGCTGTCTAGATCCACACCTGCTCTCGGGGACTCTTGGTGTTCAGGAGCTGGTCGTACCACTCACGGTTGCCCCGCTATAACAGCAGCCAGTAAAGACAACACAGTGGATTGAAGGGAAGAGTCAGGTTAAGGCCTGTCAGGGCTCAAGGGAAGGAGGCCAAGATGGATCCAGACATACCTTCAAGGCGGCAGCAATGTCCATGCTAAGCTCTGTCTCAAAGGGGCAGATCTCAAAGGCTGGCTGGAAGAGCTGTAGCTTCTCCAGGCACCTGGGAGGACAGCTAACTGAGGAGACCCGGCCCCAACCCCCAGCCCTTCAGGCCCCTGGCCCTGCTCTGTGACACCCACTTGAGCAACAGCTCCAGGCGATACACAGCTGTGCTGTTGGTAGCAGGGAAGTAATCTCGGAGCTGGCGCAGCAGTTTCAGCCCGAACTCCGAGAAAGCAGAAAAGCTGTCAGCCAGGCTTTCTTCCTGCAAGGAATGGGTCAAGCCAGGGTCAAGATCCAAGGTGGCTTTGCTCAGAAATACAGAAAAACTGCCGCTTCGTGTAGCTACCCCCATCCCTTCTCAACGGCCTGTTCCATTCTCCTTACTGCACCTGTGAGTCACAGTGCCTTACAGCTCCTGTCCCCTCTGCCCCATACTGCCAGCACCTGCTTGGGCCTGCTGTTCAGACACTTGCCACCTCAGAGGTGTTGCCCTCAGCCCAGTCTGAGCTTTGTGATATCCGTCCAAGGCTACTCTGTTACAACCATCTCTCCGGTGTGTTTTCAGACCCTGTGAGGGCAGATCTCTTTCCCTTGGCTCCGAGTGAGATCTTTTCCAGCAGCATACAGCTCTGTAGCAATGACCATGCCTACCTGCTCCTGGGGCAGTGACGCTGCCTCCTCCCAGTGTGCCTGCACGTCTTCCAGCAGCCCCAGCAGATACCCATAGTCCAGGGTCCGTGTCTGATGGTGCCGGCTACTGACTTGCCAGTGCCTGTAGGAGCCCAAGCTTGTGATCTGCTCTTGCATAACAGGCCCACCCCATAGCACTGCCTTTTCCCATGCTCCACCCACTTCTCAGGAGGCTCCACCCACAAGAGCCACCCTGCCTACTCACAGCACCGCCAGCTGCAATGGGGACAGATTGCTTTGGGCTCCATGCAGACAAAGGACTGTGGTCCCAGGCCCACTAAGCTCACCACGCCAACTGCTGGAATTGGGCTGGAGAAGGAATCCAAGGATGGGCAGAGGCCAGAGAGCCCCTCCATCCCTGCTCTAGGCTCTTACTCTACTCAGCAGCCCAAGGGCACCCACTACCTCCTCCACATGATGCTCAAACCGCAGCACACGGCTGAGGAGCAGCAGGTAGGACAGGAAGCCCGAGCGTCCGCGCTGACTCATAAGAGTGTCCCTCTGCAAGGCAGAACCCGAGGTCTGTCATCGGCTCTGCCTGAGCCTGGAAGGCAGGGGCGCAGACGTGGCTCCCCATGGCTTCGCACCTGGGTGGTGATCAGCTTCAGGACCAGGTGGCAGTCTCCCTGAACACGGGAGGCACTGGAGCGTGGTTCCAGCCTAAACCAGCGGTCAGCACCTGCCACAGGCACCTCCTGAGAGGGGCGAGGGTGGGAAGATGTAATACCCCTCTCCTTTCCCACCCAGTCACATATGGCTGGAGTAGAGCTCAGCAGTAGAGTGCTATCAAATCCCAGTAAAGACAAATAGGGCTAACTTCTCTCTGGAACCCCAGAATGCTGTGTAGCCCAACTCCTCCAGTCACAACAGAGGGGACTGTGCCATGGGGAATCATAGGATACTGCCACCGGAGATGCCCAAGAATCCTGGGGCGCCTCCCACACACCCACCAAGCATCCTGGGGCAGCACATACATCCCATGGTTCCATCCCATCCCTCCTCACACACCCGAATAGGGATGTTGAGGCACCCCAGGAAGTCGTCAGTATGGTCCTCAGTGGGTCCTGCTGTCCCGTTTGCACGGGCCGACTTGACAATCTGTTTGAAGTATCTGGGCACAACAAGGGTGGACAGCAAGGCGGTGTCACTCTGGTGGTCCTGGAAAGCTACTGGCCGCTGTGGCTAAGCTGCATGCATGGGTCTACGGTTGTTACACCCTCCTCCCCCACTCCAGACCTGGTCATGCCTTTCAGGCCAATAACTTCATTCAGCTTCCTGCATGCTTCCGCCAGGGATACGTCATCATCGTGATCCCTGAAGGTGGAGGATGTCTTGGCTGGAGTCCAGCTCTGAGAACCCCCCCTCCCTAAGTCCTTCTCAAACTAGAGATGCCACCACCCTCCGTGCCCTGCAGAGTCGGGGTCCTCTACCAGATGTCCAGGTGCAGCTGGTCTGTGTTGACATCGTCAATTTCACTGCAGACAAAACAGAAATGTCTATGACATTGTGCCCCAGGCCACATCTGCCCAGCACTGAGGTGATGTCCAGGAGCAACAGGTAGCCGTAAGTTCAGCTTCCCCACAAAGACTGCCGGGCTTACATCCTAACTTCCATCTGCTACCAGCTATGTGGTCATGCCAATACATCATCTGCAGGCCTCAGTTTATTGTTACCAGTCCCTGGTAAACAATAGCCTGGGGCAACTCTTAATGAGTGGCTATCATTTGAGGAATGTGGCTATCAGCAGGGTAGGAGGAGCCTTACAACAGGAAGTGCTCTTTCCAGACAGGATTCAGGGTGCTGCTTTTGACCTCAGTGACCTGGATACACTTGGCAGCAGCGGGCTGCTACGCTTGCTGCCTTTGCGGAAGCCAAAGCGCTGCTCCTTCTGCCCACTTGACTCCTGTGGGGCACTTGAGGCCGGCAGGATGCCCAGCATGCAGTACGGGTCACTGAAACCTGAAATGGAGCAGGTGCCTCAGCCTGGCCCCTATGTTCTGTACTCTCCACAGCTTCCAGGAGCAGCTGCCAGGCACTACAAGGGTCTGCCAGATACCTACTCACCATTGGGGTCTTTAGCCAGAAGGTTCTTGGCACGCATGACAGAGACTTTCAGGGCATACGTGGGAGCCTGTCAACAGAAGGGTACTGGGGGATTTCACAGGACTAAGAAGCTTCAGCATGCACATCACCGTCTTTCACTTCCCTGCCACCCTGGCATCCCTCTTTGCCACCCCAGCACTGTTTCCAACTCAACTGGCACCTGCTTGGGTGGGCATAGACTCACCTTGGCCTTCTTCACACGCATGATGGCCTCCATGTGCTCCTCAGAACTGGTGCCAAACACCTGTGGGAAGTGGACAGGTAAGTAGGAGCCTGTGGAGAGGCTGGCACTGTCCTGAGAGTCTCAAGAATGCACTTAGGAGTGAATGATCCCTCTTCCCAGCACCGGAAAAGCCGCTGTCCAGCTGGTGTGTGGTTCTGAGCACCCAGAGGAGTGAGCTGGTGAGGGCATGGCACAAAAAACAGGGCAGGGACAGGATAATTCAGAGCACAAACCAGTGGGAGTGAGACGTGTCCTCTGAGTACTCCCTGATTCTCTGAGCACCAGTATGCTCCTTCTAATCAGTTCTGAGTTATCTGACTCGCATCCTCTGCGAATATGTCTACATGGCTAGCCAGGTCTCTATCCACTTGTATGTTCACCAGCGTACAGTGGTGTGTGCATTCTGTGACTTTATGTGTCATCCAGGTGATACTGGCAACAGGATGTGTGTGTGTGTGTGCACCTGTACACACATACCACACCTCAGTCCTTCCCAGAGTGGGGTTCTGCTCACCTGCTGAAGGTAGCTTAGCAAGACCTCCTCGTCATCTACCTGGTCGGGGCCCATGGTGCCGGCCCGGTGGAGGACTGTGTATAAGGCCTCCTCGTACAGCATCTCCACCTTCAGGAAACAGGCCCTGAGTTCCCAGTCAGAGCAGAGCTTCTCAGCTCCTGCCCTGCCCTTGCGTGCATCCAGTCCTCAGCCCCAGGTAGCTCTTCCCACTGCTGACTGGATGCCCAGCCTTGGCACCTCTGTTCCTGCTCACCCAACCGCACTACCCACCTGTCACCAGACCCTGGGTACATTCCTAGAGAAAGGAGTTACAGTTACTCTCTGGGCTTAGATATGTCCCCACACATTACCTCCTCCTGGGTCAGGGCTCTCAGGCCACGATTAGGGTCCACAGGCTCAGCAGGGGCTGGGGAACCACTTCGCAGAAGAACCTGTGAGGGTTAGCATAGCAAGTGAAGATCTGTGACGGTGGGTGGAGCTTAGTCACAGCCGCCCCTGACGCCCTCTAGCTGACTGAACAAGCGTGCTCCAAGGAGATGGGAGTTCAGATGTTTGCCTGGGCAGTCAGATAGGACCTAGGACAGTAGTCTGTGCTGAGTAGCAGTCATTAGGCCCTTCAGAAATGGATTTCTTACCTCAGGACATGGCAGGCCTTGTCTGCCGTCCCCCTTTTTCAGGATGAGTCGCATGTGGGCAAAGAACTCCACACCATCCCCAGGTTTCCTGGAAGAAAGCCTGGCTCAGAACATGATTCCACGGAGAGTGGATCAAGGGGAAAACCATCGTGATCTTGGCCTTGAGTTCAGACTCTCACGGTCCCTCTTCCCACCCACGTGGATCGGCAGTGGGAAATGAGTGTATAGGCCAGCTAGGGAAGGGAGGCCAGGTATACATGCCCTGCAGGGTTGGCCCTAGGGTACCCACCAGGCCCCCGTGGGGGGCTCCTGTGAGTTTGTGATCTCAGGTTCCTGCTCTGTCTTGCGGCGGAAGGATGGGCACACCTGCACCTGCCTGAGCACGCTGCTCTTGATGTCCAGCAAGGCTGACATGGCAAACACCTGTAGCGAGTACATTAATTGGTCAACTGTTCTCTCATGTACAGGCTAACAGAGGGTAGCTAAAGGCTCAAGGGCCTGCCACCACCCTGCATTCTGCTGGATCCCTGGAGAGGGGCTTTGTGGACTCTGCTGTCACACTGGATAAGTGACCTAATAGCCTTTTGTGCCCCCTGTTGAGTGGCTTTGGGAGACAGTGGCAGACACCCTCAGGGGTAGAAGTGCCAGGTAGAGAGTTGGTGCTCTGTGTGAAAGGACTTCTGGGCTCTCAGTAGAGACAGATATGTCCTGGTCCCACATCCAAGGCTGGTACCTGTCTTGTGCCCCAATCATCCAGGAAAGTATGATAGACAAAATGTGGCTGTTTTCTGTCTCCTCACCAATACCCTTGCCTAGTTGGAGCCAGGACAGATAGTACCCAGGCCTTCTCTGCAGGAGGCCAAAACAGTGAGGTAGGTCTGTGGTTTGGCCCTTACACTCATAAGCCCAGGGTAGGGTTGGCAGCTGTCACTGAGGCCAAGGTGCCTACGAGGGAGCTACTCTGGGGTCCTTACATACATCCAATAAAACATAAGGGGACAGTACCCCCAAAGTAGAGTCTGAACCTCACAATGAGTAAAAAGGAAATCATGAAATCCATGTGTCTCATTTGGGGAAGGCTGGAAGTGTTCAGTTGCATCTTTAGCTCCCTGTCGACTAGCACATCAAATCAGCTGCCCGCCTGTTGCTGTGGCAACCAAGCCATCCTGCTGCATCCTGCCAAAGCAGCCTGGTTTTCATCTCTAGGAGAGTGGTCTTGCAACTGCAAATGGAGTCTAGGCCCAGGCTGACCCTGTGGTCTCCCCTCAACCATTCTATTTTGAAGTTGAAGTTTAGGGATGGAAGGGTATGGTCTGAACATATCTTTAACCCTGGTAGGTAGTTGGGACACCAAGGGATCACAGTGGCAATTCTGAGACTGAATATCAGAAGGGCACCCCTCCATTTGGAGTGGCAGGCAGGCCTAGGATCACCTGAGGATTCTTGTTTCCCTTATGTTTGATGAGTTCCCAGATCCTTCCACATCAAGGAGGAAGATCTGCTGGCATTCACACTCAATAACCTTCCGCTTAGTTTACCCTGTAGACCCCAAGTTTAAGGCTAGTATAGTATCTATGATACTGTGGCCTGTTTCTACAACACCACCCTGCCACCTCCCCACACTCTGGGTCACACAACCACTTCTGGGCCTGGGTCTTCCCCACATACCCCAGGGAGGTCCTCTCTCTTTCCTTAGGAAAACAATCCCACATCACCCAGCACCTACTCCTTGGGCTCCCTGTCTTGCTGGCTCATTAACAAGATATCTGTGCCTGCCGTCCACTATAGAACACTGGTACCCATCTACCCAGTTGCAAGGGGAGACTGTTATTTTCATTGTATAAGACAGGAAATGAACTCCGCAGCAGGTTCTGCTCTTGGCCCAGGGTCTCTGGCAGTCAGAGAATGCAGCTTCTTTCTGCCAGGGAGCCCTCCACCCTACCTCCATTTCCACCCTCCCCACTGGCTCAGGCCAGCATTCCTGACCCCTTTGCTCCAAGGAGCTCCTATCTGATGAGGCCCCCAGAGCTGCAGACTGATGGAGGCCAGGTGGCTCTGCATGCTGAGGAGAAGCCCCACAAACCTCCTCCCAAATGTAGGGACCCAGTAAGCTTTTTGCCACACATATCCAGCCAGTCCTTGAGGTCTCAGGTGGCCAAGTGTCACAAGCCCATCTCCTCCCTAACTAAAAGGAGAGCTGCTCCCCCACCCTGCGCCCCAAGCCAGGAAAGCAGCCACTTCTTGAGCTGTTGCCAAGGCAACCACCAGCCGCATCTATGTGTGACTAGGCCACGGGGGCTTGCAGTCCCAGAGAAAAATGTGACGCAGAAGCAAAGTAACCTGACAGCACTGGAGCTAAGGTGTGCACTCCCCTGCCCTGCGTCAAACAAGGAAACAGGTGTGGACTTGGGAACTTGCCCAGGGTCACCACCGGCAGGTGGTATCCTGGGATTTAAGGCTCTGCTGTGCAAACATTATCTTTTCTGGGGGTGTCCTGCGCTTGGGTTCAGCTGTAACCCCCCCTCCAAGTGTGTTGCTAGGATGAGGCTAACAGCAGTGTATCAGAGCCAGTCTCTGTAAGAGATGGCTCATCTGGGTGCCCAGAAACAGCTCTGGTCCCCTTGGAAACCTTAGGCTGCTTCAGCAGCTGTTAGCTTCTCTGACCCAACAGCCCAGGCCCTGAGAGACACCTGTCAAGAAGGCCTCTGACTGTGGCCAGCCAGGGGACTCTCATTCCACCTCTACCTTGGAAAGCCTGCCTGTGTTTGACTACTGCCTGTGGATCTCGGAAACCTCAACCTGTAGGGGCCAGCAATGAGCTAAGGGCAAAGATACCCCTCCCCCTCTCAACCCACTTCCCACCTCAGTCTCTCCGGCAGGCACAGCTCAGACACTGTCCCATATTTCACTGTCCCTCCTAGGCTTGGATAGTTCAGCAGAACGTGCCCACAGGCCTGCTCACACTCAGTCACTAGGGCCAGAGTCAGAGCTCCCAACTGCCCACTAAGCAAAGGATGGATCCACCAGGAAACTCTTGTCATATGGAGTCTGATCCACAGCTATGGTCACTGCATTCACAGTCCGGGATTAGGTAAGCTGTCCAAAAGTAGGGTTTAACCCTGGACTCTCACACCAAGCTGTCACCTACCAGACAGCCATTTGAAGATCTTGTGGGGCAGTGAGGCAAAGAATTTAAGGGCTTAGTAGAAGGTTGGAGGGGTCTTCCTAGGCTTCCAGTTCAGAGCAAACACAAGAGCTCTGAGTGGGATACCCTTAGTGCCTATGGACCTCTGGAACCTGGGGCAGATTAATGTCGTAGGATGGCTTCCCATGATCTCCTTTGGTCTCCTTTGCTTTTTTTTTTTTTTTTTCTCTCTTCCTGGCCAGTCCCCCCCAAGTCTTCCTGTATTCTCAGATCTCCCCACGGCCTCAGAAGCTCATCTGATCTATCTGTTACACATGCTGCTTGCAAGCTCATCCCTTCTGATTCACAAGAGGGAGTGGGGGAGGGTCTGCTCTTTGATCTCTGTAAGTGAAGTAGAGCGTCTGGGTCAGAGGCCAGCAGCAGGTGGATGCTCTCCAGGCCCCACAGATGGAGACTGGTTCACTCTTCCCAGGAGCCTTACCTGCTACTTACCTGTCTGTTGAGTTGCTCCTGATCAGCTGTTTCTGATGACGGGGGTGGGTGGGGGGTGGGGGGTAAGCTGTGGTTACCCTCCCCTGTTCTGTTGAGGTTTCTTTTCCTTGAAGGCGGGAGGTCTGAAGGGAGTTTGGGAGTTGCTCTGATGTAATACTCCTCTTGCTTCCTTTCTGTCTATTTCTCTCTCTCTCTCTCTCTCTCTCTCTCTCTCTCTCTCTCTCTCTCTCTGATTCTCTGTCTCTGTCTCTCTCTGTCTCTCTCTCTCTGTCTCTCTCTCTCTGTCTCTCTCTCTGTCTCTCTCTCTCTCTCTCTCTCTCTCTCACACACACACACACACACACACACACACACACACACACACACACACACAGAGTCAGACCCCAGACCAAATGAATGGTGGGGCCCGAATTCCTGGGTCACTAGGGAGGAAAGAGGCTTACCCTGGCAGGGATTTCAGGATAGTGAGGGCAAAGGTTTCAATAAGGGGCGTCGGAAAGTGGGAGGGACACGGGCTCTGGGGGCTTGATGGGATTCAACCTGCTCAGAGAAGCCCCGCAGGGCATCTCCGAGGTCCCCAGCTCCGCTTCAGTCAGCGGCCTCTATTGGGAAGAGGGGTTACAGTCAGGTAGCTCAGCAGCGGCGGCCGTGGGAACCGAGGTTGAAGGTGTGCACTCTCTGGGTCCGGAGGTTTCGCCCTTCAACCCTCCCCGGGGCGTTCTGCAGTGCCACCTCCCCGCGCCCCCCACTGCGCTTCAGAGCCTAGGACGCGGGCCGTGCGACCCCGCCCCTCTCTCTGAGCACGCGCATCCTCAGTTTCCCCAGGACCTCAGTTTCCCTTTGCTTCTGACGCCAGCAATTCCCGTGCTCCTCCGTGAGCATAGTGCAGAAACCAGGGTGGGGGTGGGGCTAAGCCCGAGGGGACGGTCGCGTCCGTCCCTCCGTCCATCTGTCTGTCTGTCTGTGGTAAAAAGCAGGTTAAGCCTCGACGGCAGTCTGACGGCATTGGGCAGGAGTTACAGCACTCACCGTGGACAGGGCTTCGGGGGCCACAGGGTCAGGGGGGTCCCTGCTGGCGTTGCTGTCGCACTAGCTGGGGACACCGAGGCACAGCGACCGCTGTCAGCCAGGCGCGCTGGAGACTGAGCACTGCAGAGCGGGCGCCGCGGGCGGGGGGCGCGGGCGGGCGGAGGCGGGGCCTGGCCTCGTTTGCTGGTCAGAGGTTCCAGCCCTGCCCGCCCCTACCCTGCGCGTTTGGGGTCGGGAGGGGGGTTTCCTACCCGCTCGGTACTGGCCAGAGAGACCCTGCTCTGGACGCAGGGCTCAGTAACCTACAGGTGGGTGCAGAGACGGGCGTTGCGTTGGATCTCGATTGGCTGTGTTAGCTGTCCACCCCCCCTTCTCCTGCCCCGAGGGAGGAGGCTGTCACGGGGTCTCCTTCCCAGGGCCGCAGGGAAGCTACAGTCGCCCAAAGGAAACACGAAGTGCCTGGTGTTTCTTGAAATGCTGTACAGCCATATCCAAAGTCAACCCTCTCACCAAAGCTCTGCCCCTTAGTACTCCTGGGAGCTGCTCTTTTCCAGGGAAATCAGCTCTGGTATTAACCTGGGACATCTCATGACGTCATGTTTATCTATGAATGTGTGCAGAAGGCCGAGATTAAGCCTCAGTTGATGGATTCTGCTGTTGTCAGCCCACTTCTTCTTAGGGCCCCCCACCACATGAGCAGAGTGATGGTCACCTGGAGGCTTGTTAAAGGACTTGCCTGTCCAGTTCCCAAAAGTGCTAGCTCTGAAGCTGGGGTAGAGGGCGGACCTGACAGGGTTCCTACTGTCGTTGAGTTCTCAGTACCCACTGAGAATTGTTCTTGACTGTTCTAGAGCTCAGTAGATCCCTGAAGACCAACACCGACTTCAGTGGGATACCACTGGTGGGCACTTTGCTTCTAGGTAGTTCCACTTTAGAGTTTACACCAAAGGTTTCATTCTTTGGCTTGGTTTGGTTTGGTTTTTCATTTCTGTGTATCCCTGGCTGTCCTGAAACTCACGCTGTAGACCAGGCTGGCCTTGAACTCAGAGAGTCACCTGCTTCTGCTGGATTTAAAGGCATTCCCCACTACTGACTGGCTCGAAGGTCTCATTCTTATGGGAAGGACTCCAGTCAGTGTGAGGGTCAGGAAAGCCTGAAAGTTCTCCACTTTAGATTGTAGCAAAGACTCTCTGCTGGGGAGACAAAGCTTCTAAAAGAGGCCTGGGCAGGGGCCTGTGTTCCTCATTACTGGGAATTGGAGAGGAAACATCTGAGGGACAACAGCCTGGCCCTAGTCCTTCATACCAGGGAACATGTAAGTGAGGTCTATATCCCAATTCACATGTATGTCAAGTCCTACGCCCATCACTGAAGACCAGAGACAGAACAGAATACTGTCCTGCAGAATGCTCAGTTCTCAGTCAACCACCGGCTTGGCACAGCCCTGACAGGCAAAAGGGATAAAAGATAAAATCACTATCAGGACCAGGATATCAGATGAGCAAGGGAGGGGTCCTGGATTCTGTGGCCCACACTGTCCTGCTATATAAGGGATAGGGGTTGCAGTGAAACAGCCAATCCCCCTCTCAGAATCTGGGTATAGTCTTGCGTCAGGTTTTGCCAACCTGTTGGAACACACACACACACACACACACACACACACACACACACACACACAAGAGAGAGAGAGAGAGAGACAGAGAGAGAGAGAGAGAGAGTGTGAGTGTGAGTCTGGTTGCCATGGTGACAGTAATGGCTTTGGGGTAAAAGGATGAGCTAGAGGCTGCAGTAAACAGGAAGTGGGGGGAGCCCCACTGCAGGGGCTCCAGCGTCTGAGACTGGGTTGGGTAAGATTTGCTCCTATCTTTGATAGGAATTTGAGATCCAAACACAGAAAGAGAGGCTTTGAGTCACAGACTCAAAACCCAGCCCCCAGGAGTCAGTCTTGTCTTCCCTGTGCTCTTTCCTCCACAGACCTTTAGTGTATGTGTGTGTGTGTGTGACAACCCATTGGTGACTCATGACTCATGCTGTCATTTTCTGACTAATCCTAAGGCTGTCATGGCTCAGATGCACTGTGCACTTTCTCCTTGGCTCAGAGCCTTTGCCTGCCCCCATCTGTAAGAGGGGATGACGACTGACCCCAGAGACTGTGGCAAACCTTAGTTCCTGAGCTCAGCCTGAACTGAGGGCCAGTGAGGGCTCATAGGGTGACCAGGGGCTTTGGTTAGAGTTCCATTTTCCCCTGAGGCCTGCTAGAATCCATTCACCAGCTGAAGAGGTGGCTTCAGGGTAGATGTGGCTCAGGATAGTCTGCCTGACAAGCTGGTCCTTGAACTGCATGAAGTTTGCACCAAGTATTTTGTGACCTTTCTGCAGCCAGTGTCCAGGCACCTGGAGCCAGCTGAGGTCTGGGTGCTACTGCATGTGAGGTCTTTTTTTGTTTTTTTTTTTTCCCTCAAAACCAAAACAAAGAAAAACCCATATTTTCATGTAGCTCAGGTTGGCATCAAACCTCAAACTTGCTAGGTGGCCATGGTTAACTTTAATTTTCTGATCTTTCTGCCTCCATAAGTGCTGGAATTACAGGCATATGCCACCATTCTTGGTTTTAAGCAGGTGTGGGGGCTGAACCCAGGGCTGTGTGCATGCTAAGCAAGCAAGCATTCTACCAATAGATCATTAGCCCAAAGGTCAACTAATGAGCCAGTCGTTTTGTTTTTTGTTTTGTTTTTAAGGACTGAACGCAGGGTGAGAGGCATGTTAGGCTAGCATTCTCCACCAAGGGATATTGCTCTTTCCCATGCTGATTTTTGTGGGACCAAGCCAGAGGGGAGGCAAAAGAAGCAGGTCCTGGATAGGGCGTGGCCAACAGCAACACAAAGGCTATTTGGTGGGTCTGAGTCCACCTCTGAGACTCTGGAAGGCCTGCTGGGGAACACAAGCTCTTGGCATCTGTCCAGTGAGGGGTAGTGTGCCAGGGCCTATTTTCCTTAATGGTCATTGCTATGTCAAAGGCCAAGTGGAGACAAAGGACACACACTGTGCAATGGCTTCATATGTGCTAATCATCCTCTGCAGAACCTGGTTTTGGAGGCACCCTCCTCCTCTCATCTCAAGATCAGCCCCTTCCAGAGACAGAAATCCTTAAGAGGTGAGAACTTTCTTATGAGGGGGTATCCTGGGATGAGGGCCCATATGATCTGGCCTGGGCAGAGGTCCAGATGGACAAACCCAGATAGTTTCTCATCCAAGAGTTCAGGTATGGCCTTCAGGCTGGGCCAGGGCCCCCACCAAGCCCAATGACTCCTCAGTCACTGACAGTATCTGGAGGCCTCTAACACTCTCAAGAGCTACTGAATGTCCCCACCCATCACTCATTGTCAGGGTCAGGTGGGACAAGTTCCCTAAACCCAACATTTTTTGAATCCTCCCTGCTGGAACTGGTTCAAAACAGTTCCAGGAGGTCCAAGTTGGTACTGGGCCCCGACAACCTCAAAATGATGTAGCATATCCAGATGAGATGTCACTGGGCACTTTGCTGAATTGCCAAGGTGTTCTTGGGCTTCCTCTGTGGTCTGGCTGGCTGGTCTGAGAAGGCCAGGGGAACCAATAAGCTCCAAACCATCAGCAGCAGTGGCTAATAGTAGTCTTCTAGTTGGCCAAGTCCCAGTGGATCATGGTAGATGCAAGGTTGTGCTGTATAGTTTTATGACAACTTGACATAAGCTAAAGTCATTAGGAGGGGAAGGAAACTTAATCAGAAAATGCCTTCCTAAGATCAGGCTACCAGCAAGTCTGTGAGGCATTTTCTTAGTGATTGTTAGGTAAGGGCCCAGCCCACTGTGAATTGAGTCACCCTGGGCAGGTGGTCCTGGGTTCTCTAAGTAGGGCTGAGCAATCCAGTAAGCAGCACAACTCCATGGCCTCTGCATCTGGCCTGAGCAGGCAGGCAGGCAGGCAGGTTCCTGTCCTGTTTGAATTCCTGTCCTGACTTCCTTTGATGATGAACAGTGATATGGAAGTGCTAGTTTTCTGCCTAACTTGATGGTGTTTCATCACAGCAATAAGACAAAGGCCATGGCGTGTCCATGGACAGAGCACAAGGCCCAGGCTCCTGGGAGCTGCTTGAGAATCAGCTTTTTGCAACCCATAAAATCCCCTGATGGGCACGGGCAGTTCTGACCACTAGCATCCCTGGAGCTAGTCAGACTTTTTAAAAAAACCTTTGTGTGTGTGCCTATTTGGGTAGGTGCCTGTGAAGGCCAAAAGAGGGCACTGGGGCCTTCGAAGCTTCGAAGCTTCAGTTACAGAACCGCTTGACATGGGTGCTGGGAACCGAATCCTGTTCCTCTGCCATCTTTCCAGCTACAGCCCCACTCCAACAGACTCCCCAAGGAGCACGCACTTTGACATCCACCCAGGAACCAGGTTCCTAAGAAGACTTGACTTTACTAGGCTTGGGGAGATGCTGGCAAGATCCTAAGAGTATAATAATGGGGGCAGATGGATAATGGGCATAGGAGAGCCCTCATTAGGACTGGGAGAGCCTAGGAAGTAGGGAGGAAGCAAAGGACACAACCCGAGGGCTGCAGTTTGTGGAAATGTTTTAATTAGAGGATTTGTAGATACAGTGGTTAATCTGTTGCCCACAATTCCTTACCAATGAGGCTTCATGCTGGGATACCCTCCTCCCCACCATCTTAACACAGGATGGTCACAGACCACATTCTCATGTTACAAGATTCACATCTCTGGTAATCCAAGGACTGTGGTACAAAAGGAACACTTCATAGCTGGGGTCACTACAGTTTGCTAGAAACATCAGTTACTTTAGAATACTTTAACTATAAAATATATTGAATTTCCATATATTAACCATATACATGTGTACCTATTACTAAATGTAGTCAGTTGTTACAAAATAAGACATTCTGAGAGCAGGCTACACACACACACCAGCCTGAACTCCCCGGGTGAGGCCCTGTGCCATTAGCTGCAACTGTCCATCCAAACTCAGCTCCCAACTATACTCGTGGCTAAATATACCCACAAGGCACTGGCAACCCAGTCCATACAGGTGCCACCAGCTGTGTGAGCACAAGTCCCTCCAATTCCAGAGTGAAGACTCCTGGCTGCAGACCTGGTCAACCCTTGATTGGTCCCTGAACTTGAGCCACTGGTGCCTGATTCCCATGTCAAGGGTCTTCCAGGGGGCCTCAGGAACAAGTCTGATGGAGACTGATCACTGCCTATGTCCACTGGGCCTCCCTGTGTTCTGTAAGCCCCAAGACCATAGACCCAGCCCAGGCAGGCCACTGCCAAGAGCAGCTTCACCCAGACCAGCTCCAGCAAGCAGAGTATGTGGACGGTAGTACCTGAGGTCATCCTGTGCCGAGGCCACACCAGGCTGGTCTCCTGGGCTGTAGGGTAGGGTTGAATGCAGGCCAGGAGGTGCAGGAGCTGTGTGCTCAGGTGCTCTAGAGGAAGGACCCGCTGTTTGCCTGGGCTGGTGGCAGGGTTGCCTCTTCCAGGTGCAAGGGTAGGGCATCGAAAGACCTGAAGCTAACATTCAGGCCACAGTGGGGCCCACCGTACAGCTAACAGGCAGGGAGATCAATGCAGGCCAGCTTGTCCTTGGCTCTCACCTGGCCTCAGCCTTGGTCTGGATCAGCCAGTCTTTCACCTTGCTGGGCTTACGAAGGCTGGATGTGGATTCCAATTTCATGAGGATCTCAACGCTGCCTGGTACCTTAAGGCCCAAAGACCCAGGTGGGGAGAACAGAACACATCTCTGTACACAGTCCTATTTACAAAGAACCAAATGAAGATGGAGCTGCAGGGGCCTGGGCATGTCCCTAGCAGAAGCTGTGAGACCTCCTAGGTGCTGGTCCTAGGGCTCAGCCTTGGTGCCTGGCAAGGGCTGCAGCCATGTGAGGAGGGCCAGACATACTGAGGCACCTCCTCACATTTTAATGATGATAATGCAACAAAAACCTTTATACAAACAGTTTATTTACTCTAAACAGCAACACAGACAAAACGCCATATAAACACAAAGGAAGTGGTGCAGAATGGAGATGCTGGCCAACTTTGGATCTGAGGCTCATAAGCAACAGCCCAGGTTTCTGAGAAGGACGAGGGTAGGGAAGGAGGGACAGTGTGGTTCTGTCATACAGCCAGCTGGAGGCCAGAGCTCAGTGGGAAGCATGCCTGCATCCGAGCGCGACACTCCTAGGGGGTTACCAAGTACAAAAGTTTATCATTTTACAGCAGTTGAAATACTGACATCAATATTAAAATAAAAGCAAGTTTTACTTAACAATCAAAAATACAAAAGACTGAAGGAAGAGACCCTGTATGAAAAACTGGGGCAATTCAGCGAATTGAGACTGTATATGCCAGTGGCGGAAATGGAAAATGGTGCCCGCTCAACCCTCCCAGGCGACTAGTAACTGTACGGAGCGACTTAGATCTGCAAAAGGTTGTAAACAAGTTCTTGCCATGCCAATCCCTTCCTCGTCATGGAGCCCAGGCCGCTGTTTATGAGGGGGCAAACTTCTTCGCTTGTGCTCGAACCCTTTTCTCATATTCCACTCTGTTTTGGCTGAGGAGGTCAAGAGAGAAAAAGGGTTAGATAGGGCGGCAACACGACCTGCTTGATGAGATGGAGAGAGAAACCACTCAGTGTCTACTCAGGAGCAGGGAGGCAAATTAGTTGGTTATACCAGGTGGCCCTGTGACAGGGAGAGGCAGCAACCTCCACTGAGAGGTTCTGTGTCCACCTCAACCTCAGGGACAGAATCTAGATAACCACATGGAACACAGAGTGGCCTTGGCTTCCTGCAATGTCACTGCCTGTGCTATGCCGAGCATTTTGCTGCCCAGGCTGGAGTGCCTAGTAAGTGCAGTCTGCTGGCTCCACTGCTGGGAAACCAGATCAGTGGTAAACTCAAACACACAGCCTCTCAGTACAGTTGGGAACACAAGTGTGTATCTCCACCTAGCAAGTTCAGGAAGTCTGGTCTTAATCAGCCATGAACAAGTAAGTGTGAGACAGTGCAATCAGATGGATAACAGCCCACTGGCACTAGGCTTTGCTCAGTTCTGAAAACTGCTAAGAGCATCTGTGGGCTTTCAATATGGAAGGCATGGACCTACTGTTGAGACTTCAGACCTAGGCTAGTCTGTACTGTGTATGGGAACAGAAAACTGGTATAAGGGAACAATGTGACCTTAAGGACCACGGGAGCAAGAAGCCATTTCCAGGCTGGGCTACTTAGAACAGCAGTCCTTAGGGTCTCATTCATAGCCTGAGTTGCAACACGTCAGTGATCGTGTGGAGTGTCCCTAGAGCAAGCCTGAGCCCAAGCTGTCTGGCCTCAGAGTTTACAGACAGAGTGGTCAAGATGCAAATGACAGGTTCTTGTGCTAAGGTCACCCCAGAAAGGTCCAGTATCAGAACCCAAGCAGGGAGGACATAATACTTAGAAGTACATGCTAGTTCTGGGAGGGGACTGACATACCATGAGGACAGCAGCCCAGCCCTCAATTAGGAGTACTACTATTCACTAAGCAAGGATATGACAGCAAGGCACCAGCCACTCAGGAAGGAGGGACATGAAGCTTCTACATATATAGTGAAAACTCACACAAAACAAGCCATCAACAGAAATCCAGATGATGTGGGAGAGAAACCCCAGCACCAAGAGCTGCAATAAGTACTGGAAGAATAGAGCCCATGTTAGCTAGCTGGAAACCAAACCCTAAGGCCAACTGTGAACAGAGCTCTGTCTAGGCCAGAGTGCAAGTGCACTGTTAAGCACCAGCACAATGAGAGGCTCCAAGGGCCCAGCAGGAGTACACTGCTTCATGAGTTGCACACTCCCTGTGTGAGGTCACTCTGCCAGGAGGCATGCAGGCCACCACCAGCAGCCAGCACAACAGAACACTGGTGGGGTCTGCCACAGTGTCTTACACAAGGGTTGGGCCCAGAAGAGCCCGGAGCACAGGTGGTCAGTATACAACAGGCAATGCATCAATGGGTGTAAGCTACATTCCTAGGGATCCTAGACAGGCCTCCCTTGGCCACCAGAGAGGGCAGCACACAAGTATCAAGGTTGGGCATGTACTCAACTTTCTTCTGGTCCCTTCCTTGAAGACACAGTGTACCTACTCCTTCCTGTCCTGCCTAGTTCTTGGAAAGAGCAGACTTGGTGGGGTGACAGGCCTTCCCATGGCTACAGACTAAGATGGAGGTGCCTGGGACTCTGCTCATAGGACCTCTGCTCTGTTCCCATTGGGGTGAGTAGGAGGTTGGTGCCTGAGACACAGGGAGAACTGTGGGGTCAAGGTCCCTAGAGTAAGACTAATCTTAGGAATTCCAGTCACAGTAACTTCAGTCCTTGCCTAGATCAGCAGGATCCTTACAGTCAGCAAGGATGGAGTGTAAGAGTGTGTGCATATGTGCACACGTGTAGGACCTCTATTTTAAGTGTTTTCCTCATTGCCTATAGAACTGGTTCAACTGTCATTCAAATTCTAACTGATCATGTGAGGTTATTCTCCTTCAGTAGATACAGAAAGAGCTAAGAGCACTCTACCAGCAGGGCTGTGTCATGATGCAATGGGCTACAACTTTTTATACACCTACCACAGAGCACTCCAAACAGTCGATCAGTGCCCGTATCACCTGTTCTATACCTACCACCGCACCGTGGGCCTGACCTTGCTCTGAGTAAGCACCTTGCACACATGGTTCTGTTGCTGACAGGTCAGACAAGCAGTTTCTTGGTGGCTCTTGTGATGCTGCCACCTAGGGGGAGTTTGCACCTCTTCCCCAGGGCCTCCCTCTCAGCTATCAAACCCCAGAGTCCCAATCTGACACGGGGCCAGTCTGCACTTTTAGGGAAGGAAGGTTAGCCAGCTGGCAGTTGCTACTAACCAGTAAATTGTGTAGGCCTCTGCTTGAGCTGGGTCTTGAATATTTGGTTCATTTAGAAGTTCTTGTATTCCTAATAAGATCTGTAAGAGAAACAAAAACAATCAGCTTACATTGATGGGGGCATGTTGTGGAGTATGAAAAACAGCCTTGGCTACTGTAACAGGACAAACCCATAGCAGGGTAGCCAGCTGCCACTCCATACCTGTTTGATCGTGATAGCTGGCCTCCAGTCCTTGTCTTCCTCCAGGATGGACAGGCATACTGTGCCAGAAGGATACACGTTTGGATGAAACAATGGTGGCTCAAATTTACCTGGAGGACAGGGAGAGAAAGAATACTTTTGGAGGCAGACGCTGTCCCCATCCTGTGCTGCCCCTGCTCTTTTTCCTGACATCAGAGCTCCTTTGCTCAGAAACGCAATAGCAGAGGGGTCAGAAAGAGGAGAATACACCCTTCCCTCCTGAGGAACTAAGCCTGGATATAGCAGAAAACTCTGCCTTGAGGAACCTGGAGCAGCCAGAAGAGACCATGCCAGGAACCAGGGGAGCTGAGCCTATACTCTTCTCTCATGTCCATAGCAAGAGGAAAGAGACCAGAATACATGCCCCAAAGACCTTTCCAGTGTGGAGCCCACTTCATTAAACAGGCTTCAAGCACACCACATGTCTTCACCACAGTAGAAGAGTCTGTTGCACTCGGTTCCTATTCCACAGCTGCTGCCTGACAATGTGCCTCGCTTTGGTCTAGGCAAACTACTTTCTCTGTATTTTCAAACATGCATGTCCCAAAAAGTGTAAGCCTAAAGGTAGCTTTTTTTTTTTTTTTTTAAAAAAAAAAAAAGCAAATGAAGGGGCCTGGGGGTAGCTCTGTAGCA
This sequence comes from Mastomys natalensis, assembly GCA_021653895.1. Lineage (NCBI taxonomy): Eukaryota > Metazoa > Chordata > Mammalia > Rodentia > Muridae > Mastomys > Mastomys natalensis. The sequence goes on from JAJTUV010000087.1 coordinate 1,070,345, forward strand.
GCGCACTTCCCTGGTGTGCATAAGGCTTGGGCTGAGCAGCTGTAGTAGTACATATCTATACCAATTACTCTGTAGGCTAGGCAAGAGACCCAGTGCAAGGTCAGCCTAGGCATCTTAGTGAAATCTTGTTTAAAAAACAACAACAACAAAATAGGGGTAAGGTGGGATTGGATAAAGGGCTTAGAGGTTAGGAACACTAACTGTGCTTCAAGAGAATCTGGGCTCAATTGCCAGGACTTGTACGGAGACTTACAACTACTGTTTCTCTGGGGAGGGAATGAGTGTTTGTTCCTTCTTTCCTTCCTTTGGTTTTTTAAAAGTGGGTTTCTCTATGTACCCCTGGCTGTCCTCCCTTGAACTCTGGTGGGATAAAAGATGCTGCCCCACCCCCCCATTCTGTTAAACCCTCACTGTCCCTGAGCTTTAAATAACAAAACAAAGGTGGGAGCACCTGCCTCGCATCTGTGAGGCCCTGGGTTCAATCCAAAGCCTCACAAAAATGCTAAGTTAATAAGAAAGAGGCAAAGACTGAAGACCAACATAAAGGTTAAAAGCTCATAGAAAACTCCCTAACTGTTCTGCACAATGTCTCTGTGCAGACAGAATGGCTGTGGGTCACGACATGCCTCTCCAAGCAGAGCTGAGGAAGGACTCGAGAGGACTTGCGCCTGGGCACGATGACATGCAAATGGAGATGGTTGTGGGTGTCAAGACCCCAAACTAATTTTCACCAGCCCAACTGTCTCACAACTGGGCCAGGCCTCCAGGCCTCCAGTTCCTCATCTCCACAGAGGTACCTCTGATCCCAGCACCTGGTAGGCAGAGGCAGGCAGATCTCTTGAGTTCGAGGCCAGCCTGGTCTGCAGAGCGAGTTCCAGGACAGCCAGGGCTGCACAGGAAAGCTTGTTTCACTCCAACCCCAATACAATTTTTTTTCTGTTTCTAATGCATGTACATATTGTACCTGCATGTATGTTTGTGGATCATGTGTGTGCAGAGCCCATGGAAGGCAGAAAAGGGTGTCAAATTCCCTCGGACAGGAGTTGCAGCTAGTTGTGAGCTGTCATGGGATGTTAGAATCAAACCCTGGTCCACCAGAAGAGCAGCTAGTACTCTAATCCAGAGCCAACACTTCTGCTTTAAAGCTTGTCTTATCTTGGGGCCCCTTACTCATTCTTTCCCAATTCTGGGCTCATCTTTTTGTTCTTTAACGTGTACTTTGCAAACACAAGTTTAATTTTACTTGCCAACCATGTTTCCTTCTACCAGTGATGACTTGCACGACTCAGCCAGCCCATCAGCCCCTCCATGCTTTAGCCTCAGTCAGCAGTGGAAGCTGCTTTGGCTGCATGGCTCAGACATTAAGGAGCCCACCATTTTGCTGTCTGGGGGGTTATATGCTAATCTTGTTTCCCTTTACTCTTAATTATTTCCCAGGCTGCTACTAATATACACCTGCACCAACTCTGACTTCTGGTATCACCAACCAGGCTTCCATGGCGTTCCTGCCTTGTCTTTGTGAACATTTCTACTGGTTAGTCCTACTGAATAGTGTGGCAAGTCAGCTATACTGGTGACAGAGAAATAGCCTTCACATACCACGGCAAGTGCCCAAAGGTTTCTGCCTCCCAGCTCTTGGCGCCCTCTTCCTTGGCAACCCAGAAGAACCTGAGAAATGGCGTCCTCTGCTCAGCTGCACTTCTCTCACTAGCTGGTGTCTTCTAAGACTGACTTGACTCCACGGTCACACAGACAGCTAATCCCTGAGGCCAACACCTCTTGTACTTCCCTGACAAAGAAAGAATGTCCTCCACCCCAAGATCAGAAAACCTCTGAAGCCTCCTTCAAAGCTGCCCTGTTCCTCATTCACTTGGCTGAGCTATGGCAAAGGAGATTCCCCTCACAGCCACCAGCAACACCTAGTAGTTTCATCCCATATCTGGCTGTGAATGGCACGGCTTTTCTGGACTATCCATTCTGCTTCAGTCGGCTTGCTTGTCTTTGCACAAATCCCATATCTAACCATGTCTTGGTAACTGGTTGACGACAATGGTTTATCCTGCTGATGGGTCTGGGCACTGTTTATCCTGGGTCTCCATTTGGATCTTGAGGGTCCTGACTGACTGCCCCCGCCCTTTCCACCTCCATACACACTTTAGATCTTGCTTGACTGATGGGACACCCCGTGGCACTTGCAGACTAGCTAGGATCATCGTCTTCTCACTAATGGCTGAGGCTTCCTCAGGCTTTTCAGAAATGCCCATGGTCTCCAGAGCACAAGACTTGCCTCCCACGGCATTTGGTGCAACTACGAACAGTTCAGTTTTCAGACGTTCACGGGCTACGACCCATTTTTTCATGGTCACTTTTTTCTCGTAAGCAGTTGCAGCTTGGTTTTCCTACCCAGTTTTGAGAGACTTCTTGTCTCATTGTATTTGCTCAGAATTCCAGCACCACAGGACAGCAATGAGATCAACAACTCTGTCTGTCTCAATCTTAGCTATGTATCCCTTAAAGAACTAATAACAGTATGGCAAAAAGAACTCAGACAGACAAGGAAATCCCAAACAGAGCAGGCAAGACTCCATCCAGATGTTCACAATAATCTATGTTTAAGTATTCCTGGGGGACCCTGCAGCAGGCAACATTTACAAACCAGCTCAGACCTGGCCTTACCCTGGGCAGAATGGTGGTGGGCACTGCACCCCCAGCAAGTTGTGCTGAGCTGCACTGAGATCAGTCCAGCCTTCTCTTCTGACCCACAGGTCTGAAGGCCACAAGGACAGTGTCTCACTGGGATGGATGCTGGGCATCCAACAGAACATACCAGATGGGAATGAGTGTGACTCCTCTCTCTCCTTTAGTGCTTTGAATTGAACTCAGTGCCTGATATACGCTAACCACTCACCTAATCTCGCAGGAACTTATAGACTCTTGTTCTCCTACTTCCCCATGGCACCTGTGGGCACAAAAGCACCCAGGAGCTTAAGCCTAACACAACTCTCCCCCAAGCCAACTGACACCTGCCTGCTAGGCCGAGCATCTACAGACATGGCTCCCAAAGTGTGGCGCTGGGAAGTGGACTGCTGGCTCTTTGTACAACTTACATTTTGGTGGTGAGGACGGATAATCATCTTTGAAAAGCATCCGTAGCTTGAACAAGCCTCCTTCCCATGGAGTCTGTGGGGAGGGAACCAAGGTTAGACCTGTGACTCACTTGCCAAGGTAAGCCCAGGAGAAGTTTCCTGAAACCTAGGTCTGTTGGGTCTTTTCTCTAACTGTCCTACACCATTACTGTCCCCCAGCACCAAAGAAGACCCCCACTGTGCCTATGAGGAGCTAGACAAGAGCCCTCTTCAGATAAGATGGAGGCAGAAGCTGGCTTTAACACAAGCAGGGGAAGACTTAGGACCCACAGCTCTTTGGTGCCTGAGAATACCAAAAAGCTGAGCAAACAAAAGCCAGGCCCAGCAGCTTATACCTTTATTATTCAAGCCAGCACCTTGGATCCTATCAAGGTAGAAAAAAGGGCACTACTCCTCAACCAGACCATTTTCCTACCCTCACTTCACGTGACTGAAGCACTATGGTGCAAATGCCCCAACAAGACTTGAGAGACAAGAACACCCTCAGCATATGTCAGGGATTTGCCCACACTCTGCAACAGAGCCTTGTACAGATGAACCCAAACTTCGTTTTTGCTCAGACACTAAGCTGAACCTGGAGCCCAGGTTGGGACAATGCCTCGTTCCCTTTCACATGTGCTAGACTAGGGTAGACAACTGGCTGCATGGAGGCCAATGTGTGTAAAGAAACACAGCCTACGTTTTTCCATGGGCACTCTGCCACTGGGGCTTACCACTTGAAGCCAGCAACCTTCACCTGTTCCTTACCCCAGGCTGTTCACCGATCCAATGATTGGCCAGGGTCCAAGCCTCCTTACCACCACAGGCTACTCCTTATCCCGGGAGAGCTGTGACCTGGTAGGCTAGCTGTGGTCACAAATCTGCGAACTCAGGTCACTTCTCGTAGTTCTGCTCTCAAATCTCGTTAAGTTAGGTGCAAAGCCAGTGGTAGTCCTTACCCCCTTCTTCCCAGGGATAGCGCACTCCCAGTTCATCAGGTTCATCGTGCCATCAGGGTTCTTTGTTGGGACAGCCACAAAGCCCTGAGAAAGAAGTCACAAAACAAACCAGCTCAGACAAGCCTGACTCTCAGCAGTGGCCACAGGCTAAGAACACCAACCCAACAGAAAGCCCCTCCCTGTGGCAGACACAGAAGGCTCCTTACAAAAGGGTGGTCCTTCCTCCAAGCTTTCCTTTCCTGCGCAAGTCGGCTGAGGGCAATCCCCGACATATTCAAAGTCCCTGGAACAGAATCCACAGACGGAGGGTTAGGTAAAGCACACACATCTCCTCTAAGTCACCTCCCACCCAGCCAGAGAGGGCTGGTACCAAGCTGCCCTTGGAGCAAGTGCTAGCATTACACCCCTCAACCGGCCCCTCAGAACAACTCCAGGTAGACAGGTAGAGCACCACTGCTCTCTTTTGAGCTTTACAAACTCAACTGCTGGAAGGTACAGAGAGAAGAGCCTGTACAAAGGCTGTCACCTCCCTGGCAGGCACTGAGCATCTCTGGAGAGACTTGGCACCCATTCCACAGTCAAACTCTCAGGACAGGCAGGGCCTTGCAGCTACTTCACACACTCATCTGAGGCTAGGATGTGGCTCACTGGTTCACCACACCACCATATAAAACGCCATAAAGGTAGAGAACTAGCCTGGGAGTTTGTTTAGGAACAAAGGCCCTGAGATCTCAGCTTAGAATCAATCAGGCCCATGGGAGGACAATCACTACTCCCAAATGCACTAGTGAGAAAAATCTGCACCTTAGGGCAGAGTGTGGCAAACTTCCACAGGCTGACTACCCAAGAGGCCAGACTATCAGCCCACAGCTTATCAGTTCACAGTCCAGAGATCTGCCCTATGACCCTGGGGGAAGGAGGAGGGCAAGATCCAGGTCAGGCCAGTAACCTCTGCCAGGGACCATCTTGGCACACTTGGACAAGGCCCTTGGGTTCCACTCAGCATGGGTGAAAGAGCACCTCCACGTAGGCCCACAGCCTGTTGCTTTGACTGTGACTCCAACCTGGCTATCATCTGCTTGGGTTTTTTTTTTTTTTTTAAAAGCTTCTATATCCTTTTAAATATTACTTAAAAAAAAAAAATCACATGAAACAGTACTAAGAGACTCCCAAACCTACAGAGCACTGGGATTTTGGGGTGTGTGAATCCCAGGGACACAACCCCGTGAGTAAGAATCTAGCAGGGCAATGGGTATTTTACACTGAGCTACTTCTCAGAGGTTCCCTATTTGACCTCAGCTTCAGGCTTCTATTGGGCTTGTGGGTAAAATCTCCCAGTTGAACTAGCACTAGTCTCGTCTCTTGTTTTCAGTTCAATCTTCACTCTAAGGCGAAATTTTAACCACCTCTGGACAAGACCAAGATTGTTGCTAGAATACACTCCTGTTACAGCTTCAGATAAGCCTCAACCAGACCTCCTTAGAGTTCCTGCTTCTTAGATTTAGCTCAGGCTGCCCATTTTACCTGCAAAGCCATGGCTACTCTAGAAATTACTGTGCGTTCTTGACCCAGCTAGGGCCTCTAGACCTTACACAGCTGCCCAGGCCATAATCCCTGTGCTACAGGTGGGCTGACTGGATATGCATCTCTACTTGTATGCAGCTGTTCTGTGGCATTACCTGGACAGGCAGACTCACTGGGTCAAAGCAATCTGAAGCCCTGCACTGAAGTCATCATAGGTGGCTTGTTTTGAGATCAGAGTCTCACAATGTAGCCCAGGTTAGCCCTCAACTCACAACAATCCTCCTGGCCAGCTCCTGGTATTGGGATTACAGGCATGAGCTACTACATCTGGCTTCTAGATCACTTTTTCCTTCCCTTTATTTTTAGAGACAGTTTCACCATGTGGTCACAGCTGGCCAGAGACATACCATGTAGACCAGGCTGGCCTTGACAATCATGGACCACAGCACCCTAGATTGTTTTTGATGACTGTACAAGTACACAAGTAGAGAAGGGATGGAACTGCCATCAGAGGTGGCAGCATCACCCAGGAGCCCAGAGTTCAGGAAACATTTCAGGGGTGAGGTCACTAAAAGACAAACACCTGTATCTACATTTTTAATATCTTGTACAATCTAAGCCAACATGAAGAAACTAACTCTTTCAGAAGCATAAGCTGGGACTGGAGAGATGGCTCAGCAATTAAATGCTCTTCCAAAGGACCTGGGTTCAATTCCCAGCACCCACATGGCAGCTTATGATTGCCCGTAAATCCAGTTCCAGGGGACCTGACACCCTCACACATACAAACATCCAGATAAAACAAGTGTACACATAAAAAATATTTTTAAAATAAAGAAGAAAAAAAAAGCACAAACCACCAGGACAAGCCTCGACAGTGTTGGCATTCCTTTTGAGCATACCTGGCTCTAGCAAACATATCCTGATTCCTTTTTTATAAATCACAACCGACAGCACCTGATGTTCCACAAGCTCCAGTACCAAAGCACAAAGTGTACAAACTAAAGGCAAGGCTCTTCTCTTACAGACCTCAAGTCCAAGAGTCCAGCCCAAACCCAACTGTCTTTCCCCAACACAGGAGTAGAGCCTATCCAGGAACAAGCACAACCACCAAGGTTCTGCCACAAAACCCTAACACCTGCCTCAATAGTCATCTCTTCGGCAACTTAGGACCCAGGTGGCACTCATTTTAGCGGGAAGGCAGTTTGCTGGCCATAGGGGCTGTTGATAAGAGCAAACTGCAACAACGCCCAGGTTACACTGGCGCACAGCAGGAAAGGGCTAGCTCTGAGCTGTCTGGTTAGAAGGACGTGGGGGGTGGGGGGGAGCAGACCTGAGGAAGTCAATGGCTGGCGCAAGGCACAGAAGCCTAGAGCTTCACTTCTTTTGGTTTTTGTTTTTGTTTTTTTTTTTTAAGACAAGGTTTCTCTCTGCAGCCCTGGCTGTCCTGGAACTCACCCTGTAGACCAGGCTGGCCTCAAACTCAGAAATCCGCCTGCCTCTGCCTCCCAAGTGCTGGGATTAAAGGCCTGTGCCACCACTGCCCGGCAGGGCGTCACTTCAGATGGGCCCCTCTTTTCAACTTCTCAATGCACAGGCCCAAGCACGTCCTCAGGGTTAAGGGCACAAGCACTCTAGCTTCTCCAACTGAGGGTAGGCTGTGAAGGAGCCGCTATCCTCACTCAGCCAATCAGAAGATCCCAAGCAAGTCTGGGCAGGGTTTCCAATCAGGTCTCTGGACCCTGGGCCAGTGCTCTGGAGAAAGAAGCCTGGGTATTGTGCTACACAAAGCTGTTGGGACAGCCACAATTGACCTCGAGAGAAAATCGCGTGCCCAGAGAACTCTGACCTAGCATCCAACTGCAGTTATCCTAAGTGACAACAACCGAGACGCTAACTCAAGTGGTGGCTCGTGCCTGTACACTCAGTGTTAAGAAGACTGAACTAGAGAGACCACCAAGAGTTCAAGGTTAGCCTTGGCTACAAGAGATGCTGTTTCCAGAACAGGGAGGGGAAGTGAGAGATGGCTCTTACCAGAGTTCTTAAAGGCCTTTTAACCCACGGTCAAGGAAAAGGAACCCTAGGGACACACTGGCAACGATCTAGGAAAAAACCCGATCCCCGGGACAGTGCTGCTTGCTGCTCCCACGAGCACTCCAAAAGCCACTTAAATACAACTTGCCTTCCCAGGTAACAGCCACTTCACGAGCTCAGTTTTGTGATACAAAGACGGGGAAAAAAAACCTTCGAAGAAAAAAACAAAACACAATCCCCACTACTAGAGGCAGGCAGGACATACATGGATGGGTCTTCTTACCAACCCAGGGTTCCTGCAGTGTGAAGTATTTGTCTGACGACACTGGTCAGAGTGCCTGTGCAAGGTCTCGGCAGAGGAAACAAGGGTACCAGGCACTACGGCTGACTCGGATAGGGCTAAGCGGCCTCTTCTACTCAAATGCACATTGTAGGCCCTAAGGATCCTTCACTAAGTATACCACGCTGTTTCTGAAGTTTCCAGTGGCAGAGACAGCCAGAGGAGGGCAGGACTGCAATCACTCACAGCCTAAATACCTTTAGAGTCAAAACAAAGTCTCCTTCGATGCCCGTTTTTCTGCTATCCAGGCAGGTAACCGGTCCACTAAAACCACAGTTCCGTAAGAATAAAGGACAGTGAGGCAGAGAATATGCACAAGACCCGCCCCCACAAAAACCCAAACTACAAGCCTAGCGTCTCAGCAACGAACGAAGCAAGACAAGCCTTCTGCTGTGACTCCGGGTGCTTACAGGCCGCGACACGGCCCAGTGCCCACGGCCTTCCTGTACTCCCGCTCGCCTAACTACGGAGCCCAGCGCCGCCCAGAACCTGTCTGGGAGCTACTGGGAAGGCCAGATTATCTGTTGCGGGGTCGGCGGAACTCAGTACCCCAAGAGTAGTGGGGCAGTGGGCCCTGCTCCCAACCCTGCATTCGCCTGTGGCACAGCGGCTGGGCCCTAGTGCCCCGAAGGCCGAGACTCGGAGGCGGGAGGAGGCCAAGAGCGAGGGGAGGCCGCCGTGGCTCCGCTCGACGCCTCCCGGAAGCTCACTGGCAACGGTGGCGACTCGGGGCGAGGGTCGGAGTGCGCGCGCAGGCCGGTGGCGGCTCACCTGGGCGACCGCGGCCCGGACCGTCGCGGCGGCAGAGGCGGCGGCGCTCCTTTGTCTCGGGACTTCCCTCCGCGCCCGCCGCGCGCAGCCCGGAACGCAGGACCCCAGCGGGCGGGGCGGGGCGGAGCCTGAGTTGGGCTGCCCGCCGCACGCCTGCTCAGCGTATCCTCGCTCCTGTCCGGTGGCCTACGCTGTCTACTTAAACACGAGCTTCCCGTAGCCCGCACTAGGCTGCCGCGCTCTCGTTGCCCGCAACCGCCTAGGGAGGCCGGGCTCGAGGCGCCCGTCCAAGCAGGCGGTGCCCTGAACGGCCACACTCTTAAAGGAGCCGCGTCCTAGACTCGAGGGAGCGTCTGCAAACTCCTCTTTGGGATAAGTGAGCCCACTCGAGGACACATTCAGAGAGTCGTGTGAAGAGAAGGAAGCATAGATTTCCAAGGGTCGTCCGGATGCTCAGAGAGCACCTTCCCGGGCATAGGCTTTGGAGGTATCCTTGGGCTCAAGGCCCGAGTCCCGGGAGCAAAGTTCACTGAGGCCTAAACATCCTGGGAATCGTCGCAGTACGGTGACGATCCCCTGAACATAGCGCGCTGTGACACTTTCTGCAATTGGCCAGCTCGGGAACTTGGGCGGGGTAAACCTCGAACCTACCCAATGAACTGGCCCCATACAAAGGGCCAAACGCGTGCAAAACCGACGGGGAGAGAAATGTGGATGCTCCCTAACCTACGAGTCAGCCCTTAGTGGGGGAGGGGAATGAGCCTGAACCATGGGGGAGGGGCAGCAGCCTAGAACCACCTCCCTTCGCCCCTAGTCCTCTCCCCCGTGCCGCACCCCACACCTCAGTTCCACCTGAAACCCCTGCGCGGCTTCTGCTGGCCCCGCTGGACACACTTTTGTCACGCCGTGGCCTAGTCCAGGTTCCTCGGCCAGTCCCCTGCAACGCAGCTCCGTGCTCCGATGCTTCCTCACCGACTCACCGACGGGACGGGTACTTAGAACCGTCGGCTGGCCCCCTGGTGGCCATCCTTGCGCCTGCTCCATTTTTTGGCACGTGCCGGAAGCCTTCCTGGACCAGTTGCAGCCCCAAGGGCTTCCTGGGATATTGGACTATGGGTTCGGTGCTGCTGGGGGCTCCAGTGTTCATCTGTCTGTGTCTCCATCCATCTACTCACCACTCTCCCCTTCCTTCGTCCACTTTCTTCTCTTGCCTTCTGAGGCTGTTGGGTGCCCCAGAACAGGAACCAAGGTCCCATGCCCCTTGCCCGTAATTGCCCACCGTTCCTGGAGCTCACCCTGTTAATTCCTCCTGTTCTTAGCCGTACTATTTTAGAGTTAAGATCACGATGAGCACCAGATCCTGAGGGACGTTGGTCTCTCATTGGGGGTGAGTTGTAGACAAGGTCGGCTTAGATATAAGTCCCTGACACCCAGTTGTAATGGTTGGTGACCCCAGCAGATCTGTACCCCCAACAGAAGGCATCTATTTTGGATCCATCCCAGCCTGCATGCACAGGAGCTTCCAAGACTGGTGGCTCCTGGGCACCTTCATATATTGACCAAGAACAGCCCTGGCCTGTGGATTGTATCATCAGGGACCAAAGTTATCAGCAGATTGTCTGGGGCTCTCATCTTGTGGCCCGTGGTTCTGAGTGGTCCAGTAATCTTTTTGCTTTTTATTTGTTTTTTAGCTTAGGGTCTTATGCATGTGATTCCACTCCCAAATTGTTGCACAAATCACACACCACATCCACTTTGGAATCTTCTTGTCAGTTAGCACCACAGTTGAGCCTGATTTGGACTCATGGCTATTGGATTTTCTGCAGGAATGAGACTGAGGGAAAAGCAGAGCTGGCTGCGTGGAGAGGTCAGCTGGAAGTAGTATGTATTAGAGGGCTTGGTCTATGGTCTACAGGGGGCTGCAGAAGGTTGTAGAGTAGGAATGTTATGATATAAAGCCATGGTGTAGCAATAGTACGTAGATCGCTCTAATTTCCTCTTCGGACACACACTTCTTGCTTCTGCCCCACTGTTGTGGATTCTTGAATAAAACACACATGCAGCCTTATTGTTAGTATGCCTAAGCAGCCCAACAGCCGGGCCAGTCCCAGACTCCCATGTTCCTAACACCTACCCTCCGATACTCCTGATTTACCACTTACTAAAATCTATATTCCATATTTGCTACCACCCCAGACCCAATTGGGAGAGGGGCCCCTGGGCCCAGTCTTCCTCAACTCTTACATGGCTGTATGCTTTCTTTCCTGCAGCTCTCAAGACTGATCTCTTACTTCCCCAGGATGACGATTCTAACCACCCCCCCTCCCCTCCCCCCCATCCCTTTCCAGGAACTCTAAAGTTCCACCTCTGTCTCCTGCCCAGCCATTGGCGGCTGGCAACTTTATTTACCAGTTAGAGACAACTGGGAGCAGGGTCCCATTGTGTCTTACATGCAGATGTGTGAATTTCCATGTAATTTGGGAACCCAGTTAATATAAACAATAAACCAAATCCACAACACCATGATTTCCACTTTGTTTGCTGAGTAGATGCAGGAGACACTTGCCATTCTTGGTCCTGGGTGCTGAGTTCCAACCACCATAGAGAACTCACATCCTGGTAGATGTAGTGTGAGGCCCGAAGGCCCTTGTGCTAGAGGGAATGTCAGGAATGGTAGTGGTGGAGTCGGCTGGGTTAGACTGGAGTAGGAGGCTATATCAGCCTAGAAACCTTGTGTTTTTCAGAATTTTCATTCTCAGGGGACAGGGGTCTTGCTTGACTGGAGCCATCTCTCTGGGTATAAAAGAGAAGCCAAGTGTAACAGTGAGTTTGTGCTTTGGCTTTGGCTCCCAGGGGGTCGAATACACGAATGCACACACCTACTTAGGAGCTATCTGGATTTGTGAATGGAACACACACACACACAAACATACATGTGCATGCCAGTTAATTTTAAAATGCCTTGGCTACCTCAAAATCTGAACACTCTTAAACCTTCCCCTGCTACCCCAGACCCAATCTGGTTAGTGGCCAGTGGCCACTTATCAGAAATCTCACTTGGCTGGTTGGCTTTATCTCCTGCAGCTATGTACATCTATATCCCACCGATTCATGGCTATTTCTCTTCCTCTCCCCGCCCCTGCCCCACGTGTCCTAGCCCTCAAAACTTTAAGGATCCTACTTCATCTCCTTTTGCCCAGCCACTGGCATCTTTATTGATCAAAAACCAATTGGGGACAAGGACCTTTAGCATTTGGACACACAGATTCCTAATTGAATCAAAGCATTAGAATCAATCTCCAACAGCCAAGATTGAAGTGGAGTAAGAGGTTTGTGGACAATCAGTAAACAAACCCCAATGAAGGGCTCTGGCTGTTGTGCACAGCCATCCTTTGCCCAATTACCTTATAAAAATCAGTGGGATGAGTACTGCCTGATGTAGGAGTAGAGCCCCATGTTCCTTGAGTGCCATTTCCTGCTCTGTTGGGAGCTGGGCTCCACACACAAGGTTGCGAACAAGAGTTGCTACTCTAGGGTCTGGTTTTAGTAAAAGATTTACAAGCAAAAGTGTGAATTTGGATTCCTTGTGCTATATATAAAAGCTAGTCTGCTTAACAAGGTATTCAGCAATAGGTTTTTGGATGTGATATGAAAAACAACTCCACAGGCAAGAAAAGCGAACTTAAATATATTGTACTTCATCACAACAACGTATGCTATTAGAGGTGGAGAGATGCCTTAGCAGTAAATAATAGTTGTTCTAGAGGACTCAGATTCAGTTCCCAGCACCCACATGATGCCGTTTAACCATCTATAACCAGTTCATCCAGATCCAGGGAATCTGATGCCCTCTTTGAATTTCAGTCATGCATATGGTGCATTTAAATTCAGGCAATATACTCAAGCATATACATCTTTAAAAAGAACCTTTGTGCATTAAAGATTAATCAGTTGAGACAGTCATAGGCTATTAACAGAGCAGTAGAAAGTATTGCAGACTTGCTTTTATATAACTTTAATTTTTTTTTTTTTTTTTTTTTTTTGGTTTTTCGAGACAGGGTTTCTCTGTGTAGCCCTGGCTGTCCTGGAACTCACTCTGTAGACCAGGCTGGCCACGAACTCAGAAATCCGCCTGCCTCTGCCTCCCAAGTGCTGGGATTAAAGGCGTGTGCCACCACCACCCAGCTAACTTTAATTTTTCAATGCCTTCTTTTTAAAGGCTTTAAACTCCCTTCTAGCCCACCACCCACCAGAGGTAGTGAGTGGGAAAGAAAGGATACAGGGATGTAGACCTGTTTAGAGATGGTTCTTCGGAGCAACTCCTATCTGTGTTGTCAGGAAATCAGCAGTTCAGTTCACAGGTCAGCAGCGGCAACTCGATCCACTTGCAAACATTTCACAGACACACCAGCAGTCCAGTTGGATAGAGTCGGGATAGTAAACATGAATCAGCAGCAGTGGCACGACCTAGCAGTCAGCCAGGCCTCAGCCTCGGTATGAGTCAGTAGGAGGAACCAGCAGAAGTTCTCGGCTGTGACTCTCTCAGCGAAGTGAAGATCAATGAAAAAGACACGAGACTAAGTATTGCACATTGAGCTCTATAAGCAAGCCTAGCTCGGCCTCCATCACTGTCCATTGAGTCCTATTTATACCTTCCAAACATCACCTGTCCTCTACAGGTCTTTCCTCAACACATGTCTCCCCTCACATGTGAGTCTGCCTCAGAACCAGAAGTTTTTTTGGTACATTTCTCTCTATGGAGTCCCGACAAATGGAGCTTAACTACCCAATGTAAGGATGACCAACACATGCATGTCATTAGTGAAGACTCCTTTGTCACATATCCTTTCATGTGCTTGCTTTAGCAAAACATCCTTTTACTGTGTCTTCTTCAGCTAAACGTACCTTCATGAGTCTGCCTTAGCCTTTCACTTGTGTCCACGTTCGTGAAACGTTCCTCCACGTGTCTGCTCTAGCAAAACATCCTCTCAACATAACTGACTTTCTAAAGAACCCTTCTGTTTCCACTGCATTTTTATCTGCTAAAGGTTTGTTGGGATAATCTTTTTGTGCATTGTGTAAAGGTTGTCTTTGAATTATTCTAATGTTGATTGTTATACTGGCATACAGTTGAGTACAGGCCAGTTAGGACTAGGGGACTTTGGTATTATTTTTGTTGGATCATCACCTGCCTTAGTATTTTGTAAACATATACGTCTCTCACCTTCTGATTGGTTTAATAAAGATCTGACTGTCAATAACTGGGCAGGAGAGAGAAAGTGGGATGTCCAGAGAGACAGGAACTCTGAAGAAGAACTGGGAGGTGTGGGATTCACCATCCAGACATGGAGGAAGTCAGACGTACCAGGGCTGAGTGAGAGGTAATGGGCCACATGGCAAACATGGATTAATATACAAATATGGACTGCTTAATTAAAATGGCCTATATATAGTAAGGATGTGCTAACTTCAAAATGGAAGTTCAGAAATGTGTTGTGTTGAGGAAGAGGTTATATCTTTGTTTCAACAGGAAGTGAAAAGCTGTAGATTACTTCAAAATTAATAAAGAATAGATTTAACCAGGGGAGACCTCCTGAAAATCTTGGCTGCAGACATGAAGGAAGAGATGAAGAAGACCAACAAAGTAGGTAACATTAATGCTAATCCATCGTCATGGGAACAGCTCAGAGACTGCCTGAGACATGCATGTCTGCATAGTCAAGAAATCTTGTTGGCTACAGAGTCCTTGGGACTTACTGTTACGTGCTATTTTTTCATATGGCATGGATGAACATTTATTTATATTATACTTTGGTTATACAGTCCAAATGGGCTTATAAAGTATGATTCTTTCTTGCTCAAACATAGAACAGAGAATCACATTTAGCTGATTTGTGCACACTGCACATTCTATACGTGTTAATACAAAAATGTATATTACCTTTAAATATTTATTTGTTTTCAGAGCAAAAGAACCAAACGCCAAAGAAGACAAGACAAGTAGCCCAGATGATTCAGCCCTACAGATTGCTTTAGTTGATGTTTCTTCAAAAAATTTGCATTCAGGACAACTTCAAAGTGCCACCTCAACTGGTCTAAGCCTCATAGACTGTTCCAGCCAGGACTTCAGTTAATCCATGCACTTTCCCATTACATAGAGCCTGGACAACAAATGATACAGCTAGATACAAAGGTAGATAGGATACAAGAGTAGATTATTGAGTGTACTTTTAGACTAGAAAACAACTACAAGTCTCAAATATATTACATTGGTGAGGATTTTATATATTGATAGAAATTTAAGGTTATTTTTGTTACTACATAGTGTATATGTTTTTACTTTTATTTAAGATATTATACCTACGTGACTCATTTAAAAAATATAATGTAAAGTTCTAGCCCTTGAAAGCTACTATTACATACTGCTTATGATAATTAAGAAATGCAAGTTACTAGTCAATCAAACTTGTGGTCTTACTAGGTACCAGTTTAGTTAATTACAAAAATGAGCTATATTTAGCCCCCTATAGATTTCAAAATTAAGCAAATAGTAGATAGCTGAAACAAGCAACATTTGCCTATTCGGGGATGCTTTAGATAACTGGTCTTCAAACACTTCAGAGATCTACAGAATATGGTGTTTTAGATGTTTTAATAACAAAAGGCCTTTCACGACAGTGAGATACTTCAGCTCCTGGCAGCACCTCCATACTACTTCAAGAAGATTGTGGGCATCGAGGAACCTCCATATGGAGTTTGTTTCAAGTGTGGCAAAGGTGGCCACTGAGGAAAAAAAAAAAAAAAAAGCCCTTTTCCTGACTGCTGACAGCATGCTGTCTAAACCATGGGCAAGCAGGACACTAGAAAGTCAATTGACTAATTTTGCAGAGTCAAGGTAGGATGGTCCTTTGTAGGCAGCCGAAGAGACAGCGCCGGTTTCCAACATGGCTGGCGCAGCGTCCTGTATAAGCCTACTGCGCATGCGTCAGCCTCAAGCCCCTCCCGAGAGGGCTTATGCAAATGAGGCATGAGCCCCAACCAAGCACAGGGCTTATGCTAATGAGGCATGAGCTCACAGGGCTTATGCTAATGAGGCACGAGCCCTAACCAATCACAGGGCTTATGCTAATGAGGCACGAGCCCCAACCAATCACAGGGCTTATGCTAATGAGGTATTGGCCCTAACCAATCCTGAGAGAACAGGCCGCCTGGCCCGCCCCCTTGGAAGGGTATATAAGCAGTGCATTTCAGCTGCTTGGGGGTTGCCGCCCCCTTCGATGGATGAAGATTGTGCCTGGAATAAAAGAGCTGTCAAAGAAGAATCCAGGCGTGTCGTGTCTTACTTGCCGGCCGGGAAGACGCGACAGTCCTTCATAATTTCTGCTTCTCAGAAAAGTCTGTCAGACATTCTGGGCCTGTAGGCTGAAGATGGATGCCCCAATATTACAGAGGAATATTGGGTTACTGGATTACTTGGGTTACTGTCCAAGCAGACAGTAGCCTCTGTCATTTCTATAGTTTTGATGGGGTTGAAAACTAGATAGTGATAGTCTCACAATTAAGCTCAAGTTGTTTAGGATTTAAGAAAATATTTTCAGGTCTAAAAAGATATTTTTAGGTTTGTAATACAAGAAATGATAAAAAACAATTTAGACTCAGAACTTGGGAGTTACCAAGGTCAGATAGGGAGTGGAATACTTTCTCCAAGGCTGTCAAAAACAAATGGACCAGACACTGGGGATGTAATTCTTACCTGATATTTTTCATAATTGTTCTTATTGTATATAGTTTATTGATGTTAGAGAAAAGCCTTTTATTGGACTAAAAGGGGGAGATGTTGGGGTTATCTTTTTGTGCACTGTGTAAAGGTTGTCTATTATTTAAGTGTTAATTGCAGTACTGTCAGAGTGTTGAGTACAGGCTGGACTTTGGTATTGTTATTTTTATTGGGTCATCACCTGCTTTAGTATTTTGTAAACATTCACTTCCTTTACCTTTTGACTGGTTTAATAAAGATCTGATGGCTGGTAGGTAGGCAGGAGAGGAAAGGCGGGACTTCCGGCAGAGACAGGAACTCTGGGGAAGAACTGAGAGGGGAGAGGAAGTCGGATATACCAGAACTGAGTGAGAGGTGGCAGGCCAGGTGGCACACACAGACTAGAATAAACGGGTTAATTTTGTTATATGAGCTAACTGGGAAATAGTCTAAGCTGTAGTGCTTAAGTTTTCAGAAATAATAGAGTCTATGTCATTATTCAGGAGCTGTGGGTCACAGTCGGTGATAAAGGTTAATATCCATAGCACACTTTTTTGATTGGATTATTTGAGCTACGAAGACTAAGATATTGTTCTATTGTGAGAACCTGGACTGGAGAGATGGCTCAGTGGTTAAGGTCACCGGCTGCACTTCCAAAAGTCCTAAATTCGATTTCCAGCAACCACATGGTGGCTCACAACCATCTATCCTGAGATCTGATGCCCCCTTCTAGAATGCAGGCATACAGAGTACTTATACATAAAATAAACAAAACAAAACAAAAAAACCACACCATGACCAAGGAAACAATTAGGTGGGGAGCATGGTGGCAGGCAGGTAGCAGGCAGGCAGGCAGCAGGCAGCAGGCAGCAGGCAGCAGGCAGCAGGCAGCAGGCAGCAGGCAGCAGGCAGCAGGCAGGCAGCAGGCAGGCAACAGGCAGGCAGCAGGTAGCAGGCAGGCAGTGTCTGGAAGCTTACAACCTTATTCACAGGCAACAGGCAGAAAGAAGAGAGAGAGAGAGAGAGAGAGAGAGACTTGGCTTGGCCTTGGCTCCAACAAGGCCACACCACCTAACCCTTCTAAAACCATGGGAATAAGATTCAAATATATGAGTTTATGGAAGACATTCTCATGCAAACTACCTTAAAGACCCATCCTAAATCTGGAGCATTCGAGGTGGAAAGATCCACCCTAAACATGAGCCACATCTTCTGATAAAAAAGCCACATAAAAAGACATGGAAGAAGGAAGCTTTTGCTTTTTCCCTGCTTGCACTCGCTCTTGTTGGCATGTTCATCTATCTTGCTATTAGGCATTACTTCCCTGTTATTGGAACCTATTTCTTCAGGATTCTAACAGAAACTGAAGACCCCCTGAGACAGCTCAACGAAACAGTTGAAGGACAGACGGCTCATCTGAAATGGACTGTTGCTGAGGACAGGTGATCAGGACAGCAGCTATGAAGGATCGTCACATCAGCAGATCTTCATGAGGGCATTTGAACTGTTAAGTTTGTGGGATTTGATGGAAGGGGACCAATGATGGAAGGGGATGTCTCAGCAGGCCCATGCCAAGGCATCTCTTTCCCCTGAGGGACCAGTCACACACCGGTATAGCAGAGAGTAGAGTTTATTCAGGGCATGGGGAGGGGAGCCAGGAGGGTAGTAGAGGCAGAGAGAGAGAGAGAGAGAGAGAGAGAGAGAGAGAGAGAGAGAGAGAGAAGAGGCCAGCCATGACCACGTGGAGAGAGGGGGAAGGGAAGGGAGGAAAGGCGAGGGGACAGAGAGAAGCTAGAGGCAAGAGATCAAGAGAGCAAGAGGGTAAGAGAGACTATGGGGAGGAGCATACCTGGCTGTTGCCAGGTGACTGTGGGGGTGGAGTTTAGACAGAATACTAACAGGATTGACAATTGTTTCTGTTGTGAAAAGTTAAACTGTACAATTTTTAGTTTACATAAAAAGGGGGAAATGTTGCAGGATATTTGATCCCACTGTGAACCCCACAGATTGCATTATGGTGTGGCTCAGCCTTAGCACACACCTTTAATTTCTCTGGCTAGAATATACAGACATGCCTTTAGTATACATCTTTAATTTCAAACAGTGAAGGTTAAGATAGTTTGTAGAAGGAAGCACCCATGTTTGAAAATGATGTCTAAGTGAGTGGCAGACAAAGTGATGAATCAGAGAAAGATTTGACAGACCAGGATCTGCACAACTCTCACCAGAAGAGAGAGGAAAGGGAAGCAACACAAGAGGAAGCAGAGTAGGCTGCTCCCTGATGGATACATTGGGAATGGTGATGCCTTAAGACAAATGACCAGGGTGTGAATGGAGAGAATGAATAGGCTTGTCTAGGCTAGCTAGATTCAAGGCTAGGTTCATTGCCAACCCAGAGGCAATTTCTTCAAGGACACTGTGAGCAAAATCTAGAGCCAGGCCTACAAAGTGGGTTGTGTCCCTGGTCAGACTCAGGTCAGCAGGCATCAGACACCTACCCTAGATGTTAGCTCTCATCTCCACTAGGAGATGCTTCAGGATCTGGGTATGCTCTGGCATCGCCTTGTTAAGCTTGCTTTTGTCCAAGGCAGCTTCCAGCATTGAGGACCTCTGGTCCTATTCCCTTACTCTTGCAATCTGCTTTGCACTACAATGTTGAGGGTAGCGCTCAGTTACACTCAGTTTCACCACTAGGGCTAAATCTTCTTCTAGATGTATACCTTTGTACATGTATTTTAGATACGAAGTCCTTGTTTTCTATATTTCAAATATGGTGTCTTGGGCTTTCATTAAGATGTTACTTTATGGGGGTTGGAGACATGGCTCAAGGGCAGGTACTGCTGTTCTGAGGACCTGGGTTCAATTCTCAGCACCATGTCAGGCAGTTTGCGATCACCTGTAACTCCACTGTCTAGAGGGATCCGACACTTTTCCTCTGTAGGCACCTACATTCATATCTGGACACTCCACAAACACTAAAATATAACAAAATACATTGTAAAAGATTACTTTATTTTTATTAATAAAGCAACAACAACAAAGCCAAAGGTGGTGCACCTGCAATTGCAACCCTCCACAGCTAGAGAGGCAGGAGGATTAGAAGTTCCAGGCCAGCTTGAATCACTTAAGACTTCAAAACCACTACCCCACCCCCACAACAATTTTTTAAAAATTAATTTAATTTTTTTTTAAATTTTATGTGTGGGTGTTTTGGTCACATGTATTATCTATTCACCACAGGCAGGTCTGGTGCCCAAGGAGGCCCAAAGAGGGCATCAGATCACCTGCAACTGTAGTTACAGATGGCTGTGAGATGCCATGTGGGTGCTGGGATTAGAACCCTGGTCCTCTTGAAGAGCAGCTGGTGCCTTTAACCACTGAGCTAGTGAATACATTACTCAGCTCCTCCCCACCTCACCAATATATTTTCTTTTTTTGAAAGAATGTTGTAAAGAAGAAATAAGGCAAAAAAAAAAAAAGTAATCTTCAAGGAGAAAAAAAGCTATAAAAAGCTAAAGCATGCAAATACGCCACAATTTTTTTTTTTAAACATTCATTTGTTGTGTGAGCATGTGCATGCATATGTCATGGTGCACATGTGGAGGTCAGAGGACCACTTGTGGGATTTTTTTTCTTTCTATCATGCAGATTTCAGAGTTGTTGGGCTTGCAGGCAAGCATCCTGGCACAACCTGCAAATACATTTTCGGTGAAAAGAACTTTTTAAAAATAAAAGTTTTGCTGGGTGGTTGTGGCGGATACACTTTTAACCCCAGAATCAGGAGGCAGAGGCAGGCAGATCTCTGAATTTGAGGGCAGCCTGGTCTACAGAGGGAGGTCTAAGACAGTCAGGGCTACACAGAGAAACTCTGTCTCAAAAAAAAAAAAAAGCAAAAATCAAACCAACCAACCAATCAACCAACCAACCAACCAACCAACCAACCAAAACAAACCCCAAAACCAACCAACTAAAGAAACAAAAGTTTTGGCCAGACTCAGTCTCCAGCTTCCGGCGCGCGGTCTTTGCGGAGGGAGGCATGGCGGCGCCCACCGCGGTCTTGGGTCCCTCGGCCCTTGGCCAGAGCGGCCCCGGCTCGATGGCGCCCTGGTGTTCTGTGAGCAGTGGCCCGTCTCCTTACGTGCTCGGGATGCAGGAGTTGTTCCGAGGCCACAGCAAGACGCGTGAGTTCCCGGCGCACAGTGCCAAGGTACACTCGGTGGCCTGGAGCTGCGATGGCCGTCGCTTGGCCTCGGGGTCGTTCGACAAGACTGCCAGCGTGTTCTTGCTGGAGAAGGATCGGCTGGTCAAAGAAAACAACTACCGGGGCCACGGGGATAGTGTGGATCAACTTTGCTGGCACCCAAGCAACCCTGACCTCTTTGTCACCGCATCTGGAGATAAAACCATTCGCATCTGGGACGTGAGGACTACAAAATGCATTGCCACTGTGAACACGAAAGGGGAGAACATCAACATCTGCTGGAGCCCCGATGGGCAGACCATCGCCGTGGGCAACAAGGACGACGTCGTGACCTTCATTGATGCCAAGACGCACCGCTCCAAAGCGGAGGAGCAGTTCAAGTTTGAGGTCAATGAGATCTCGTGGAACAATGACAACAACATGTTCTTCCTGACCAACGGCAACGGCTGCATCAACATCCTCAGCTACCCAGAACTGAAGCCTGTGCAGTCCATCAATGCCCATCCTTCTAATTGCATCTGTATCAAGTTTGACCCCATGGGGAAATACTTTGCCACAGGAAGTGCGGATGCCTTGGTCAGCCTCTGGGACGTGGATGAATTAGTGTGTGTGCGCTGCTTCTCCAGACTAGATTGGCCTGTGAGGACCCTCAGTTTTAGCCACGATGGGAAAATGCTGGCGTCGGCTTCGGAGGACCATTTCATTGACATAGCTGAAGTGGAGACAGGAGACAAGCTATGGGAGGTGCAGTGTGAGTCCCCGACTTTCACCGTGGCTTGGCACCCCAAGCGGCCTCTGCTGGCTTTTGCCTGTGATGACAAAGATGGCAAATACGACAGCAGTCGGGAGGCTGGAACTGTGAAGCTGTTTGGGCTTCCCAATGACTCCTGAGAGGGCCAACGGCGAGAGGAGAGAGGAGGCCGGGTGGACTATTTGGGCTTCCTAATGACTATACCTGACAGGGAGAGGAGGCCTGGACTTCATGATGACTCCTGAGAGGACCTGACGAGGAGAGGAAGCTGGATACAGACCTTCCTTTTTGTATAGTTCAATGTAGTCATTTGGACTTTGTGGGCACCCTAAATGTTTATAAATGTCATAAACTACAAAAACAAAAAAAAAAAAAAAACAAAACAAAAAAAAAAGAAACAAAAGTTTTTGGATAAGAAAGAATTTTGTCTGGTAAAATAAATTCAAAAAATTTAAATTTAGTACTTCTTTTTCTTTGGTGCTAGAACTAAAGGCATGTACCATCATGTTCAACTTCTCTGTTGGATTTTTAACAATTCAGGAAAACAAGTCTTACAAGAGTTAGAATTTAAGCAAGTTTAATTTTTTTCATATCTTTTTCTTTTCTTTTTTATGTGTTTAGATATCTCTGTATGGGTACTCATGGAGGTCAGAAGAATGTGTCAAATCCTGGGATGGGATGGAGATACAAGTGGTTGTGAGCTGCCCAAGGCAAGTGATGGGACAACAAATACCAGTCCTCTGATAGATCAGGAAGTGCTTTTAGCTGCAGAACCATCTCTCCAACAAACAGGGTCTCACTGTGTAGCTCTTGCTAGCTTGGAACTTGCTAGACCAGGCTGGCCTCTGCCTTCTATTGCTATGATGTGTGCCACCAACCTCAACAAAGTTGTTTTTAAATGTCACTTTATAACTCTGGTTCAATAATTATTATCGTAGGTTACAATACTTAATACCACATACGTGTAACAAACATCATGCATACATCTGAGAGCTAAAGGCACTGCATGTCTAAATTTTATACAGATATTATATTAAATCTCACCACTCCTACTTCCAGACAAGTAAAACTGTCTTTTAGGGGATTCAACAACCAAGCCTTGGAGGTCAAAGCCAAAGAAAATAAAAATCTAAGAGGAATTGCCGGTATTATAGTATTTTCCTCTCTATTCCAGGTCAGCCTGTTTCCAAAGAAAGATATAGAACCTTACAGGTTCAATGAGTCCTGTGTCATTTTGGCTGGAGAAGCCATGGAGACCCCAGACATTGTCTTGTAACTGGTACACACCCTGCAAAAAGGGAGGGTCCAAAGAAAGCCACACCATCTGCAAGACCCTGATGCACCCAGCAGATGACATAGTGAATATCGGGGGGCAGAAGGAGCTTCCTGGTGAGTCACCAAAAACAATCCTGGGGAGCTTCAACTCATTTTGACAGTAAAAAGAAAAATCTTTAGTTTTTTGCTATCCACACTTTCTTTGTTTCTATCTTTCAAGATTTATTTGTTTGTTTTATGTATATGAGTGCTCTATCTTCATGTACACTTGCATGCCAGAAGAGGGCATCAGATCCCAGTATAGATGGTTGTGAGCCATCATGTGGTTGCTAGGAATTGAACTCAGGAAGAGCAGCCAGTGCTCTTAACTGCTGAGCCATCTTTCCAGTCCTACCTACACTTTCTTAAACATCCAATAGGGAGAAACATTGAAGGAATTTGATAATAATTATATAAACAAGCTGGGCAGTAGTGGTACATGCCTTTAATCCCAGAACTTGGGGAGTAGAGTTAGACAGATCTCTGAGTTTGAGGCCAGCCTGATTTACAGAGTGAGTTCCAGGACAGCCAGGGCTACACACAGAATCCTATTTCAAAACAAAACTGTAGTAAGCAAAAAGAGTCAGACTGGCTCTGGAAGGGTCTCTCAGTGCTATGCCAGCACTGTAGGACCAATTTACAAGGACAGCAGTGGGCATATAATTCAAGGATAAAAGCTGATGAATCCCAGCTGCCTCCAGCCACATGTGTCCAGCTGTAAGTTCAGAGTCACAAGCACCACCAACTCTTTCAAATAATGTCTTTTTCATCTACAGCCATTACCATCATCTTCCTCCTCCTCCTCCTCCTCCTCTCCCCCTCCTCTGAGACAACAACTCATTACGTAGTCCTAGCTAGCTTGAAACTGGGCTATATAGACCATATTGGCCTCAAGCCCATAGAAATGCACTGGCTTCTGTTGGGACTAAAGGCATGTGCCACCATTTCTGGTGTTTCTCATTCCTGAACTGCTTTTCTTCCCAATGAAGACTGAGAGCCGGGGGGGGGGGGGTACATCCAGGTCCATCCACCATCCGCCATGCCAATAAACCCTTTTGGAACCAAGGACTTCCTCGTATCATTGGGGCCTGCCGGGCCCGCTGCCGCCAAAGCCTCCAGCCACTGGAACCTGGGACCTTTCTCCGGTACGAGACACAAGCTGCCTGGAGGCCTCCAGGCAGCCTCCACCACGCGGGCCCCGGGCCGCTGCCGTGTGGGCCCAGGGGCTGCCACTGCGGCCCCCCCAGTTTTTTCCCACATAATGGCGCGACCAATGTGGAGCTCCGAACAGCCACGCAAGTACAGACAAGCTAGCCGAAAAGCCGTCTCTCAGACAACCACCAGGACCCACATCTTCAAGCAAGGTGCTCCCACAAGTCCAGTGGAGATGCCATCTTCTGGAACCTGCCTGAGATGCCAAGCTGCCTTCTCCTCAGCCATCTCGTCAGACTGCAGACTCCAGAGACATGCTAAGATCCAGACACAAAACCACCTCCTGGAACCTGCCTAAGAGGCCAAGCTGTCTTCTTGCAGCCAGCCACACTGCCTAACTGAAGACTCCAGAGCTAAATCCTACAGAAGACAGATCCAGATCTTCCAGCTACAGATGAACTCTTTTGCCAAAGTCAAATAGCTAAAGTTACATGTTAGTGAGGAAAACTTAATGTCTATCTAAATTAGTCAGATGTTATTACCTCAAACTGTATCACCTGTATTCAATTGATTCAGTGGTCCTTTGCCTTCCCAATTCCCACCCTCAACTCCCCTTCCTTCCCAACCCCCACCCTCAACTCCTCTTCCTTCCCAATCCCCACCCTCAACTCCCCTTACCCTGTGACTTAATTTTGCTAACCCCTCTGGCCTAAATAGTGCTTTCTTTTAACTTCCTTATGCAAAATTTCTACACAATGACCCCCTTTTTTAAAAAAGTAAAGGGGAGGAGATGTGGGACTGTGTAAGGTATCCTGGTTCTTGGCTGGGCATGGGCCTAGAACCCCGAGACTCCAAGGGAGAAACGGCAGGAGTTCGGCTACGTCCCAGAACTCAGGGTCCTAACAAGCAGTCTAATCTCCATGGACCTACATTGTTTAGTCACGAAGGCCATTACAGCCCCTCCCAAAGTGCACAGATAGAGGGTGTAACTACAGGCCTCAGGCCCTAGGGATTTACATACTAATGAAGGTCAGAGGGCGGAGCCAATTAAGCATTCCTCCCCTCCCCAGACCCTTCCTACTTCTCTCTCCCTACTTAACTCAGGTCTGCCCTGAGTTTGGGGGGGTACATCCAGATCCATCCACCATCCACCATGCCAATAAACCCTTTTGGAACCAAACAAAACAAAACAAACAAAAAAAAGACTGAGAGCCCTCTCTCTCTCTCTTGTGTGTGTTGTGTGTGTGTGTGTGTGCGCGCGCGCGCGCGCGCGTGTGTGTGTGTGTGTGTGTGTGTGTGTGTGTAGCCCTGGCTGTCTTGGAGCATAGAGAGCAGCCTAGCCTGGAACTCAGAGATCTGCCTGCCTCTGCTCCTGTGTGCTAGGCTTAAAGGCATGCATCACCACTAGCCAGCTTCTGTTTCCATTTTTATTTTCAACATCACCAGGACAGCTTCTCTTTCATCCTGTAAACACACACACACACACACACACACACACACACACACACAGAAGGTTAGTTGTGGGCACATGCCTTTAATCCCACAAAGACTGTCTCAAAAAGCAAACTGAAAAAGAGGAGGGAGGAGGAGGAGGAGGAGGAGGAGGAGGAGGAGGAGGAGGAGGAAAGAAAAAGTCTATGAACAACCTGAAGTTCATAGAGAAATCCTGATACAAAATAAAACAATTTTGTGTCTTCTCATCTGCAAACACAGACAGTAGAATCTTGGATACCCAGGCTAAACAGTCCAATAGTACCAACCCTGAGCTCCAGAGGAAGGCAGTTTTAGTGAGTCTCCTGGGCAACATTGCTTGGGTTGCGACATTGGATTAAAGATCCTGTCTTGCTGTCACTCATGGGTGATGAACCTGGGAAATGTTGCCCAGGAGACAGGAACAAGGAGCCAGGCTATCCTGCAGGCTGTGCTTAGGGTTTAGAAAGCTGAGGAGGCAGCTGAAGGTGTCTGCACCGTGTCCGCACTTCCACAGGGTGGCTCTCTAACTGTCCTGTCTTAACTGAACCAACCCTGCAGGCCAGGGGAGGGCGCCGAAGACCTGACAAAGAAGAGACAGGCCAGACTTTCCCCCTGAGTCCCAGGCTGCTCCCGATTTTCAGGTCTCATACCTCATACTTCAGGAACCCCACAGTGTCCCTCCCTGTAAGCCTTGGACTCCTTGGGCCTTTCAGTGATGCAGTGCAGGTGGGGAAGGAGACAGGGAGCTGTGCTTTAGATCAATCTAAAAAGTGTCCGTCATCTGATTAATCTGTTTGCAACATTGTATCCAACAGAGCCAAAGACAGCACTGGGTGGAACTGATGGTCTCTTAGGGTGAGTCTCCCCACTGGGACCCAACATGGGAGGAAGTGGGTCTTCTTCCTCCTAAGGTCCCAACAAATCAAAGTATGATTCTATTAAAGATTTACCCAGAGCAACCAATAAGCTCCTCGGCTTCCTAAAAGCATGGGTATTCACCCACAGAGGCAGGCGACCCTGCTGCAGAAATAAGGATGATGGCTCCCCTATAGTCCTTCACCGAGAGCAGGTGGGGCTGGGAGGGAGGGGGTGTCTTGTGGGCAGAGTTATGGGTGGAGGATTTCTGAGATCCTCTCCAAGCTGCTGGAGAAGCCTCAGTCAAAGTATTTTGGGGTGTCCCTATGCTTACAATGAGCTTGGCTCCTCTATCTTCCGATCTGCCGATCTAGTTCAGTAAAATAAATCAGTCATAAAATGACAAGAAATGGGGCTGGGGAGTATGCTTAGTAGTTAAGCACACTTGCTGCTTTTCCAGAGAACTTGAATTCAGTTCCTAACACACACATGGCATCCCACAACCATTTTTAACTCCAGTCCTGGGGAGTCTCATAACCTCTTCTGGGCTCCTCAGACCCTGCACTCAAGTGACATACATTTACATAGATGCACACATACAATACACATAATTAAAAATATTTTTTTTGAGACAGGGTCTCACTATGTAGGCCTGGCTGTCCTAGAATTCATTATATAGACCTTTGAACTATATAGATAGCTTTGAACTCTGCCTGCCTCAGCCTCCTGAATCCTGGGATTTAAGATGTGTACCACCATGCCAAGAAGAAAAAAAACCAAAGCTTTTATTTAAAGAAAATGGTCAAAAAGTATGATTTCAGTAACAAGGTCTCCAGAGAAACCAAACTCATAAACGTAACAGTAGATTGGTGGAGGAGCGTGGTGCTGGCGCTGGCTCTTCACGGGCAGATGTTTAAGATCCTGTTCTGGGCTCACAGGCTCCCATGTCTGACTGTAAGTCGGGATGCTCTACAGAGCATGGCTGACGGATGTTTTTCTCATTGAGGCTGCTCCTATTGTCTGATTCTTTCTATTACTGAGTGGAGTCCTGTTTGTCCCTCTGGTTGCTTTTTAAAAGACGGACTTTCAAAACAAGCAAACAAACCTGAATCTACCCTGTATTGTTCCAAGGTTTGGCTGGGCATAAAGTCAATATAAACGTTTGCATGCAGGTGTTTGTTTGAGCGTGACGTCCCCCCCCTCATCTCCACTCCGGCCTCACTTCCACCTCACTGGCCACTAGAAATGTCTGTTTTCTTTATGCTTTAAATTACATTATTCTTTCTTGTGTGTGTTCTTCCTTCCTTCCTTTCCTTTTTCTTTTTGATTCAGTATTACACTGTATCCCAGGCTGGCCTTTCACTTGCACAGCCCTGATGCATGAGCCAATATATCTGGCTGGTTTTTCCATTTTCTTGAGATTTTTCTGATGAGCATAAGATTTTGAATGTGATGAAATCCAATCACCTTCTGGCAAAGATTTGCGTTAAGTATCTTATTTTTGTTGTTTGAGACAGAGCTGGAGTTTATTATGGAAAAGTCTTACAGTAGTTATAAGCAGGGGCGTTAGTGGGGAAGGAGAAAGTGCAGCAAGCATCCAGGAGAGGGCCTGGCTACTCCAGAGACAAAGAAACTGTCAGCTTCTTTTCTTTTCCTATGACACCAGATATCAGGACATATATATATATATATATATATATATATATATATATATATATATATACCATTCAATATTTGTATTTTATTCTGAGTTTATTTTAATCAGTTAACTAACTTAGTTATTGTTGTGGAACTGGGGCTGGAGTCTAGAGTCAGTCTCAAGCACATTAGGCAAACACTCTACCGCTGAGGGACATCTTCAGCCCAATATTTGTATTCTAGCTGTTTGCATTCGCTCCTTCTATACTTAGTAGAGTAACTGGTCACTCAGACTGGACTGCTCTCATCTTAGAGTTACATTACATCCTTTGATCATTTGCTATGCTTACTCTCTCCCTTTTGAAACCTTTCTTTTAGATCTCTGTCTACATGTTGCCTACTCAGATAAAGCAGTTATCAACCTTCCAGCTCATCTTCACGTTTCCTTTCTCAAGTCCATCACAGATAACATCACAACTGTTAATTCTGGGTTACTGTGGATATATTTTCTGCTTTCAGCACGTGTTATCTCTTAAAGCTATAGTAACCTTTGCCGTGACCTTTGGTCTCCTTTGCTGTTTCTGCAACTGTCTTTCCTTTTGTTACAGATGTTTGTCTCTGTATCTTTTTGATAACAAATGTTATCTTGTTACGGGTCTCACAAGTCCTGTGCCTGAGAATACATTCACACTGCCTCACCCTTTCTTCAGAGAAATGGTCCGGGTTCTAGGTCATTTTCTTCCTGGCTTAAAAATGTTACTTTGTGGTCAGTCTGCATCTACTGTTGCCTGTTCAATCAACCAGTGAGTTTTCTCAGAATGTGAAGTTAGGCCAGGTGTGGTGGTGCATATCTGTAATCCCTACACTTGGGAGACTGAGGCAGGGTGGTTGAAAGTTCAAAGTTAGCTTGGGTTACATAGTAAGACCTGATCTTCAAAAGTAACATTAGAACACTATTAGCATGAGCTTGGACTTGAGTCATCCAACAGCTAAGCCTGGGACAGGATTCAGCGAGGAGCTAGGTATTTGAGAAGAGGTAGGGAAAGGCCTGTAGAGTGTGTGCTTCCAAGGAGGTCCCTGGAGCTTGATTGGCAGAGAGCTCTGGAAGCCAGCATGTACTCTCAAGTTCCCATCCTGAGGGACAGAGACAGCTGCTGCTGTGGCCACTTAAAGAGACACCTGTTCTGCTCTGGTCAACAGCAAAGTCAGCAGAGCTAGGTGCTAAGCCTGGAAGTGGAACCTAGCCACACAAAGGTGCTAAAGGGTGAGGTTGGAGTGGTCTCTGCTGGAATGGCTTAGCTGACAATGACACTTATTGCCCAGATCTGACAACCCAAGTTTCATGTCTGAAACCCGTGTAAATGGAAGAAACTAATTTCTAATCTCGGGACATAAGCCCGTAGCACATGTGAGTCTGCGCCCACACACGTAAGCACATCATGTGTGCGCGGACACAACAACAAAAGTAAACAAATAAGTCAGACTCTGAATTGGACACGGAGGGCTCTGAGTAGGTTCCTGAGGTGTCAGTGGGATTTTTTTTTAGCAAGGTGTGTGTGTGTGTGTGTGTGTGTGTGTGTGTGTGTGTGTGTGTGGTGAGGTAGGAATGTGAGCTCCAAAGTGATGTTGTATTGAGATGTCAGGGCTCTCCGAGTCCATCTTAGGGCTAAGATTGTGAGGAGTGTGGGTTTCATGGCCAGATACCCAACCTGATATGTGGATTTTTGGAAAACAGACTTGTGCCAGCATGAATCTGAAATGAAAATGCCCTGCATGTTTATGGTGGCAAGCATCTAGACAAAACCTACACCTTCCTCAGTTAGAAGAGGTAAATCCCTTCTTTCCTCCCCTTCCCCTCCTTCTTTCCTTTCTGTGTGCTTTTCTTTTTTAAAAGATTAATTTATCTTTACATGCCAGTGTTTTCCTATATGTATGTATGTGCACCACATGCATGCCTGGTATCATGGAGGCCAGAAGAGAGTGTGAGATGCCCTGGAACTGCAGTGACAGCTGGTTGAGAGCCACTGTGTAGGTGCTGGGAACTGACCTTATGTCCTTTGCAAGAGCAAGTGCTGTTTTTTAATTTTTTTTTTTTATTGATCCTTTGGGAGTTTCATATTATACACCCCAGTCTCACACATCTCCCATCCCTTTGTATCCTCTCTCTGCCCTTGCATCCTCTCCCCAAAAGAAAATTAAAAAACAAACAAACAAATAAACAAAACACAACATAAAAACATCTCATCGTGGAAGCTGTAGTGTGTCAGTGTGTCCTTTTGCCCACACATCTTTACTTGCAAATATTCATTGAGTCATTGGTCTGGTCCGAGGCCTCTGGCTTCTGCTACACCATCAATGCTGAATCCTCACTCAGACTCTTCCTGGGATATGCGATTGGTGCCCTGTGTCATGGAGATCCTGCAGCTTTGGATCTGCAGAACCAGCCTTTGCCACATTTCAGCAGTTTATAGATGAGGCACATGTTGGGGTGGGCCTACTCAAAGCTCTGGATCTGGGTCTGGGTGGTAGCTATGAAACTGGTGAAACTCACAAGGGTTGGTCATACACCACCATGCCTGGCTGACGAGTGGAATCTTAGGACAATGGGATGGTGGCTTACTGTCCTTGATTTCACAGGTCTCATGGCAGACACAGATATGCATGGCAGCATTGAGGGTATAGCCTCCCTGAGGACTGTGGTCAGTCTTTTACTCCTGAACGTCAGTAAAAAGATTGGTGGCCTTGGGTGGGTGACAGCTCTGGGTCCATTAGGACTAATGTGGTACCCCTGGGGTGTGAAATTCAGTATCCTTAGCTATTGTTACAGTGATTTGTGTGATGAGGTACAGACCCACTCTGGCTGCAGCATTGAGGGCTGATCTTGAGAGAAAGCTTGTGACTCTGTGTGGCTTCAGTGGTCAGAAGCAAGATCAGGGTCACCTTCCAGCATATGGGAAAGTGTTCTGAAGGGTCTGGCTAACATATGGCACCCATCTTCCTCCCAGCCCATCTCTGAGTACTCCACAGCTATTCAAATGGCATTTGGCTGTCCGGTAGAGTAAGTGGGACTCTTTGGTTCAACAGTGATATAAACTGGGCCTGGGCTCCAAGACAGAGGTTGGTAACTGCTCATTGTTGCTCTTGTCTAGTTGCCTGTTGCAATATTGAGTGTGGGGAAGCGTAAGTTTTGGTTAGGTTCTGAACTCTTCAAGAGGGAATCCAGAGGGGTGTGGTGGCACATGGCTATAATCCTATAATAGTACCAGGAAGCAGAGGCAGGAGGGTCTCTGTAGAACCGAGGCCAGTCTGATTGATCCACTTAGTAAATTTCAGGCTAAGTCCAAGCTACAGAGTGAGATCCTGTTTAAAAAAAGAAAAGAGGAAATCCAGGCCTTGAATATATGATTCATGGCACACATGGATCCTGGTGCTGGGCATGTGAGGAGTCTTGAGTTTCTGCCTGGAGAGTTCTAATAGCTTACAAAAAAAGCATGTGCTAGCAGGATTTCAAGTTGGGGAGTTTCGTGTGGTGTGTTGTGTGTGTGGTGTGTGTGTGTGTGTGTGTTTGTCTTTCTGTTGTGTGTCTGTGTGTGTCTGTGTGTGTTGTGTGTGTGTGTGTCTGTGTGTGTGTGTCTGTGTGTATGTGTATCTGTGTGTGTCTGTCTCTGTGTGAGTGTGTCTGTGTGTGTATGTTTCAAAACAGTTTTTCTGTGTAGCCATGGTTGTCCTGGAACTTGCTTTGTAGACCAGGCTAGCCTCGAACTCACAGAGATCTGCCTGCCTCTGTTTCCTGAATGCTAGGATTAAAGGCACCACTACCACCCAGCTGAGGAGTTTTGCACTTAACCAGGCACTGCACAAGAATCTCAGAGAGAGAGCAAGAGAGAGAGAGAGAGAGAGAGAGAGAGACAGAGAGAGAGAGAGAGAGCAACAGAGAGAGAGAGCAACAGAGAGAGAAGAGAGACAGAGACAGAGAGAGACAGAGACAGAGAGAGAAAGAGAGATATTAAGAAAACAACAAGTCATTGCTTCTCGGCCTTTTGGCTAAGATCAAGTGTAGTAAGAAAACAACAAGTCTCAAGTCCCAGAACATGGTGGCACATCTTGGTAATCTGTCACTTGGAAGGCTGAGGTAGGAGGGTGACCTAGATTTCAAGACCATCCTGAGTTATACAGCAAGACTCTGTCTCAGAACCAAACAAAGTCACCTCCTAAATCCATCTGAGCTCTTTTTGGGAGACTCTAGCTCTCTGTGGGCCCTCTTTCCCAAGTGCTTTCAAGCTTTTGTGATGCCAAGACCAGCAGGGGTCTTCCTGCTCAGTTCATGGAACTAAGAAAGGATCTAGACAATGGCTCACACTTTGAGATGTATCCTTCAGTCACCAATGCTAGGTGCCAAGATGGAGCTGTGAGCAGAGCTGGAGCACCCCTGTGAGCAGAGCTGGAGCATCCCGTGAGCAGGGCTAGACGACCTCTGTGAACAGAGCTAGGACACCCCTGTGAGCAGGCTAGAGCACCTCTGTGAACAGAGCTAGGACACCCCTGTGAGCAGAGCAAGGACACCCCTGTGAGCAGGGCTGGAGGACCTTGTGAACAGAGCTAGGACACCCCTGTGAGCAGAGCTGGAGCACCCCTGGAGTCCTAGGCCTGCAACCATCACCTCCTCCCTGTGTCCTTACACTGATGTACCTCTTCCTATGTGTGACCTCATCAGGACCCCATCAGTCTGGGTCTATCCTAATGACCTCACTTTGCCTTGATCATCACATAGGAGATCCCCTCATCCAAATGTGGTCATGCTATGAAGTCCGGGTGGATTTAGGGTCACAGTTTACACCCCAGCTACCTCCCGCTCCTCACTGAACACACAGAACCCCTCAGTTCCTATAGCAGTAGAACACATGCTGTCCTTTGCTCCTGCAACAGGTGGTTGCTCAATTACCTGGGCTGCCTCGGTGCATGTCCTCAGCAAAACGCTGTCTGCTAAGCCTCAGATGTTTCTAGTCATATTTCCAGGCCTGCTCCAAACCAGCAGAGGAAAGGCTACAGGATCAAGGGGGAAATAAAGACAGTTCTTCCTTGTGGAACCTATCTGCTGCCTGTGGCTCCAAAGATGTATCTTGACCTCAGAGAAGCTTTGGACTCCAAGGGCCCTGACAGAGGGGCAGACAGGCTCAGGGATGCTTATTATGATACAGGGACATAGGCATGAGCCTCTTCAGACTTTGGGGAGTTCCCCTAAGGTCTTGGTGAGGCAGGACCTCTTTACTTTTTCTCTGAGCCTGGATGCTCTCACGCACTGGTTCAGCCACTGGCAAGGACCCAGCTGTTCTGAAAGCCAGGAACGCTAGAAGTCTGTAGCGTGTAGATCTTACAGCAGTGGGCAGCTGGGACATGGACCTCCAAGGCTGGCTAGGTGGCCCCCCAGAAAGCGACAGTGACAGCTTGGCCTCTCTTCCACACTTCCATAGGCATGCCATTCTTATAAGAGGTAGCCATGTCCCCTAGAATCCAGCATTGTTCTCTGACCCAACAAGTCTACAGTGCTTGGAAGACTCCCTCAGGTCTGTCAAAATGACACTCTAACACCTCTGAGATACAGCCCAGATCCAAAGGTATCATTAGCTTCAGTTGGCAGGTTTCTGTGGGTGGAGGGGCAGTGATTGTAGACAAAGACAGAAGGAGAGCATATCAGAGTCTCTCCTGCTGTGCCTTGGATGTGAGGCTGCGGACTAGTCTCTCCATCTCACTTTTTCTTCTCTTTCATTACTCAGTTTGCAGCCTGACCCATCTCTTGCAGGGCATGCTTTCAAGCTCCTCATACCTGCACAGCCTGCTCTGCCTGCCGGAGGAGGCAGTGAACTTGGCCTGACTGGTTCATTCATATCAGCCCCAAGGAAAGACCATGTGTGGCCATACAAGGCTCTCTGGAGTACAGATGTTGCATTCTGAGCCCACATCCTGTGGAAGAAAGATAATGGGACCCTGGGGGTGCCTCAAGGGTGGAGAGAGAGTGGTGTACAGCTGTTCCAAGCCATTAGCATCTCTGCCCTCAGGTCTCCTGGCTGCAGAAGCCAGTGTTTGGGACCAGAAATCTCTGTGACTGTGCTTGGAGATGCTGTGGTTTCTGTTCTTCACTCTCCCCTGTCTGGGGAGCACAATGCCTCTGACTCTTGGTGAGTCCTAACTGGGATCCCTTCTGTTGTCCCAGGCTCAGAGTCCTGCTCCAGGATTATGTCAGACTGTCGATTTGCCAGAATCTCACTGCCACCTGAGCCTTGGAAGCCTCTGCCTGGTGTCTGATGACCCTGCTTGCTTCCACAGACCTTGGCTCAGGACAGGAGTTGGTAGGCGTTTGTAGGGGGCTGCCCTGTCTCAGTCAGTCGTTTCCCATGGCAGGTCAGCCTGAGGTTCTGCAACATGAATCACACAAATGGGAACAGTTTGTGGAGGCTCCCTCATCCACCCTCAATGGGTGCTAACTGCTGCCCACTGTGTAAAGCTGTGAGTGGGGTCACCCATTCCCTTGAGCAGATGGAGGTTGGAGGTGGGCAGTTCTTCGTGAGCAAGGATTTCCTGTGAGAGGCAGGATTTCTGAGACCCTCCTGATCCCCACATCTGTTCTGACTGATCTCCATGTCTCTGCTGGGATTGATTTTCCCTGCTCTTCAGCCTCTCTGAGGGGTTCACTGTCCTGTCTCCCAGGAAAGAGATGGAGGCCTCTGCCTTTAGAGTCCAAGTTGGACAACTGAGGCTCTATGAAAACGACCAGCTGATGAAAGTGGCTAGGATCATCCGCCACCTCAAGTTTAGTGAGAAGCTGCCTGCCCCCGGGGGTGCAGACATTGCTCTGCTGAAACTGGACACCCCAGTTGTGCTGTCTGAGCACGTTGACCCTGTTTCTCTCCCTGCTGCCTCCCAGAGGATCTCCTCACAGGAGGTCTGATGTGTGACTGGCTGCGGTGTCATCAAGGACCACAGTGGGTATTGGGAAGACCTCGTGTCCTTTGTCAGCACTGGTGGGAAGAGGCAGAAGGCCCCAGCTTTGGTTCTTACTGACTTTTCTCCACAGGGTCACTGCCTCCACCCTACCACCGGAGGGAAGTGGTGGTCCCCATTGTGGAAAATAGTGACTGTGGGCAGAAGTCCCAGGTCCCAGACCAATTCTTCCTTGAAGCAGCACTACCAGGATCATCAAAGATAACATGCTTTGTGCTGGGATGGAGAGCCAGGACTTCTG
Source organism: Mastomys natalensis (assembly GCA_021653895.1). Classification (NCBI taxonomy): domain Eukaryota; kingdom Metazoa; phylum Chordata; class Mammalia; order Rodentia; family Muridae; genus Mastomys; species Mastomys natalensis. Next base: position 1,105,478 of record JAJTUV010000087.1, read on the forward strand.
CCAGGTAATAACCTGTCCCACCCTCTCTCCTCTGCCCCTTCCTTGCCCAGGATACTGGCACTCACTGGACATGGCATTGCGGGAGTGCTGATTCCTGCCTTTTTCCACAGGATGACCCGGAGGGGGGATTGGTATGCAGGTGGAACTGCTCCTGGGTCCAGGTGGGTATGGTCAGCTGGGGCAGAGGCTGTGGCCTTCCTGACTTCCCTGGTGTATACACCTGAGTGATGAGCTACATGTCCTGGATCCACTGCTATGTCCCCAAGTTCCTGGAACCTTCGATGGGGCCAGGTGGAATTCATACAACAGAGGAGACCCCAGCCACCCCATGTTGATCTGTTCACTCCTCCTCTCAGTCCAGCCTCACTTTCTTAAACCTCCCTATCCCATGGTAATGAAATTACCTTGTGCTCCTGGTCTAGAGTCTCTGGTGTCCCTTAACCCTGGAGGGCTAAAACTACATCTCAAAAGTAGCTGGGTAGCCCATATCCCCTCCTTACCATATTTCTCATTAAATGATGGATTGCCTAATTGATGTCTGTTTGGACTTTGAATCCAGAGCTTGGTACTAAGGGTGGAATTGAGCTGGTAGACTGGGCATCCCTCATTAGTGTCTCTGAGCCATTGTTGGTGTGAAGGGGAGGAACTCTCAGTCACTAAGTTAGCCTACACTATTTTGTGGAGTCCAGACCCCCCTTTATGGATGGCCCTGGACTGTTTCCACTTGTCTGCCTATTCAGGCTCCAGGAATAATAGGCAGGAGTCAGATCTGGGGGACTCCCCGATACTTCAGCCTTTGAATATGGTGTCAAAATCTTCCTTCCTTGAGCCCACATGGCTGTTCAAATTCTAAACAATAGTGTTTTTCCTTTTCCCTCCTTTCTTTCCTTCTTTCTTCCTCTCTTGCATGTTTGCTGTGCTTGCATGAACATATATGCATGTTCACATGTTTGTGCATGTGTGTGCATGTGGAAGCCAGAGGTAGACATTAGGTCTCTTCCTCTATTACTTTCTACTTTATTTACTAATGCAGGGTCCCTGGCTGAACCCAGAGCTTGCCCATTCCTGCTAGTTTAGCTGGCCTGCTTGCCCCAGGAATCTCCCATGCTGTCTCCTGTGGGGATTTTGGTTGGACTGCCACATCCACCTGGCTTTTTACGTGGCTTCTGGGGATCTGAGCTCCAGTCCTCCTGCCTACAGCTGGCTTTATCCGCTGAGCCATTGCCCTAGCCCATTTTGTTTTCTTTAGTTTTTTTTTTTTAATTTTATTATGAGTACACTGTAGCTGTCTTCAGACACACCAGAAGAAGGCATCAGATCCCATTACAGATGGTTGTGAGACACCATGTGGTTGCTGGGAATTGAACTTGGGACCTTTGGAAGAGCAGTCAGTGCTCTTAACCGCAGAGCCATCTCTCCAGCCTGCCCAGTTTTGTTTTTTGACAGAGGGTCATATATAGCCCAGACTGGCCTGGAACTTGTAAAACAGCCAAGGATGACCTTGAACTTCTGACCTTCCTGTTTCCACCTCCTATCCCATTATGTGGTCACACCAGGGCTTAGTGAATGCTAGACAGAGCTCTACCAACTGAGCTACAGCTCTCAAGTGCTTATATCTTCCCACATGCTTTGAAACCTTCTGCATGTACCTTGAGGCCCTTATGCATCCCCACATCTTATCCCAGCTGTATGTCATTGGAGGACAAGTTCTTCAGGGGCCCACAAATGTGTCTGCCATCCAGTGTCTAGGAAAGAGCCCTTCTTGCCACTGATGGTGACTGCCAGTGTCTTGACATTCTAATCTCTAGCTCGGAACCATTAGGGGGTGATTCTAACAGGGATCCCAGAGAGCTGACTTGTCCATCTGACATGTAGGGATACAGTAGGAAGGCACACCTATGATCCAGTAGGTGGGTCATCTCCAAGTCTACCTGAGAACACCTAGCTTCAGACCAACAGACTGAAAGACCTGGTGTGTGTAAGCCACCATGTCCACAGTGCTGGGTGGAGTGGCCTCAGGGGACCGAAGTAGGTAGTCTCTAAGCTACAAGTTGAATCAGAGAGTCATCTGGGTTCCTGAGATGGCTAAGGACCAAACAGGAAGCAGTTCTCTGTCAGGTGAGTTAGGGAAGCTGGTCACGACGGACCAACTGATCTCCCTGGAGAAGGAAATCCAGAGTGGGCTGGTGGCTGCTATGGGGGTGGGGAGAGGACCAGGACAGGAGGTGAGCGTTAAAGGGCAGGTGTCTTCTCAGAGTGATCGAAATGGTGTAACATGGGGTGTAGGGATGGCTTGCACTCCAGGCATGGACTGAAAACACATACAACTGTTTAGTTTTTGAGATAGGGTCTTACTCTGTAGCCCAGGCTAGCCTTGGCGCTAAACAGTCCTCATGCCTTAGCCTCCCAAGGGTAAGTGTTAAGATTCTGCAGGCATGCACTGTCATGTGGACATGGACTCTTTATATGGGTGAATTGTTTAGTGTGAAAATCACATTTTAGCAAAGCTGTCAGAAATAATAAATTGAAAACAATTACTTTTTTTTTTTTGAGTGCTCGGATTAAAGGAGTCCTTCACCACTCCTGACCATCATCACTTTATTATTTTAGATGTGTTCATGTGTGTGTGTGTCCGTCTGTGTTGTGTGAGTGATCGTCTGTGTGTCTGTTGTGAGTGTGTTTGTGTCCATCTGTGTATGTGTGATGTGTGTTGTCTGTGTGTGGTGTGTCATCTGTGTGGTGTGTGTGTGTGTGTGTGTCTGTGAGTGTGTGTCTGTGTGTGTGTCCGTCTGTGTCTGTGTGAGTGTGTGTTGTCTGTGTGTGTGTTGTCTGTGAGTGTGTGTTGTGTTGTCTGTGAGTGTGTGTTCTGTGTGTGTGTCTGTGTGTTTCTGTGTGTCTGTGTGTCTGTCTGTGAGTGTGTGTGTTGTGTGTAGTGGTCTGTGTGTTTCTGTCGTGTTCTGTGTGAGTGTGTGTGTGTTGTGTGTCTGTCTGTGTGAGTATGTGTCTGTCTGTGATGTGTGTGTTTGTGTGTGTGTCTGTGTAGTGTCTGTCTGTGTGAGTGTGTGTTGTCTGTGAGTCTGTGTGTGCACGAATATGTGAGGTCAGAGAAAACAAGCGTTGCTCTTAGGTGCTGTCTACCTTGTGTGTTGAGAAGGGTTTTCACTGTCTTGGATTCACTGATTAAGTTAGATTGGCTGTGCAGACAGCCTTAGGAATCTTTCTGACTCCTATCCCTAGACTAGGAATACAAACTTAGACTTGGTTTTCAAGACTAGACACTATTATCAACTGAGCTATCAGCCAGCCCAAGCCTTCCACTCTTCTGGTTGATAAACTCTACCACCAATCATGATGAAACAAACTCTTGGTAAGTTTGTGGGATCTCACCAAAGCCCACAGCAAATGTGCTGTTTGAGGGTGGACTGTGAAACCTGCAAGGTGAAGGCAGATGACAGCAGCTGCCTCTCTGCTTCCGCCAGCATGAATATCTGGGTAGCAGGCATGGGAAATAAACAAAACATATAAAGAGCCCAAGGAGGAGATGAGATTCACCCTCCACATTGGCAGACCAAGCGGCAGTTTACACAGCTAGCCTGGGATTGACTATGGCCACTGTTAGAGACCCAGGGCCACAGCGGGAAACTTTCTGCAGAAGTCATTACCAGTGCAACACTCAACACACTAAAGAAAATAACTTCCTGACACTGGCAATGACCAGCTAGACAAGAAACCAGAGTAGAAGACTGTTTCAGCTAAAGAGACTAAAAATCACTTAGAAAAATAACCAGTAAAACAAGTGTAAGGTTTTTTTTTTGTTTGTTTGTTTGTTTTATTCGAAGCAAGGTCTTCCTCTCTATATAGCTCAGAGTGGTCTCAAGTTCAATGTCCTTTTAAGTGCTGGGATTATAGGTATGAGCCGCCATTTCCAATGCTTATACACAAGGTTTTACAGAAGAACTTAATCAACTGAGTGCAAAGATGTAAAATTATGTGTGTCAGAGGCATGTGGCCACAAATGGGGACATTGACACCACATGTTCATGGAAATCCAGTAAAACACTAATGAAGACATCAGAGAAGCACAACAGTGTGGTTGTGGTTGTTGTTTGTTTGTTTCTTTTGAGACAGGGTTTCACTGTGTGGTCCTGGCTGGCCTGGAACTCACTATAAAGACCGGGTTGGCCTCGAACTCATAGCTGTCTTCCTGCCACTGCCTCAAGAGTATTGGATTAAAGTCAGATGACTTTAAAATTTTTATTACAGACTTCTGCAGGTAGAAAGTTTTCATTAAATTATCGATTACAGGAGAATTAGCCTTTGGTTATAAGATGCAGTAGTGGGCTGGGGGTGGAGGTCAGTCGGTAGAGTCCTTGCCCTGGGTTCAATCCCCAGCATCCCATAAAGCAAGTATGGCAGTGCACACCTGTAATGGCAGCACTCAAGAGGCAGAGGCAGGAGGATTAGAAGTTCCAAGTCGTCTTTGACTATCAAATCCAAGACTATGTGAGACCCTGTCTCAAAAACAGGAATGAAGGACAAGAGTATTTGACAAGAAAATCCTTCAGACTGGGGTGGAGCTCGGTGGTGGAACACTTTTCTAGCACGGATAAGACCCTGGGTTTAGTCTTCAGCACCACACAGACAAAAGAAAAGAGACAAGCAACTCCTTGGGTAAAATGTACTTTGTTGGAACAAAAATTTGGGGGAATTCAAAGTGCTAAACTGTATTCAGCATTGATTCAAAGCATCTTTCTTTCTTTCAGATTTTTATTTCATTTTATGTGTATAAGTGTTTTGTCTGAATAATATATGTACACCATATGGTGCCTAGTACATAGAGGCCAAAAGAGGTGTCAGACCCCCCAGAAACTAGAGACAGAGGGTTGTAAGCCACCATGTGGGTGCTGGGAAACCACCCACTCAAAAGGGCAGTGAGCACGCTCTCAGTGCTGTGCATCTTCTTATCCTGTCTTGTGATGGGATCACAGTAGCCCAGGCTGGCCTGCAACCAACTGCCTAGCTGTAGATGATGTTTAATTTCTGATCTTCCTGCTCTGCCTCTGTAGTGCTTGGGATCACAGACTTACATCACGCTCAGACTGTACAGGGCTAGCGTGGGACTTAGGGCTGCACGCATGCTGGCAAGTGCCCCTGACTCAGCCACAATCCTGGCCATCTTGTCCTGTAAGCATCTTACTTTAAGATGAAGGAAAGTGGGCTGCTTTGGGGACAAAAAGGTGTCTCTATCACAAGCCAAAGGACAAAAATATTTTCAAAGTTTAGGTGCCTACAGTTGCTTTGAAAGAAAAAAACAACAAAAACAAACAAACCCAAGCATCCGTGATGGTTGGTTCTCACTGCCTAGGTTACATTCTCTGACTTCAAGGCAGTGTGACTCTCCCAAATACGTCATCAACAATTGTGTCTGTGCCAACGTTTGTAAAGGAAAATTGCTTTCCTTCATTAAAACTCACAAGCATTAGTCATCAGCACTTTGTCAACTGATTTATGCAAACCTCCTTTGTGCCCTCGAGGGTCCTGCCCAGAAGTGGCTCTGTAGGCATTATCTTGCCAGCTAGGAAATCAAAATCACTGGTCTAGTTTTATATTGTGCCTGTGTGGGAGCCACACAAATGCGGCAGTTTGGCCAGGTTTAAGTGAATAGTGCTCCATAGAGTCTCAGAAAGCAAGAACTAGAAATTGCCAAGGCTTTCTGGAGGAAGGGAGTGCACCAGAAACTTTGATGATTTAACTAATCAGTTCAGGGCTTTGAAAACTACCCCAGTAGAACCATGTACGGTGGTTCATACTTATAACCCTAGCATTCCAGAAGCTCAGACAGAAAGGGGGCTGTGAGTTCAAGGCTAGCCTGGGGGTAGAGGCCTTGCCTCAAAACTATAATGCTCCTGAAGCTAATTAAACTGACCAGGTTTCTTTCCTCTTGGGGACTTAGAGTGAAATGGTTGCAAACAGCAGCCTCTTTGGGAATGTGTGCAGCTTATTACCTCTACGAGTTGCCTAAGGGAACTTGGTAACAATTTTTTGGTGGCTATTAACATCTGATCTGAATGTTGTACCCAGGCGAGGCTCTAAGCAGGCAGCTTTGGGAAGTCCCAGGGCACAGCAGCCAGGGTTCACAGTGGCCAGCTCCTCATGTCCATCTGAGCAAACCTGAAGATTAAGGAACATGTGAGTGAGGCCCTGTGTAGAGTTAGGTTTAAAGAACAAGTTCCCTGGCCAGTGAGAGGAATACACCTCAAAGTTGTGGGGCTTTCACCAAGTTTAATACCAATGAACTTGATGACAGAGCAGCGGAGAATTGACTCATCTCTGATGGCTGTGAGGTAAAATATATTCCCAATTGTGGTGTGTATTCTGGACAAGTGACAGAAGACCCACAAACCCACTCTTGAGGGGTTCCTTGTCCTGCCCTTCCCCCCACCAAATCATGTTCTGTTACAAATCTCACATCCTGGGTGAAAACAAAAACAAAATAAAACAAAAAACTAGGTAAACCCAAGTACACATGCCTGTGGCGGGTCTGCAAAGTGACATTAAAAACTGGAGAGACCCGGAAAGACATTCAGCCATCTGGACAAACCAAAATAAGCTCCCAAGCCTCACACAACTCAAACATAAATTTCAGATACATCAAAGTGTTTTTTTCTTTTTCCTTTTCTTTTTAAAACTCTATGTGGCCGAGAACTTGTTCCCTGAAACACCATGACCGTGGGACACATCTACTAACACAGGAGCGTTGTAGAACATCACTGGGTGACTGGGGCTAAGAGTGCAGCTCTTAGCCCTTCCTGCAGGCTAGTCTCTCCTGGAGTTTTACATCATGTAGCTGGGTTTTGGGTAGGATTAAAATAGCCTCCTCACTCCAAGGCTGTGGGGAGAGCTCAGCTGTGGGGTGTTTACTCAAGGCTCTCAAGAAAACATAGTCCCCTCAAACGAGACAAACGATAAGAAATCCCAAGGCTGGGTTCAGCTCTGTTCAAGTGGTCTCAGCAGTATCATTGGCCCTGGGGCCTAGGGGTGATCACCTGTTACGTATTCCTTCCCTGGAGAGACTGAAACAATGTCTTCCCCTCCTCCAAAGTATGGTTCCACTAAAGTTCACCCCAGGGAAACTGTTAGTTCATTAGGCGTACTTAGAGCATGGGTGACCCCAAAGCAGCAGCAGAAAGTCTTCACCCAGTGGGAATGATGGATGGTTCCAGAATCGATGTCCTTCTCTATTAAACCTCCCGAGCCTCTAACACCTCCCAGATCCAGAGGGCATGTGCTATTAGTGCAGAACAGTATTAAAATTGCTGTTCTAGGAGCCAAGTAGTGGTGGCACATGCCTTTAATCCAACACTCAAGAGGCAGAGGCAGCTGAATCTTTGAGTTGGAGGCCAACCTGGTCTACAGAGTGTGTTCCAGGACAGCCAGAGCTACACAGAGAACCTCTGTCTCAAAAAAACAAACACAAACAAAGGCTGTTCTAGTTTCATTTCCTGTGCTATAATAAAATATTTCGACAAAGCAACTTTGAGCAGAAATGGTTTATTTGGCTCACAACTCCAGGTCACAATCCATTATTGCAGAGAAGTCAGGGCAGGAACTTAAGGCATTGCATCCACAGACAAGAGCAAGAGAGTAACAACATGGATAACTGTTTGATTCCTTGTTCTTGTTCTCAGCTAGCTGGCTCCTCTCTTAAAAGTTCAGGAGCCTCTGCCTAGGGAATAGTGCTACTCACAGTGGGCTGGGTCTTCCTACACCAGTTAACAATCAAAGTAACATCTCACACACATGCCCACTGACCAACCTGATCTAGATAATTCTCTTTTAACTCTCTTCCAGGCGATTTAAGTTAGAATGGCCCCATAGACTCATATATTCGAGGGCTTGGTCACCAGGTAGTGGCACAATTTGAAAGGATTGGGAGGTATGGCCTTGTTGGAGGAAATGTGTCACTGAGGGTGGGCTTTGAGGCTTCAAAAAACCCATTCCAAACTCAGAGTCTCTTTCTTCCTAATGCCTGCAGATCTGGATCCAGATATAGAACTCTCAATTGCTTCTCCAGCACCCTGTCAGCCTTCATGCCACGATGCTCCCCATCACGATGACAATGAACTAAACCTCTGAAACTGTAAGCAAGACCCTGTTAAATGCTTTCCTTTATAAGAGTTGTCACAGTCATGGTGTCTCTTTATGTCAACAGAACACTGACTAAGCCAGTGACATTGACAAAACTAACCAGTCCATTTCTCCCCTTGCCAGCTTGATACTCAAATACGTCATTTTAAACTGTAACTTTCCACGTCTCAGAAGTCTCGTCTCTAAATATGATATAAAATAGGTCCAACTCCAAAAGCCTCCAGAGACTCTCAACTCTGAGAATATCTTCAATACATGGAGGAGCTTCTGATGCACGGATTCGTGTCTTCTCAGGATCTCTTTGCAGGGATTTGACCCTGCCACAAGGTATCAAGCCTACACTGCTCTCCATGACCTCTGCTTGGATTTTTCATGTCCTCAAAACCAGTACCACCAGAATGATGCTTACAACACTGCCAAGTTTAACCAGCTTAGTGTGGAGCCTGGTCCCTTTGACAGCTTCTGTGTGCTGCTTCTGAAGAAGCATGTTCTGATTGTCCCAGTGAATCACGGGAAGCTTTACTTCAGTGGTGCTTCTCTCTCTGACAATCCTGGCGGTTACTTCTTCAGCCGCAGAAATGAGCTCTCAGACAGGGATCCAGAGATGGTCTCTACTCCTTCTCTGAGGGATTGTCAACAGGCAACAACTGATTATAGTGATGGCCTCTTGCGATCAGCCACAGATAATCTGATGAAGATGGTTTGCTCAAAAGACCATGTTCTGCTACTAAAAGGAGGCCTAGCTTCCCTGACCATGTTCATGTAGGCCCTCACTTCCATCTTGTCAGTTAGGCAACCCTGACACAGATGCCAAGGCTACAGCAAAAAACAAAGTCATTAAGATAGTCATCTATGCGTTTCCTGCCAGGTTCCGGTGCTCTGCTTGTCTTTTAACTGATGTTGGGCATATTAATGGTGTTTGGAAAAGCCAGGATTCACTCCAGGTATCTGTGGGTCACCTTTGTCTAGTTTAGCATATAAACCCTTCCTTTTGCCCAGGGTTGTGGGAATCATCTGTCTTATTCTCACCCAAGAATCGCCTATCACTGAGTCTCCAAAAACCTGTGCCATAGGCAATCTGGGTGCATCCACCTGTTTGGGGGGGGTGTCTCACAAACACCCTGTGCGTGGTTCCTATAGGAGAGAACCTGGTGTTTCTGGAGCCAAGGTGAGTCCCCAGCTTGACTCTGAGCCACTTCTGACAGCCCCTATGGAGGGGACAGTGGGTGTCCTGATCCTCTTATGTGGACAGTAGGGACACTGCAGGGAGCTTTACTGACAGCTTCTCAGCTGAGGTCTAGAAGCTTCTTTGGCATCCTTGTGTTGGCCACAAGATGGGTAGGATGGGATGTGTTTGTGGCCAGACTGCTGACCTCTGCCTAGCTGTGTGTGTGTGTGTGTGTGTGTGTGTGTGTGTGTGTGTGTGTGCCAGCGGTGTCTCCACAGGCTTTAAACCAGAAATGCCCACAGACACTGTCAGATGTCTCCCCTGACTGTGAAGTGCTGGGCTGGGCATGGGACTCAGGTGGCATATGAGTTTCTATCAGGAGCATAGAGCATCCAGATCTGGCTAGCTAGGCGTCCCTTTTACCCTAGGGCAACAAATTCCATTGTAGAGCTAGGAGTGGAACAGGTACGTGGCTTGTCCTCGAGTGCAGAGGACCCCTGGGATTCTTGCAGGGCCATTCACCCACCTCAAGACTCTAGCAGCCAGAATATGGTTGCAGGCAAGTGCTGTCTATGTGATCCCCAAACAGGAGCCCTTGGCTTGGCCTACTGTAGGCATCTGTTCTCAGATTTGACAGTAAAGTTAGTCACAGTAGCCACAAGCCTGGGCTGTGGGTGTGCCTGAGCATCACTGGGCTCTTAAACCTCTGCTGCCCATGGAGGTAGTGAAGATATCCTCCCAGAATGCCCTGGGGGCAGTCTCCTCAGGACACTATGGTGCTGAACACTGCAGCTCCAGCAGAGGAACCATAGGCCTGAAGTTCCCACTGACATGTGTTGGGTATGGCTGTGTGTCCCCAGCATGGGGGAGCCTCTCTACAGTGTCTCAGAGTTCACTGGATGAGGGATTGTCTTACCCATAAAACACAGGCGGTGCCAGGGATCCCTGGTACTTCTGAGACACCAGCCTGAGCCACAGCCCTTCTCTTCCTGACATTCCTGGTGATGCTACTGCAAGCAGGTAGTGATACCCATGTAACCTCGTTAACAAAGGACTTCAGGTCCCTGAGCATGGGTCAACGGCCCCCTCCCATCTTTCTGAGGTCAACTGCCTCTGTCCACCCAGCTCTTTCTCCAAGCAGAGGCCTGGCCAAGGCCCCTGCCCACTTCCTGGGGCTTGAGGATAAAGGAGCTTGAGAGGCCTAAACAGGGGGAAGTTGCAGAGACCTGGCAGGGTAAGGGCACCATCCCCTCCTTTCCCAGATGCCACTAACTGGTTTTGGATTTCAATCATCTCCATCCCAACCTGGGCAAGCCTAGACCCATCCAAGCCTCTCCATGCTTCTATCTTTGCCCAGAATTATGCAGAGGCTCCAGCCCTCTCCACCCATCTGGGCTACCCCTAGACCCTTCTGACTTCCCACCCTTGTGTCTCAATATACAGATGCTGAGCCAGCTGTGCCTGACCCTCTTCTTTCTTGGGTGCTCCATTGCTGGAACCCCAGGTGAGTCCTTCTCCCCTGCACTTCTTGCATTCTATAGAGACTTTGAGCAGCTCTGTCCCCAGCATCATGGAGATATGTGTGTGACCTGTCTGCCCCAGTGTGGGTGGCAGGCTGAGCATTGGTCCCCTGATCTTCTTACCTCTTGCTTGCAGCACCTGTCCCTGAGGATGTGCTGGTGGGCATTGTGGGGGGCAGTAATGCCCCACAGGGGAAGTGGCCATGGCAGGTCAGCCTGAGGATCTACAAATACTCCTGGGCCTTCTGGGTACACATCTGTGGGGGCTCCATCATCCACCCACAGTGGGTGCTGACCGCTGCCCACTGCATTCATGAGTGAGTTCCTTTGTCATCTAGTGCTGGGTAGGATGTGGGGTGAATTAGAAAGGCTGGACCAAGAGAGACTGGTCTAAAGGCCTGGGTTCTAGTTGATTCTGCCCAGGTCTGTGGAGAACTCCCCTACAGTCACAGCCTCTTTCTGACCTCAGGAGAGATGCTGACCCATCAACCTTTCGGATCCATGCCGGGATGTGTACCTCTATGGGGGCAAGAAGCTCCTGAAAGTGAGACAGGTCATTGTCCACCCGGACTTTGTCCATGCTGGCCTGAGTTCAGATGTGGCTCTGCTCCAGCTGGCAGAGCCTGTACAATCCTTTCCTAACATCAAGCCAGTCAAGTTGTCCTCTGAGTCTCTCAAGGTCACCAAGAAGGATGTATGCTGGGTGACCGGCTGGGGTGCGGTGAGCATGTATAGTAAGTACTGGGGAAGAATCCGAGCTGTGGGAGCACACTGGCCACCTGAGGATTCCTGGTGGGTGGTACCAAGGGCCTGGGAGCAAAGGGAGTCACTGACAAACATGTCTAGCTACATCACCAAGCGATTCATGCTGTCCATCAGAGTCTCTGTACCTGAGGCCAGTGACACAGCAGGGCCCAGAATCTACGACTCTGAGGTGGAACGGTTGGTTCTTATTTTCCAACTACTAATAAAGTAATTTGGTGAAAATATTAGAAAAAAATCCACTTGTTTGGTCCTTGACAGGCAAGCAAACAGAATCTGTGTGTAGACGTCCTAGAACTCACAGGTAGACATGGGCCTTTCGGGCTGGCATCCACACAGTCTTTTCCAGGAGGATGATGCTGAGATCAGGGAGGGAGCTGGATCTGGACAGGGATGGAGCTATGCTGGAGATGCTCTTCCCCATATCCCCAGGTGGAGCAGTAGGATTGTGGGATAGGTGGGGGAGCTCTGTACCACCAGTCAGCCACAGCTCTCTTCTCCTCAGGACCGCTGCCTCCTCCCTACCGCCTGCAGCAGGTGCAGGTAAAGATAGTGGAAAATGATCTTTGTGACAAGCTATACCACAACGCCACCAGGCACCACCATCCTGGCCAGAGACTGATCTTACAGGACATGTTATGCGCAGGCAGCCAGGGGAAAGACTCCTGCTACGTGAGTCCCCCTTACCTCCTCCTCTCTGTCTCCATTCCCACGATAGGGCTAGTAACCATTAGAAATTCTTTTTCTTCCAGGGTGACTCAGGTGGCCCTCTGGTCTGCAATGTGACAGGCTCATGGACCCTGGTGGGAGTGGTGAGCTGGGGCTATGGCTGTGCCCTGAAGGACATCCCTGGGGTCTACGCACGTGTACAGTTCTTCCTACCCTGGATCACTCAGCAGATACAGAGGTTCTCCTGAGCCCAGCTGCTGGCCTCATGGTGGTCAGCTGAGGATGGGTCAGCTTTGGTCACGATTCCAGAGTAGATGGCCAGGGTTTAGGCTCTGGAATGTAGGTGCCCAGGGCACCGAGCACCAGCTACTGAAGGACATGGCTCTGCTTCCTGGCTTCCTAAATAAAGATGTGCTGCACATTCATGTTCAAGATGTTTTTGTGTGAATATAAATCTACTTATCTGTACTGGAAACACCACCTATGGATGCTGTTTTAATGGTTTTCTAAATGAGGAAATCAAGGCTTGAACTCACCAAAGGTGGGGCTCAGACAGGTCTGCACTGTGTCCTTGTCTCTGATCCCCAGACCCTGATTGGTGTCCCCCAAGCATGTAGCATCCCTGTAGTATCCTGGAACCTGGATGTGGTGATGTTGTGGTAGGAAGGGTAACAATCCCAGGTTTCCCTTATCGGGACAATGATACCCTGACCCTCATCAGTGTCATCATGGGGCCAGAAGACTGATGCACTGTGGCTGTTCTTCCTCTACCACATTTAGGTACTCTGGGACTATGTAGATTCAGATACCCAGTGTGGCTAAGGTTGCCTGCATGGCTTGGGTTTCCTTGAGCTATGCACAGTGGCAGCTGTTTAATGCGCAGGATGAGGGTGAGGGCCAGTGGCTACACAGCTTCCCTCATAGGGCAGTTCTGACTCTGGGTGCATGGTGGGGAGTGACTGACTAACTCTTCACTGTGAGCAGCAGACCTCAGACTCAAACAGGGCTGTCCTCTCATCCCAAGCCTCCACCTAGGAGCTGACAGTCTGCAGAGGTCACTAGGTGTCGAGGGCAGTGACTGGCACTGGCCTTTGTGGTGTGTAGGAGATGGGAGGTACCTGACTAGTGCTAACCTCAGACAGATTCATCTCAAGATGCTGGGGTCAGGGGTCGAGAAGGGATGGAAGAGGCTCTGACTGGGGCTCTGCTGACTCTGGAGGGGGAATCAGGATTGTGGGGAGAGATCTGAGGTCCTGTGGAGCTCCCAGAAGGTCCAGCTTCTGTTCTTCTGAAGAGAAGTGGGTACCTTTAGTATGGTTTCTTTCCCTTTCTTGCCTATAGCTGGGCAAAGCAATGAGATAGAGGTGGTCCCTCAGGGAGACTGGTAGTTACCTGGTTCCCATGGCTCCCACAGGGGTCGGGATAGTGCCACATCTAACGACACACACACAAAGCACACACACACACACACACACACACACACACACACACACACGCACCCATATTTCTCCAACAAAGCCCACTAAGAGTAAGATCTGTCTGATGCTTCCAGCACCTCCCCAGACAGGGAGGGTGGAAGGTAAAGGCTTTTCAGTACCTCGCAACCTGGATGACACTGCTTCAGGCTCAGAGGGCCAAGTTAGCAGAACCTGGAGTCTCTGGACCATATAGCTATCCAATGTTCCCCGGATGCTGGAAATGGATTGACCCAGCCCTTTCTCTTGCAGTGCCCCTTCCTGGGTGTGAGGAGTGGGTCCTCAGGCTGCTGAGAAGATAAGGTGGTCAGGGCTTTGGAGTAGTGGTCACTGCTCCTCTGACTAATGAAGAGTCTGGTTCCCCATACCTGTGCTTGAGACCCTTCTAGTGTCACTGGGACCCCAGGTACCCCAAGGACTGTCTTTTCTGGCTGTGATACACTGGAAGCCAGGGCTAGAGGAATGTGATCAGTGGACTTTTTGAGCCCAAAGTCCGTGCCCAGCTATGCTCTGTGTGGCATTGGATGCCCATGACTGCTGTGGCAGTCGGTGTCTCTTGATTTATTTCTGTGCGGATCATAGGGACACTAAGATCTGGAACAGGGAGCCAATACTTGTCAGCACCTCTAGGTGCCAAGATCATACTAAAGGTGTCCTGCTGCCCTTCAGAACATGTAAGCACATTTTCCCCTAGCCTACCTATCAGGGTACAGAAATATTCCTTCAGTCTGCCCCAAAGCTAGTGCTCACAAGTGTGTGTGTGTGTGTGTATGTGCATGTGTGTGCGTGTGTGTGTGTGTGTGTGTGGTGTGTAGGGGGAAGAAGGGTGCATAGGTTGAGGTCAGAGGACAACTTACAGGTGTCAGTCCTTCCTTCTAACCATGTGAGTCTCAGGGTTGGAGCTCAGGTTGTCGGGCTTAAGAACTAGCTATTTTTCCTCCTCTCAGCTGGCTCTTTCCCCTAACCCCCTGAGCCAGGATCTTGCTATGTAGGCCTTGGCTGGCCTGAAATTCATTAGGCAGGTCAAACTTGTGGCTTCTTAAGGGCTGAGGAAAAAGTACAAGCTACATTAGTCCCCACGGGCACCGGCTACTTCTTACCAAGTTTCATTGAGCAGCACCGGCCAGGAGGCTCAGAAAGTTGATCACGCTTGATAAACTCTGGGGGAGGAGGAGAGGTAACCCCATCCCAGCTTCCTCTGTAGCAGCTGTTCTCAACCTGTGGGGGTCAAGTAAGACAATTGGGAAACACGGATACTGGATATTTACATTACAGTTCGTAATAGTAGCAACATTACAGTTATAAAGTAGCAATGGAAATAGTTTTATGGTTGAGGGTTAGGGAGGGGTCATCACAGATGAGGAACTGTATTAAAGGGTGGCAGCGTGAGGAAGGCTGAGAACCACTGGTCTATAGGATGACACTGGCTTCCAGAGAAGGTATCCCGGTGACATTCCTGCTGTAACCTCCCTCCTCCTCCTAGGAAGGGGCTTTGTCTTCACAGTTCTTGCTGATGATGCTGTAGTGGTTTTCCCCTGTAAGGGCCCTGGCAGCCACTCTCAGAGAATGGGGTACCAGGTCTGTGGACGCATGTTCTCCAGACCTAGCAGGCACCATGCCCTCTGCTACATGCCCACATGGGTCCTTCTCCTCATACCCTGGAAAGCTCCTGGTATAGTGTCCCTTGCAGAAGTAGCCTGGGGCGAGGAGAGTTAGTGCCCGTGGGGCAGTGCCTAGCAGGGCACATAGTTAGAAGGTGGTTGTGTGATACCTGGAGTTGTTATACATCCCACTTCCTCACAAACAGTTCAGGCCCTGTCATTACCTTTAAAACAAGGAATTAGATGGGTTTTCATTAATGGACACTGTTGCTTGGGTGTTTTTTTTCTGCTACAATGCTGATTGAAACAATACTCTTGTGCACAACAGACAAGCACTCTGCCATTGAGTTATGCCCCCAGTCTGACATCATTGCTTTTTAAATAGCAAAATGCTCTTTAAAAGATGAGATGATTAAGTGTAAAAGATAAGAAAATTAAATGGAGAAAATCATAATTGAGTGTTGGGGCAGGCTGCACAGAGATGTTTCGGCCCAGCCTGGTCACTCTCAGGGCTGAGCCGCTGTATCCGATGCCCTTGACAGGTGCTATTATGAATATACAACTGGCTGGTCCCTAATGCAATCTCTGGGTAAATAAGCCTTTTGGGACTCCATTACTGCCAGAACCCTTTCTGGAATGTTCTTGGTAAACTCACTTTTGGAAACTAATGACCAATAACAGCTCCTGGGACCTTTCCCTAGGGACACTCACTGGGAGCAGCTCCTTTCTCCCAAGGCAGGTGAGACCGCCCCTGAACTCTGGGTTAAGAACCATGGAGACAGTGGTTTCCCTAAGGCTACACACAGCAGCAGACAGGTTGGGGACCAGGCAGGAATGCTAACACTGGGCTTCTCCCCCTTCTCATCTCTGGATCTGATCCCATGAGAAGAGACCAGGACAAGTGTGACCTTGGGCACTCAAGACCAGCAGGTCAATGTAGGGAGACACTCTCTTATGTGAGGTAGAGTTGTCAAGATAGAGTGGCCCAAGCACCTGGCTTCTTCACTATCTCCAGCTCTTCTCAATCCCAGGGACATCCTGTTCGGTCCCTGACTCCCAGGCCAACTTTCCATCTTCTCAAGGCTCAGCCTGAATTTGCATCAAGGGAGTCTCCAATGATAGTCAGGGCTATTCCAGCATAAAGCTTACATACTACAGACCCATCATCAGGGACCTCGATTTTTCCTCAACTTTAACCTGAGGATCCTGGGAACCAGCCAACATCACATGTGACTAAGCAAATCTGTCCATGTGGACAATGGGGATTTCTCTCTGGATCACCCAGAACTGGAGAGGAGAACTTTTCCGGTCTTGAGAAAGTACTGTGCCTAACCCAGGAGCTGGTTCATCACTAATCCATGTTCCCCTCATACACAGACTGGGATATATCTGGGGACGTTGGAAAAATGTTGTCTGTGCCTCTTATCAGCTGTAGCTCAAGTGTCCCAAGGACTCTGGTCATTTTACTCTGAAACAGTGGTACCCAAGTGCTGGTACCTCATCCCAGCTCTTCCTCTTGCAACACCAGCCCTGGGCAACCACATCCTTTCCCTAACAGCATCCCTGAGCCCAGAAGTTTGACAGGACCTCACTGGCTAGGTTGTGGCTCCTGAGCTAACGGCTACCTGACCCAGCTCACATGGTCCCTAGTTCTCTCTGATCCTATCACTGTATGTGCTCACTCATGGTGGCCTGGTCCTGCCTCTATCAGAGTGGCCAGGTATCCTATCTCTCGGTCTTGTTGCCCAATAGCAACATCAGGACCACCAATGAAGGGCCTCAGGTGATCTCACACAGATAAGGCACCCTGGACTTGCAACGCCACAGGGAGCAGGAAATGGTTTCCCCTGAGTGAGCCCTCAGGTCACTCCTTAGGCTTTGCTAGGTTCTTGGAAAATGTAAAGGGCCCAACCCTTCACTGACTTCCTTCCTGTGCCCGATGCAGCTGTCCGGATCAATATCCCTTGTCTGAGAGGACCCATCTCTTCCTCTGCTATTCCTGGTCTTCTTTAGTGTTGTTTTTTGAGATAGGGTCTCACTATGTAGTTTCAGCTAGCTTGGAGCTTACTATTTAGGCCAGACTGGGCTTAAACTCACAGAGATCCACCAGCCTCTGCTTTCTAGGATTTGAAGATGTGGTCATGACACCCAGCCTGCAGTTCAGGCTGATGGTTCATTCACATTTCATACTAGGCTTTCTCTCAGTCTGAGATTCCCGACCACAGTCCCTCCTAGCCTTGCCACCCATGCAAGGGTCACAGAACCAGGAATTTTATGCCCTGGTACTAGGCTTACAAGGTTCCCTCAAAGTACCCTGATTCATCCTGGGGCCTCGGAACTCACACTGTCCCCATGCACAGGTAGCTGCTCTGTATACTTAGCTCAGCCTCTCAGGGTTGCCTGTCACTGGATCAGGACTTGGGGCCAGATGTACATCTCCCTTGCTTCCTCCACAGTCCCCTGCAGATACAGCTGGCCCTGAGTGACCATGTATGCTATTCCACTAGCACTGTCTGCAACCCTAAAGCCCACTCTGGTCTTAGAGCTTAGAGACATCAAGTCCTGAGAAGGGATGGGCATCTTTCTGGGTCACCTTGTGGGGAACAGCAGAGGCACCTTTTTAATGACTGGTGTAACCCTTTCTGAAAGATGGTGTTATGGTGGCTGAAAAGGAGGAGGCTGGTCTGGTTCCCATAGGGTTGGTGTACCTACCCAAAGAACCCACATTCTGTGCAGTGCAGGTGCAGGACAGGTGCAGTGCAGGTGCAGGTACAGGAGCAGGTGCAGGAGCAGGTGCAGGTGCAGGTGCAGGGCAGGTGCAGGGCAGATGCAGGTGCAGGTGCAGGTACAGGGCAGGTGCAGGGTAGATGCAGGTGCAGGTGCAGGTACAGGGCAGGTGCAGGACAGGTGCAGTGTGGGTGCAGGTGCAGGTACAGGGCAGGTGTAGGTGCAGGGCAGGTACAGGGCAGGTGCAGGTGCAGGTTCAGGGCAGGTGCAGGTGCAGGTAAAGGGCAGGTGCAGGGCAGATGCAGGTGCAGGTGCAGGTACAGGGCAGGTGCAGGTGCAGGTGCAGGTGCAGGTGCAGGTGCAGGTGCAGGTGCAGGTACAGGGCAGGTGTAGGTGCAGGGCAGGTACAGTGCAGGTGCAGGTTCAGGGCAGGTGCAGGTTCAGGTGCAGGTTCAGGTGCAGGTGCAGGTGCAGGTGCATGACAAACATAAGGATCTGACCCTGAGTAAGGGGGATAGGCCCCCTAGTTTCCTTCATGGGGCCCTGAACTTTCCCCAGTGTTCCAAAGCTAACACAACCCTATAGGTAAAAGAACTGCAGGAGGCTGGGAGTGGGTAGACTAAAATGGATGAGACTCCAGCATTGCATAAAAATAGGCATGGTGGTGCACACCTGTAATCCCAGTACTTGGGAGGGAAAGAGGGTGAGAAAGGAGAATCAGAAGTTCAAGGTTATCCTAGGCTACATACTGAGCTTGAGGCCATCTTGGACTACATGAAATTCCCTTCCTCCCCCAACACACATAGGCTGGCCACAAATGTGGGGAGAGTTCAGCCAGGGCCCATGATGGATCCAGAGCATATGATACTAAGATTTCTGGAGGGAAACCCAAGACTGAATTACTGTGGCCAGGGATGTGGAGTGTGGGAATTGCTGGCACATGTCGGGATCCATGGGCCTCAGTCTCCCACAGGTCCTAGAGAATGGGTCCTGTATTCAGTACTGTAAGCTCTACCTATTGGTGTCCACAGTGGTAAGGCTCTCAGCCACTCAGCTAGTTTTTGTGAAGTATATTTGAGGCCTATGTTCTGGTCACTGTAGGCCCAGACGTGGAGCCCTGGGCAGAAGCTTCTCTATGATGTTAATGGCGTGACTCTGCGCCTGGCAAGGGGGAGCTGGTTTACCTGGGTCTGAGTGTCACCTATACATCTGGAGAGGTTTCTCTTCCCTGGCCCCTCATGGCATGAGTTAGCACTAGCACCAGGATAGGCTGTAGCCCTCTTCCTCCAAACCTCCCCATGATGCTACTTGGAGCAGACAGTGACATTCCTATGACTCTATTCTGGGTACCTGGACCAGGGAAGGACATAGTTCCCAACAGTCCCTGTCTGAGGTTAAATGCCACTTCCTTCCAGCCCCTCCTTGAAGTGGCAGGCTTGGTCAAGCCTCTGCCCACTTCCTGGGCCTCAAGGATAAGGACTGAGAGGCTCTGGCAGGGAAGGAGCTATAGAGACCTGGCATGGTAAGGGCATCACCCTCTTTCCTTCTAGATGCCCTCAGTGAACTCTGGAGCCAAGCTTCTCCATTGCAACCCAAGCAAGCCCAGCGTCCTCCATTTCCTTCCATGCTTCCATCCTCTCTCAGATCTCTCCATCCTGGTGGAAGCTAGCCCAGCCCCCTCTACACTCTCTCGGTTTCTCTTTACAGATGTTGAGCCTGCTGGGCCTGACCCTCTTCTTTCTTGGATGCTCCATTGCTGGGAGTTCAGGTGAGTCCTCACTCCATGCCACCTTCTACACAGGCTCCAGGCAGCTGTGTTCCTCTGGGGACACATGTTTGATCTTCTCTGTCTGCCCCAGGGTGAGTGTTAGGCTGAGCACTGGACTCCTGATCTTACCTCTCGCTTGCAGCACCTGTCCCTGAGGATGTGCTGGTGGGCATCGTGGGGGGCCATAATGCCCCACAGGGGAAGTGGCCATGGCAGGTCAGCCTGAGGAGGTACAACTATGACTTGACTTCCTGGATGCACATCTGTGGGGGCTCCATCATCCACCCACAGTGGGTGCTGACCGCTGCCCACTGCATTCATGAGTGAGTTCCTTTGTCATGTAGTGCTGGGTAGGATGTGGGGTGAATCAGGGAGGTCAACATGGGGTTCACTTGATTCTGTCCAGAGGAACTTCCCCCAAGCACCTAGAATGTGTAGCCATACCTCTTTCTGACCCCAGGAGAAATGCGGACCCATCAGCCTTTCGCATCCATGCTGGGGATGTGTACCTCTATGGGGGCAAGGAGCTGCTGAGTGTGAGCCAGGTCGTCATCCACCAGGACTATGTGGACGGTGTCCTGGGCTCAGATGTGGCTCTGCTTAAGCTGGAGAAGCCCCTGGGCTATTCTGCTAACATCAAGTCTGTCAAGATGTTCTCTGGGACTCCTGAGGTCAACTCGAGGTGCTGGGTGACTGGCTGGGGCATGGTGAGCATGCACGGTATGTATCAAGAAAAGATTCGGGCTGTGGGAGCAAAGTTGTCATCTGAGGATCCCTGCTGGGTGACACTGAGGTTCTAGGGAACAGAATCCGGGGAAGAAAGAGAATGTTGGTGAATACAGAGCACCTCTGGCTGTTTTTCTCCAGATACTCAAGATGTCTGTCAGTCAGAGCTCTGTACCTGAGGCCGAATGCATGGCCAGGCCTAGAACCCAAGACTCGGAGGGGCAAAGGCCCTTCCTATTCCCCTTCCTGCTCCCTCCTCCTCCTCTTCCTCATTCCTATTCCACTCTGTGCTACCTCCTCCTCTCCCTCCTCCTCTTCCTCCTCCCTTTTTCCTCTTCTCTTTTGGAAATACTAGAACATCTGGCTCCTCTCTTTTTGGCTTGAGCTGTAGGCAGATACATTTGGTTACATTATTTATGTATGTATTTGGAGGGCATGTCATGCTTCCTCTTAACATTCATGTGGAGGTCAGGAGGCATCGTTCAGGAGTTTGTTCTCTTCTTCTATCATACGCGTCCCTGGAGATGACTCAGGTCTTCAGACTTGGCTGCAAGCACCTTTATCAACGACCCATCTCACGGCCCCTATAAGCACATAGGAACCATCTTTAGCCTCCTAAATGTCAGAGTTGAGCATGGATCTTGCAGATGTGTATCTCCTATACACACTGTTCCAGGGATGGATTTGAGTAGGGATGGAAGTATTCTCAGCCCCCAGGGTGCGTTGGTAGGGTAGTGGACAGTTAGGTTCTATATACCACAAATCCTACTTCCTTTCTCCCCAGCATTGCTGCCCCCTCCCTACCGCCTGCAGCAGGTGCAGGTGCAGATAGTGGATAGTATCACCTGTGAGCAGCTATACCATAATGCCACCAGGCACCACCACCAGGACTACAAATTCATCCAAGATGACATGCTGTGTGCCGGCAGTTTGGGCCGTGGGACATGCTATGTGAGTTCAGTTGACTTCTTCCTTCTTGTTCCTTATCCCACTTCAGGCCAATGTCCACTGATGCTACTTCCTCTGATAGGGTGACTCAGGTGGCCCCCTGGTCTGCAAGGTAGCAGGCTCCTGGAACTTGGTAGGAGTGGTGAGCTGGGGCTATGGCTGTGCCATGAAGGACATCCCTGGGGTCTACGCACGTGTGCAGTCCTTTGTGCCCTGGATCGCTCGGCAGATACAGAGGCTCTCCTGAGCCCAGCTGCTGGCCTCATGGTGGTCGTCAGAAGATGCGTCTGCCCGTGCCCATTGCTTCAGCCTTTGCCTGGTATTCCAAACCCGTCCTGTCTTCTGGCCTTCTGGGAGTCTGGACATCCCTGACCCAGCAAAGGAAGCAGGGACGATGGGCTGTGGGGTGGGTGCTCTTGGCTTGACGGGAGGTGGAGAGGAATGGAGGTTTTCTATGCATGCAGCTGTTGAAGGTTCCGAGCACCATTTGCTTTTGGCTGTTCTTAATAAAGGTCTTGTGCACATTCAAGTTCAGAATCTCGTGTGAGTTTTACATTTCCTTCTCTTTGGAAAAGATGCCCACAGGTGTGGATTACCATACGCTGAGAGAACTATCTGCTTGTGCTGCTAAACTTGTTTGTGCTCTGTGTCCTTGTCCTGGATGGGTGTCCAGATACTCACCATTGGGCCTTAATATCTTGGCATCCCAAATGTACTTGGAGTCTAGGGGTGGCCATATTGCACATGAAGAGTTTAGGCTCAGGGGAGATCTTCAGCATGACAAAAGACTTTGGCCGTCACACGTGACAGAGTGTACTTGAGATCAGCGACCCACAGAAAGTCCTCAACATTCGTCTTCATGTCATTCTGTGCTGGGACTCTGTAGACTCAGACCATACAGTTAAGATTACCTGTAGAACATGGGGCTGGAAAGAACCTGCGTCAGTACAGCCAGAGCCCCAGCCCCTGCAAGTATGCCTAACTGACCTGATGAGGGGTCAGCAGGCGAGGATGAAGCTGACACCAACTAGTCTCATCTAGAGCAGATTCTGAGTTTCCCAAGCCATGTGTGGCCTAAAGATGGCTTTAACAAGAAGGACAGCAAAAGAAAAGGTGTCAGGTAATTGCTGAAAGCAAAGGGTTGGACTAGTTTCCAGTGGGCCACTAAGAGGAAATCCTTCGAAAATGCTCTTTGCTGTTCACTTACACAGCCTCCAGGTGGCGATGCAGGATGGGAAGCGGGAACTGCAGCTCGGGTGTGCGGACAGGTAGGTGTGCAAGGGGCTTCATAAGGAAGCCCAATGCTTCCTGGTGCAGGGACTGTGTTCCGCAGGCAGAAAGCAGCCTTTCCCACTCATCAGGGTCATTTTTAATTTTATTTCTTTTAGAGGAGAGAGACCTATGTGACTCAGGCTGGCCTAAAATTTCCATGCCAAGCTTTTTCAGAGTCTTCACTCTTTTTGTAGGCTTTTATTTGCTATTTTATGGGCTGCTGGCCAAATGAAGGTGGACAGGCCAGCCTGTATTCGACTGCAGAGTCTGGGATAAGATGCGGTGGGAAGCAGGATTTGGGGACCTTCTACAGGAAAATGGGTTGTGGTAGGTTATATGCGTGGCCAGGCCCCTAGCACCCCTCACCTCCCACAGTCTTGTGGGACCACACAGGTTAGGAGTTTTGTAACACAGATGTAGCTGTAAAACCCTCAGAATCCCAATATAAAGTGTGTTCTATCAATTTTCTGTGCTCTGCCTGACCCATACTCTCTGGCTCCTGATGGGCAGGAAGCCAGATGGCTTCTTGGGGCTGTCCCTACGCTTGTCCTAGAATAGCAGGATTCAGTGCCTTGTCTATTCTAGAGTTTTGCATGTATTGGGGAAAAACTCTACCATTAGGCTACATCACCAATCCTTTTTGACAGTACTGTTAGCTTGGCCAGGCTGCCTTTGAACTCACGGGCAGTCTTTCCGCCTTAGCCTCTCCTGTGGTTGAGAGGGCAGGCCTGTGCCTCCAGACTCAGGTCTCCACTGCTCACCATTTCCGAGCACACATGTTTTAGACAGTGTTCTGGCTCATCCCTTGTGGCTAATACTCTTTGTTGAAGGAATCCACAGGACTCGCTCATCCAGGGACAAGTCAATGGACATTTGTGGCTGTTTCTAATTAGTGCTCTTGGGAGTAACACTGGTTTTAACAGTTTGTGTTTTGTGTGAACACGTTTCCTTTTGCGGGAGCACAACCGTGATTGTGGACTCACACAGAATGTTTAAAGGATGCAAGGCTTTCAGATCTGGGGCTGTGATTCCATCATGTTGGCTGTGGATAGGACTGGGGCTCTGCTCACTTCCTGGTGTCTAACAAACCCTCTCCAGCTTCAGGAGCTCTGGACGGGGTGGGGTGGGGTGCAGAGTTTCTTCCTGGGTTTTATTTGTGACAGTCCCCCCAACCCCCGTAGACCAGGTTGGCTTTAAACTTGCAGTGATCCTCCTGCCTCAGCCTCCAGAGTGCTAGGCTTACAAACATTAAACCACCATGGCTTGTTCTATGTTCTTTCTTTTCTTTTCTTTCTTTCTTTCTTTTCTTTCTTTCTTTCTTTCTTTCTTTCTTTCTTTCTTCTCTCTCTCTCTCTCTCTTTCTTTCTTTCTTTCTTCTTTCTTTTTCTTTCTCTCTTTCTCTTTCTTCCTTCATGTCTTTCTTCCTATCTTCTTTCTCTGTCTCTCACTCTTTCTATCTGTCTTTCCTTCCTTCCTTCCTTCCTTCCTCCTCTTTCCTTCCTTCTTCCTCCTCTCTCCTTCCTTCTCTTCCTTCCTTCCTTCCTTCCTTCCTTTCCTTCCTTCCTTCCTTCCTTCTTTCCCTCCTGTGGCCCAGGTTGGTCTTGAACTCCTGAACCTTCCACTTCTTCTTCTAAGTGCTACGATTACAGCTGTGCATCACCACACCAGGCTCTTAGTTTCATTTTACTCTTGCTTTGATAAAACATTTAACAAATGAAACTTGAGGGAGAAAGTGTTTATTGTAGCTCCCAGTTCAAGGTACATTCATCACTGTGGGGAAGACACGGAGGGAGGGGTGTGAGGCAAGTAGTCATATAACGGTCACAGCCTAGGAACAGAGAGCCATGAACGATTGCAGCTCAGCTCTCTCTCGTCAGGTATAGAGTTCAGGAGCCCAGCCAGGGAATGGTGCCCCAGACCATGATGCTTCTTCCCACTTAAATCAATGTCATTTAAGCTAATTCCCCACAGGGGACCAGAGGCCCTTCTCTCAGGTGATTCTGTCAGGATAGAAATCAACACTGTCATATTCCACTTATTCTGGACAGGGGAGCCCGACCCAGTGCCTCCTGCATGTTAGACAGGCACTCTACCAACCGGGCCACAGACTGCTCTGCTCTCCCTGTCTCTAATTAGCATTTTTGTCAGGGCTAATGGTATACATTACCACATGTCCATATTGTCTATTTGCATATCTTTTTTGGTGAGTGTGCAAATGTTTTTTTTTACTTTTTTAAAAATTGCTTCCTGAGTGTTACATAATATACGTCTTGAATCCAAGTATTCTAAACATTTAGATGTTCTGTGGAGGACTGCTATTGTTGCACAGAACAAGAGGGTAGACATGAACGGAATGGATGACAGGGACAGAGGGGCGCTGGAAGGTCTGAGGGATCTGGCCATTTCTAGGTCTGGCCCAGAAGGCCATGGAGTCTGTCTATCACGGTGAGAAGACCAACCCGACAGCCCTAGGCCTTGGATCTGCTGCAAATTCTGAGGAAGGATGAGGGAGGAGAGAGGGGAGAGGAGGGAGTTGGGAGGAGTGAAGAGGGAGGAGAGAGGAGGTAAGGTCTGCCGACAGCATCTCCATCCTGCTGCATTTGGCAGGGAAGAGCTGTTACCTCCACCTGTCTTCACATGAAATCTGCAGCCCAGAATGCAGGGACCAGCTCAGAGGAAGAATACAGGAGACATACGAAGCTGTCCTCACTGAAACCTGAGTTTATTTTCCCAGGGTGGAAACCCCTGATTCCTGCAGGACACACTTACTTTCCCATGAGTCCAGCTTCTGGGCTTCCTCAGAAAGCTCTGTGTGAGCATAGGCATATGTGACAACACATCTTCCTCAGTGTCCCTGTTCCCACATCCAGCCCTGGGTCTTCTGACTCCACCTCAGGTCAGAGGGACCAAATCTCTGACTCCCTGAGCAGGGTTTCCTGTCATGGCTGGGGCCTAGTGACCGGGGTGTGGTCAGAGCAGGTCCTTCCTCAGTTCCAGCTCTCAGGTCAGGGTGGAGGGACACACTCCAGATCAGGTGCTGGGAACTGAGGCTGGGGAGAGTTGTTTTAGTCCTCCTCCAGTATGTGACACCATGTGCCATGATGTGGTTATTTTGGGCCTTCCTGTCCCACAGCCAAAGCTCAAGACTGCACAGTAGGCACAGGAGGCATGACTCAACAGTCAAGAGCAAGAAACTGCTGTTGTAGACAACCCAGGTATGGATGGTTTGCGACCACCTGCAGCTCCAGCTCCAGGGTGTCTATCGCCCTCTTCTGGCCTCCACGAGCACTGCACTCACATGCACACGTGACTCTCATTATTAAAAATAAAATACACCTTTTAAAAAAGAACGCACACTAAGCATTTGACCTAGTGATGTACAAGAGCACGATGTGAGTCTGGGCCGGCCTCCCTCAGGTGCTGGTCTAAGAAGGGACTATTAGGGACGTGGGAGGCTGTCAGCTCATCACAGCATAGACAGGCCAGGGTCAGAGAGCCATGTGTTCCCACAGGCCATCAAGCCTGGTCCAGGAGCCTAATGTCACCCAACTTGAGGGGTGTTCTTCATGAAACAGATCCTCTGAGTCCCAAACACTGGAGCCACCACAGGTTCCTGTAGGAGGAGCTGTTGTCTCTGGTCTGAGAGACCTGGTCTCCCATTCACTTTGTTACCTAGTGCCCTGCAGAACTCTGGACATGGATGTTCAAGAAGAAATTGCACCTGCATATCCCTGCATTCTCCCATCAACCAATGACATGCGTGGCCTTTGTCCATATGGAAGGGCAGAGGGAGGTGACAGTCTGGTCTTGGTGACATTTCCTAATTCCTGGGGTCTCCTGCATCCCAGGGTGATGGGTTAGATAAGTTTGCTGTGGTCACAGTGTCAATTCCCTCTAAGGGCCCTGGTCTTCCTGTCTCTGGAGTTCTATACAAGAGTGGGGCTGGAGCTGGCCCCTCCTCTAGGCTGCTCACTTCCCTCAGGCTGCCCTTTCTCCACAAACAGTAGGGTTGAACTCAAGCATATCTGTAAATCGTCACTGGACTTAGACACACAGAGAGGGAAGCCCAGTGTTGTCCCTGCCCTGCACCCCTATCCCAGCCAGGCTGTGCACCTCATATTTAGAGCTTCAGGTTTTCAGGGCCTGACTTTTGTCCTCTGAGCCTGTTGAATTCTCAAAAAGCTGTCCTGCCTGACATGGACAATGGCAGCCCATAAAGAGCTGATGGGTCCCAGAGGAGAGGGTAGGAGGGAAGGCTCCCTGTGCACATGACTGGGTACTGCAGGCTGTTTAGGGTGGGCACTCAGAGCTCTCTGTCTATGTCGGCAGGCTGGCTGTGTAGAATCCATGCCGGTCTTCTTCAGGACCCTAAGGCCTTAGCTACTGTTCTATTTCTGTGAAGAGACACCAAGGCAAAGGCAACTCATAAAATAAAGCATTTAATTGGGGGCTTGATTACAGTGTCAGAGGTGAGTCCATGATTATCATGGCACAAAGAAGACCATGACGCTGGAGCAGTAGCTTAGAGCTTTGCATCCTGATCTACAGGCAGCAGGGAGAGTGAGCATAAGAGAGAGGTAGGAGGTACCTGACAGAGAGAGAGGGGGGGGGGATACTGACATAAAACCTAAATCTTCCATCTCTAAGCATAGCCCCCTCTTTTGTTAAAAGCTCAGGAGAGGAAGCAAACAGTTCATGGAAGCAGCAAGGGAGGCAGTGTTGTAGCACTGAATTAGCAAACGGGGATATTTTAAGAGGAGGGCAATGATCCACTCATCCTAATCTGGCAGACAGCACTGCACACACTGTAGCATGTATGTGCCTCATTATGCAGCCACAGTTCAGCTTCTGTCCCATTTGTATCCATCCATGGCCAATGATACACAGAAACCACCTCTTCAGAAACAGTGTGGCACTGTCCTGGGATTCACTGGGAGCTGGCCAGCAGGAAGCAGGCGAGGCTTAAGCATCTCTAGGATCTCAAAACAACCCTGACATAGAGGAGGAAGTGGCACACATGTCCTATGAGGTACTGGATGTGGTGAACCCGGCAGCCCAGCACTGGGGGAGCTGAAGGAGCACGGTCATGAGTTGGGTGCCAGCTTGGGCTCCATGGTGAGACTAGATTAAAATTACAAAAACTAACGGAGAACCATTGGGAGACAGGGAACAGCTGGTACATGGGAAACACCAGACGAAACAAGCATGGAGACATGACTCTTTGGGAATCAAGTTCAGGTAGCATTGTGGCAGCATTCCAGGTCAGGCTGCATGTGTTCTAGGTGACATTTACTCGGTGTCATTAACAATATCCTTAGGACCACAGCCAGGGTTGTGCTGAAGGCTGAGTCAGCAAAGCATGTGTCTTGTAATTGTGAGGACTTGAGTCTGCCTCCAAAGATGCCACGGGAGAGAATGGGGGAGGGGGCAACCTAGGAGGAACTAGAAACCTATTGCAATGGAAACTCCCAGGAATCTATGGGGTGATCCTAGCTAAGATTCCAAGCAATGACAATAGGAAGCCTGAATTGGCTATGTCCTCTGTCCAGTGGAGGGACTGTGACACAATCCCAGTCACAAAGCCTTTAACCTATAATTTGTCTGTTTGCAGGATGCCCTGGGGTAACTGTGGTGCAGAAATTGTGGAAGTGGCCAATCATGGCTGATCAGCTTCAGAGAGAACCCGTTCCTAACAGTGCCTGGAGGGCCAGGAACCAGGGGCTGGAGAGCCCAAGAGACCGAGGATAGAACCAAAGACAACTGGCAAAAAAAAAAAATAAATAAAAAAAAAAAAAATAAAAAAAATAAAAAAAGACAAAAGTCAATGAAATGATTCCTAATGATATTCTGCTATACTCAGAGAATCATGCCTAGCCCAGTTGTCATCAGAGAGACTTCCCTCAGGAGCTGGTGGGAACAGATGCAGAGACCCCCAACCCAACATTAGATGAAGCTTGAGGAACCCTGTGGAAAAGGAGGAAGAAAGATTGAAAGAGCCAGTGGGGTGAAGGGCAGCACAAGAAACCTACAGAACCAACTAACCTGGGCCCATAGGGGCTCACAGAGACTGAACTGCCAACCAGGGAGTCTGCATGGAACTGACCTAGGCCCTTGCACATATGTCACAGTTGTGTAGTTTGGTCTTTCTGTGGGACTCCTACAGTGGGAGCGAGGGGTGTCTCTGACTCTGTGTCTGCCTTGGGGGACCTTCCCTCCTATTGAGTGGTCCTGTTGAGCCTGAATAGGAGAGGAGGTGCCTAGTCTGCAACTTGATATGCCCTGTCTGGTTGATGTCCAAGAGAGGCCTGCTCTTTTCTGAAGGGAAATGGAGGAAAAATGGAGAGAGAAGAGAGGAGGGCAAGGCAGGGTGAGGTGGGGACTGCTAGGGAACAGGTGGGATAAAACTTGATCAGAGAGTAAAACAAACAAGAAAAACCCTGGCCATGGTGGCACAAGTGTTAGTCTGTGGCTGGGAAGGAGGACACTTTTGGGCATTTTGATGAGCCTGCCTAGGCAAAATGGGCAAGCCCCAGACAAGTGGGAGACCTTTTTTTTTTTTTTTTTTTTAAACACACCTAAGTTGGTCTCTGGTTTCCGTACATGTGCACACACACACACACACACACACACATACACACACACAACACACACACGCGCGCGCGCGAGCGCACATACACACACACACACACACACAGAGAGACAGAGAGATAGAGAGAGAGAGAGAGAAGTGATCAGGGACAGCCAGTATGAGCAACAGCACAGTAGTGGTGACTTCTCTGAGTGTTGAAGGGAGGTGAAGACACATTTCCCTAAGGAAGCAGTTTTCTATTGCTTAGACAAATAGAGATCTGGTACCCAGAGACGTCAGCCACACCTTTTGGCAGCAGGTTCCAGGCACAGGACACCCATGTGCACAGGAACAGTAATGACCTGCAAAGCCGAGTGGGAACAGACTAAAGTCCACTGCTGCAGCTGACTGCCCCCACCACACACCATTTCAGACAGCAGGAATGGAGTCGACCTGAGCTTGGCAGTATCTGTGGGAAGCAGAGCCTCTAGAACATTCTCCATTGGGCAGTCATATGAACTGTTAATCTGGCAAAAAAGGCTGTCTGTTGTTACCTGCAGGTTGGATGGCAGGTATGCCTGGCTGAAGGTAAGGGTGCAGCCTGTGCTACATTTGTTGATTTGTTTGTGTGGATTCTTTCAGTCCTCATTCCCACCCTCCTCTTCCTCCTCCATCTCCTCGTTGTCTTCCTCCTTCTTTTTCTCTTCCTCTTCCTCCTCCTCCTCCCTCTCCTTTCCCCCTCTCTGTATGAATGTATGTGTGTATGTATGTATGTATGTATGTATGTATGTACATGTCTGTCTCTGTGTATGTGTGTCTGTGAAGGTCAGAGGTCAAACGTAGATTTCATTCCTCAGGGTACTATCCATTTTTTTTTAATTTTATTTTTTAGCTCTGTGTTTGTGGCTCACACCTTTAATCCCAGCACTTGGGAGCTAGGGTCAATAGGGTCTCTATGAGTTTGAGGCCAGCCTGGTCTACAACAAAGGACAATCAGGACAATCAGGACAATCAGGACAACAAAGACTACACAGAGAAACCCTATCTTGAAAAACCCAAAATAAAAACAAACATCCAAAAAGACACCTCCCGCCCCTGCCAAAAGAAATAAGCCCAACCACAAAACAGGCTGTCCTGGTTTTAGCTGGAGCTTGCTCATTTCCCTAGGCTGTGTGTTTCCAGCTCTCCAGGGCTAGAGCTACAATCATGTCTTAATCGCACCTCACTTTTTCCTCATGGGTTCTGGGGACCTGACACTGGTCTTCCTGCTTTTCTGACTGTGGTGTCTACTGAGTCCTAGGTTTATCTCTTTGGTTAGTTATTTGTTTTCTCTGAGGCAAGGTTTCTCCCTGTAGTCCTGGGTATCCTGGAACTCTCTCTATAGACCAAGCTGGCCTGGAACACATAGAGATCCACCTGCCTCTGCCTCTCAAGTGCTTGGATGTGACACCACCTCCTGACATATTTAGATTTTAAGATTATATTTATTTGCTTATTTTTCTTGTGATCATGAGTGTGTGTGTGTGTGTGTGTGTGTGTGTGTGTGTAGGTGTACAATGACCTTTACCTTCTGAGTCATTTCGCGTCCCTCCCACCTGATCTATTTGTCTATTAAAGTTTTCCTGCTATTTCATGGATCCCAAGGCCTGGGGGTTTGGGCTAATTGCCCCTTATCCTGAAAGAATGAACTTGTGTAGAGAGAAATTAAGATGATGGACAGGGGGTGAGGAGGAGCCACCACACTGTAGCAGCCAAACCCCACGGCTGGCACCCCAAAGCTCAAGCAACATCGCCCCAATCTCCCAGGCACTTCATTTACACATGTTGACTCCAGAATCACAGGAAACTCGTGGCTGGTTTAATACATTTTATTGAGCCATAGCACAGAGTGACTGCCTGCACAGGGTAGCTACCCGAGTCGGAGGGACGGGGGTGGTCAGGGGATCAGGTAGAGCAGAGGTGGGGCTCAGGATGGGAGCAGGAGAGGAAAGCATGGATGCCACCTGGGCAGAAGCAGCATGTTAGGAGCAACAGAGGTCACCCTGGAAGGGACTCAGACCTTTTTGGGAACAAAGCGGTAGATCCAGTCTAAGTAATAGGTGACCCGAGTGTAGATGCCAGGCCTGTTTGACTGCTCACAGCCATCACCCCAGCTCACCACTCCTGCCTGCAGCCAGGTGTCTTTGACCTTGCAGACGAGAGGTCCTCCGGAGTCACCCTAGAGAGGATAGGAGTCAGTGTCCCTGTAAAGGCTGGTTACGGGTGGCAGGGTGAGGGGACAGGAGCTCACCTCACAGAAATTATGTTGTCCATTCCCAGCACACAGCATGTCGTCACGGACAATGTGGACATTGTCACCTGTGGTGAGACCTTCATGATACTTCCTGTCACAAAGCTGGTTTTCTACAATGGGAACTTGCACCTCCTTCAAAGGATATGGTGGCGGCAGGGTTACTGTGGGTGAAAGAAAGACCATCATGTGGACAGATCCCAGGTGGCTGGCTGGGATGAATTCAGCTAACCCTGTTCTCTGAGGACAGTTCTGTTCACAAGACCCTCTTTGAGCAATGCCCACTTCATTCAGCCCTCCCAACCTGGCTTCCTCCTCAAGCGTGGGCCTGGATTTCTGACCTTATACAGAGAATAAGGACAGTCTCTAAGGGTCATTAGAGAGCCATCTGGTCAGTGGATGGCAGAGGTAAACGTGGTCATCTCATTTCAACATAGCTGGCTCTGGCCTAGGCTGTGTAGAGGATCCTGGTGGCCCCTGGTCTTAGACACCATTCTCAATCCCACCGCTGTGTAGATTGCAATCCCTAGCTCTGTGTACATGGAGATGGATCCATCCTGTGGTCCACAGCCAGGGCCTGCTCATGGCCCCACACCTGAAGCTCTACTCTCTGAGTTGTCAAAGACCACTAGGGAGCAGGGAATCTGGCACTGGGGGCTCCCAAGGGCGCTGTCCAGCCCCATATAATGCCAGTCGACTCAGCGACAGACCATGAAATGCTGGTCCCTGAAGTTGTAACCAGCTTCTTTCCTCGTGTGTGTGTGTGTGTGTGTGTGTGTGTGTGGTGGTGGTGTGTGTGTGTGTGTGTGTGTGTGGTGGTATGTGTGTGTGTGTGACATTGTTGGTAAATGTGCTATCACACTTCCTAAATCAAATCTCTGAAATACAAGAATACTGTGGCCCCTTCAGACATGAAGCTTCGACTTTTGAGGGACAAGTGACTTATCCTAGCTATGCTGGGGTGTTAGGGATCATGAAACCTGAGACCCCTGTTGTTCTGATGCTTCACACTTCCTGGGTCTTCAGATTTCCATCCTACAAGTTGGAGGAAAGCACTGTGCTGAGGATGTGGAGTGGCCACGCCCTCATCTTCTAACCCTCGGTTGTCTCTACCACATACCATCTTCACCGATGTTACCCCAGCCTGTCACCCAGCACAATGTCCCAGAAGGGAAGGTCTCTGAGGCAGGAGGCAGGGAGATAGGGTGGACCGAGACGGAAATGTTCACAGGGTTTGTGAGTTTCAGAAGAGCAATGTCTGCCCCATGCTGGGGGATGTAGAATTCATGGTGTGGGATGATCTGGCTCACAGTCAGCAAGTGGTCATGGTAATAGAGGTACTGCTTTTGGAGCTGCACTCTGAAATTTTTGGGATCAGCCATATACCTAAAGAAAGAAGTATTCGGTTAGGAAGCCTGTGTCACTTTAAGAAACCCAGAGATGGTGTGTAATGATCTTATAACACAACACTCTCCTACCCATTCCTTGTCCTACCCTACCAAGCCCAGAGAGACTCACCGTTCCACACAGCTTGCTGAAGTGAGCACCCACTGTGGGTGGATGAGGGAGCCGCCACACCAATGCATCCAGTAGTGGACTGCATTGATACGCAGGCTCACCTGCCAGGGCCACTTGTTCTCAGGTGCATCCTGTCCCCCCACAATGCCCTCTCTTTCATAGCTGGACCTGAGGATAATACAGAGCTAGTCTTAGTACACTGGCATGTGAGCTACTAGGGTCAGGGAGAGGGACAGGGAGAACCCAGAGGAGAACTCACCAGGGGCTGCATGCACCAGGCTGGACAGGACTGGCAGTGTCAGCAGCAGCAGCTTCAGCATTTGGACACAGTGAGAAGTAGTGGGGGCCCAGTTGGAGGTGAGGGCTAGACTAGTCTGAGCAGGTTGTGGGGTGCAGAACAAGCCAGGAACCCAGGAGCACGAAGGTAGGTTCATTCCAGGAGCTTGAATTCTCTAGTGGCTTGGCCACTCTGCTTCACGGCAACACTCAGATGTCAGAGACTGGCAGAGCTTAGCTGTCTTTGATCTTCTGTACCCAGCTTCAAGTTCCCTCTCCATTTATCCTTCCAGATCAGGGTGGGGTGGGAGGAAGAGCATGCCACCCTCCAATCCAAGCCAGGAGGAAATGGGTGACTCAGAGTCAGGGCCCAAGTGTCTGGGCAAAGAAGGGGCTCTGTCATCCTTCTGCTATATTAGACAGAGATCTGTGGATAAACCCTGTACTTTGGCCTCTGGACAATATCTGATGACCAGAAGGGTCTGTTTATCCAATCCATCTGTGTTTCAGCAGCAAGAGGCAACACATGGAAAGGATGGGCTTGCAGAGAAGCCACCAGTCTCTCCTCAGGTACTTGCCACCCCTGCACCTGTTCCTGGATACCACCCTCTTGTTGATCCACCCTACTCTGTGACCCGCCTTGGCCTACTGATCACTAGTCTTTAGTCCTCTCCTTACCTTGAAGTCCTGTCCCTCCCTGGTTTGCCTGCCCCCTTTTGGATCTCTCTTATTCCCTGCAGGTTCTAAGCCTTACCAGGCTGTGCCTTCTCCACACACCAGCATCTCCACTGGAACTCCAGGAGGCAGCGTGAGGTGGTCAGAGGGTGTCCTGCGATGTCTCTGTGCTCCCAACTGGTTCTCTAACATAGGCATGCTTTTACAAATAATCATATGTTTGCTAATTGTTTGAGAATTTCATACCATGCATTTTGATGAAATCCACCTTCTTCCCCAACTCTTCCCTTAGCTACTCTTTCCGTCCTCACCTATCCATCTGAATGAGAGTTTCCTCCCTGCCCCAACTCCAGTGTTTACTGTGCAGCTACTCTTGGGAGTGAGGCCTGCCCTAGAGTGTTGTCAGCCCACCAGGTGTTCTACCAGTGAAGAAAAGTGAGCATCTCTCTCCTACAGCAGCTAACCCATGATGATAGTTCCTCAGCTATCTGTGCGATGTTGTGTCCAAACCGGTCTCCATGCTAGCATTTTGTGGAGCTTGAGATTGTGCAGGTCTTGTGCATG
Organism: Mastomys natalensis; assembly: GCA_021653895.1. Lineage (NCBI taxonomy): Eukaryota > Metazoa > Chordata > Mammalia > Rodentia > Muridae > Mastomys > Mastomys natalensis. Next base: position 1,140,153 of record JAJTUV010000087.1, read on the forward strand.
TTGTCACAGTTGCTATGAATTTGTTTTGCAACTGCCGTGTTGCATCCAAAACTATTATTTCCTTGAGGTTGTCTACCACCTCTGGATAATAAACTTCTGCCCTCTTTTCCTGATCCTTCTGGGAGGGCTGCCACATGTGCAACTCATTTATGGCTGAGCACTGCAAGTCTCTTACTCTCTCTACATTGGGCAGTTGGGGAGGGGTGTCTCTTGTTAAGTGTCATCTTCTGTAGGAGATGGATATAATGAGTCAGTAGAAGTTGTCTGATGCTATGTCCATTCAACCAAATAATGAATTCTCCCCCAGGGCTTATGACCTTTACAACCACAGGATATTGGTCCCATTACCAGTGCCAGGAATGGGTTCTATCTCTTGGAGCAGGGTTTGCATCCAAGGTGAAAGCAGTTGGTTACTTCTGTATCGTTATTGCCACTATTGTGCCATGGGCATATCTTTCCAGGCCAGTCATCATTGCAGCTTGCTGGGTGAGAGGAATGGTTCCTTTTCTCTCCTGCTGTTGTGATTAGCCCCTTTGGGCACTATGAAAACTAGCCTGCAATGATTATGTGTCTAGGCCAGTATCAGCTTGATTGCCCATGTTCTGTGACTCAAGTATGTAGCCTTTGGCAATAAGGTCTCCCCATCAAGTTCTGGAGAGTAGCTGGTGGTGGTGCACACCTTCCATCCCAGCATTCGGGAGGCAGAGGTAGGTAGATCTCTGAGGTCAAGCCCAGCCTGGTCTGTAGAGTGAGCTCCAGGACTACTTGGAGAAACCTGTCTCTAAAAAGAATATATTCAAAGCCTATACATGGAGGGTGTCTATGGGATCTCATTGTAACCCCATATCAGTTGTTGGTGATTTCAGATGCTAGCATGTGGTGTATAGCTGATATATTCACCCCCTACCCTTACTGTATGGTTATTTGAGTAAAATAATTTTTATATATGTATGTATTTTAGGAACCTTCTACAATAGTAGGTTTCTATATACCCACCAACTGATGAATGGATAATCAAAATGTGGTACATTGACACAATGGAATATTTAGCTGTTAAGAAAAATAAAATTAAGTCATATGTGATAGTTCACACCTTGGAGTTCAGCACTCAGGAGGAAAAGGCAGGTGAATCTTCGTGAGTTTAAGGTCATGCTGGTCTACAAAGCAGTTCCAGGCCAGCCAGTGCTACTCAGGGAAACTGGATAGAACTAGAAACAGCCTTTGTGAGTGAGGTAATCCAGACCCAGAAAGGCAAGCATCGTATGTTTTCTCTCATTTGTGCATGTCAGCTTTGACCTCCAGATGTATATACTTCACTGCACATAGCCACAGAGATCAGAAAATAATGAAGGGGCCATGGAGGGGTGGGTACTCCTCAAAGAAGGAAAACAAAACACAGTGGTATAAAGGATTAAAGGAATAACAGAAGAGGAAGGCTTAAAACTGATCTGGGGGTGTGGCCGCAGAGTAGAAGAGGGAATACGGGGAAGGATACTAAAGATCTTTGAAAAAGCCACAGGTGCCTTCCAAAGTCCAAGACCGACAAGACAGGACTCTCATGATCCCACAGGTGGCCACAGGGTAAACAAGGAATACATAGAAAACTCAGGGGTAGAGGCTCAGCAGGCACCACCAAGCTATCCACTGGATCCAGGTGCTATGAGGGATGTTCTGATTGGCTCAGGATCCATCAGTTGAATAAATGAGCAGCATTGAAGAAGATGTGGACTGAAACTAAGGAGACTCAGTGCAAATGCTCTCATGGTGACTTTCTCAGTCAATCCTACACTATCCCAACTCTTTAAACATTGTATCTGAAAGATGTATTTAGTCTTTTTCATGTATGTGGGTGTTTAGCCTGCAGGTTTGTTTGCATACCATATGCAGGCCTGGTGCCTGTGGAGGGTATTAGAAGACACTCAACACCCTGGAACTGGAGGTACAGATGGTTGGCCAGACATTTTTTAGCCCCTGGGAACTGGACTCCTGATTCTCTGGAAGAGCAGCCAATACTCTTAACCACATAGCTTTCTTTCTGACCCTGTAATATTTTATCTCTTGATAGTAACAGAATTAAGTTCTCTCATATGTCATCAGCCAGGAAACAGACAACTGACAACATCAAAACCTCACAATGCACTGAAGAAGGGTAAAGGATTCGATTTAGATAATGAACATGTGAAAGATTTTGAGCTGTCACTTTGGGATTCAAATTGCAAGAGGTTCTGCAATTAAACTACCCTGGTGCTGGGATGCAGTGTGTCATGGTTTTGTAAGAGACACTGTTGGGAGACAATGACGTCTTCAGCTTATTACAGTCTCCTAATGCTCTGAAAACTTTAAGATGGATAAATGAGTGAATGGATGAAAGAGTAAATGGATGTATGTTTGAATGGATGAAAGAGTTAATGGATGTATGAGTGAATGGATGAAAGAGTAAATGGATGAATGAGTGAATGGATGAAAGAGTAAATGGATGTATGAGTGAATGGATGAAAGAGTAAAATGGATGAATGAGTGAATGGATGAAAGAGTAAATGGATGAATGAGTGAATGGATGAAAGAGTAAATGGATGAATGAGTGAATGGATGAAAGAGTTAATGGATGAATGAGTGAATGGATGAAAGAGTAAATGGATGTATGAATGAATGGATGAAAGAGTTAATGGATGAATGTACGAATGGATGAAAGAGTTAATGGATGAATGAGTGAATGGATGAAAGAGTAAATGGATGTATGAATGAATGGATGAAAGAGTTAATGGATGAATGTACGAATGGATGAAAGACTAAATGGATGAATGAGTGAATGGATGAAAGAGTAAATGGATGAAAGAGTGAATGGATGAATGAATACTAGAGTACTTTTCTGCATGTCCTAGGTGGCCCCTGTGAATGTCTGGCTGTGGTCCTCTAGGATCCAGAAGATAGGATCTGGCTTGTAGGAGAATCCAGTGTCTGCCCGGCACTGCACAGATGGGCAGAATGAACTGAGGTCCTGTGTCACTCATTCTAGACCTGGACACTGAGGTTCTGTCCTCATGGATTCTCCAGGCCATTGGCTGAGGGAAGGATCCCACATGAGAGGGACAGGGGAACTGGTGGAGGCCCAGTGAGCGTTCTAGTTAGTGTCTAGAGGGCATCAACTTTTGAGGGCTGAGGGTGTGGAAATAGATTGTCTTTCCTCTTCCATGATGGAGAGGGAGCCTGAGAAAGACCCTCTAATATATTTTCTGAAGCATCCTTTTTGGACACAGTGGGATGATGTTAGAAGTGAAGAATGGACCAGTGTGTGTGTGTTGGGAAGGATTAAGATTTTGGACATTAAACCCAGCATGTTGGTGCATACACTTTTCTTGTTTCTTCTTCTTTTCTTTCTTTTTCTTTCTTTTCTTTCTTTCTTTCTTTTTCCTTTCTTTTCTCTTTCTTTCTTTCCTTTCTTTCTTTTCTTTGCTTCTTTCCTTTCTTCCTCCTTCCTTCCTTCCTTCTTCCTTCCTTCCTCTCCTTCCTGTCTTTCTCTCTTTCTTTCTTTTTACTTCCTTTCTCAAGACAGGGTTTCTCTGTGTAGGCCTGGCTGTCCTAGAACTCACTTAGTAGACCACGCTGGTCTCACACTCAGATATTCCTCTGCCTCTGCCTCTGCCTCCTGATTGCTGGGATGAAAGGTGCTCCACTACTGCCAATAGTGGAGGCAAAGGCGGAGGCAGAGCTGGCCAGACTCTATGTGTTTGAGGTTAGCCTGATCTACACACTAAGTTCCAGGACATTTAAAGCCACATAGAGATACCCTATTACCCCCACCCCTACCCTACCCACATAATGGTTATGGACAGTCTTCATTAGTGGGCCAAAGATTGTAAGGGAACTAGGAAGACAAAGAGATCTGTGAAATGATAACAATACATCAAAACACATGGGGTGCTGCCCGAAACTGTGCTGGGAGGGAACCCAGAGTTCTGCAGTGACACAGAGCACCAGGCACTCAGCCCCAGAGGCCAGAAGAGCAGATGAACTCAGCAGTTGCATAAGGAAGGGAATATCCATCCTCGGACAGACGGAGAGTGTAACACAGGGCAGGGAGGTGAGCCTAGGGACCGGTATAACACATTCCCACAAATATGTTGGGTAAAAAGTTTGGGGTCTAGAAGGCATGTCTTTCTAACCACCAGAAGATGACATTTTCACAAGATGACAAGTCACATCTTATCTTCCAATGCCAAGTCCAAGCTGGTCACATGACAAGTCATTGTCCCACTTTTGTCTCCACAAACCTGAGCTAAATGCCCAGACAACAGCAGAGGTGAATTGGGGTTCTGTAAATATTCTTCTTTGATATTCCCTGGTCTTCACGCTCTCTGAGATGGCCGGCCAGAGTCGGATGCTCCTGTGAATAATGTACCACATCTCTCTGATGGCTGTTTGTGCTCAGATGACAGTTGTAGATTTGGGGACATCCCCGCAGATGGGATGATTTGCACCATCCCATCAGGGGCACTTGCTATGAAACAGACTCTGTTGGGGACCTTTGCCAACATTGTACATGGCCTAGGGCAGATTCATCACTGTAGGCCAGCCTTCCTCTGCCATCCTCATGGGGATGAGGGTGAGGAGACATGGTCCCGGAGCTAGAGGAATACTGTGCTGAGAAGGTGAGGGATTCCTTCTCCTGTTGGCACCAGAACTCAGAATAACCAATGTCCATGAGTTCTTGACCTCTCCAACTCCATGACAGCAGATTTCTGGTTCCCAGGTAGGAGTGGCCAGACCTAGACATACAAAGGTTCACACCACGTGGTCTCCTGACTCGGGCAGAGCCTATGTCTGAGGCACATCCTCCTTATGAGAGACTCCCCAAGGGAGGCATGGCCCTGTTTGTCACAGTGTGCAGCTCAGGCACCTTTCCTAGTGTTGGAACTGATACCCTCCTTAATCACGTTTCAGCCACACATTTAACAGGAGCTTATGAGCAAAGGCTGCTGGTTGTCACCCTGCTTGGAAGTCACCCTGTACCCTGGGTGACCTAGACATAATGGTGCCTCTACCTTAGTCTTTGGAGTGCTGGGGTTCCAGGCATGTGCCCCCAAGCCTCACTGAGGTGGCATCATCTTCTAAATGATAAGGCTGCTCTCCGTGCCTCAGTTTTCTTACTTCTAATAGAAGCCCCCTGACCCCGAGAGTCTCAGTGAGACCCTCTAACACTGAAGGGCTTATGATTTAGAGCAGGAATTGTGGAGGGTGGGAAAGTCCCTGGTTCTCAGAGCCCCATATCTAATCAGCTTAGTCATCTGGCTCCAACTGTCTGAGAACTGTAGAAATGGCCTTCACATATGTATCCCCCTGTGGTGAAGACCACAGGACCCAAGCAGATGTGGTGGAGACATTGCAGAAGTGCATCATGGGGCCTCAGGCCGCAGGATTGGATGTGTCTTTGGCAAATTTTCTGTGCGGTTGACGCTATTTTGTTTTTTTTTTTCTTCTTGTTCTTGTTCTTCTTCTTGTTCTTGTTCTTCTTGTTCTTCTTCTTGTTCTCCTCCTCCTCCTCCTACTCCTCTTCCTCCTCTTTTTCTTCCTCCTCTCTTCTTCCTCCTCCCCCTCCTTTTCTCCTCCTCCTTTTTCTTTCCTCCTCCTCCTCCCTTCTTCTCCTTCTTCTTTCTCCTACTGTTTTTCTTCCTCTTCCTCATCTTCCTTATCCTTTTCCTCCCCTCCCCTCTTCCCTATAATACATCGTTTCAGAACAAGATAGATTTCATTAGAAAACTTATACAGCTAGCAGAGAGATGCCCATATGCACTTTCCCCGTTTTACTATGATTAACATTCTATATTAAATTTGATCTCTGCATTACAGTCAATGAGTCAATGGCTATTCAGTCCACAGTTATTTAATTTGATTGTTTTGAGATTTTGTTTTTGTTTTTTGAGGCAGTATTTCTCTGTGTAGCTCTGGTGTCCCGGAGTTACTGTGCCAACCAGGCTGACCTTAAACTCAGAGATCTACCTGCTTTTGCCCTCCACAGACTATGACTAAAGGTGTGGACCATTCTAAAGGACCCAGCCCCAGTTTATTGAAAATGTTATTCACTTTCCTTGAATGTCTCTGTCGGTTACACGATATCTGGTGATGTTTAATTGTCCTGTCTCCTTGGGTTACTCTTGGTTGTGACAGGTTTTTTAGAAAATGATTTTAACCTTTAGTTTTTTATTATGTATATGAACATTCAATCTACATGTGAGTGTCTGTACACCAGTTGAGTATTGGACATTCTGGTTCTGGAGTTACAGACAGCTGTGGCCTGGTTATTAAACCCATGCTGTCTGCAAGAACAACCAGTGTTCTTAACTTCTGAGCCATCTCTCCAGCCCCTGGTTATAACAGTTTATCAGAATTGTTTTTTTCAGACAGGGTCTCCTGTAAGCCAAGCTAGTTTCTTTGTAGCTGGTTCTGATGCTCCTGTCACTGTCTCCCAAGTTTTAGAATCAGAGGAGTACAGTATGCCTGGCTCCCTCTCCTGTGATCCTCTTGGTGGCTTTGTAGATGAATGGTCAGGTGGTCGCAGCATGCCCCTCACTGGAGACTTGCTAGATGCTTTCCAGTAGGTTCTTGAAGGAAAAGGACAGAGGTGAGGTGTCTTTCCCTCATTTTGTAGAAAGAGCCCCACAAACCCTTTGTGAATCATCTGTGTCATATGTTTTAAGTGGCTTCACATACACTGTGCAGTCAAAGATGACCTTGAACTTCTGATCCTCCTGCCTCTACCTCCTGGTTGTTGGGGTGAAAAGTATGTGCTAACTGCTGTCTGTCTGTCTGTTTGTTTGTTCGTTTTGTGGCCTGGGAATTGAACTAAGGGCTTCCTACATGATAAATGAGTATCAGCTAAGGTATGTTCCTAGCTCTTCTTTTCCTGTTCCAAACAGTCATACTACAACCAGTGGGCTCCTTGCCTTGCACACCAGCACCTGTGTACAGAGATGAGAAGCATGGGCCACAAAGCCTGGGCCTGGCAAATGGGCCACACTGCATCCTAGGGCCAACACTCGATTTGCTCAGTCTTAGCACTTTCCCTTCTTGTGGATGTAAATAAGAGATGTGAGGGTGTGTTCTCCCCTCCCTCCTGGGACTCATGATGAGATTTTTCCTACACACTGGTATGATATATGGAGCTTCCATTTTCATCAGTTATAAACCTTTTG